>RYFJ01000535.1:0-546182 GCA_003991445.1 Oryza meyeriana var. granulata
GCGGCATGCCTAGGGGAAGGGGATGCGGCCAGGATCTATAGGCGTGCCGGCGGCGCTCGGCTCGGCTGCAAGCGGCGAGGCGGTGGTGCCATGATTATGCCGGAGCGGAGGAGAGGGAGGAGCGGCGATACGGTGATGGGATGTGGCGGCAAGACGAGTAACAGTGGGAATTGCTGGCGGGTGAGCAGAAGCCGTGGTCGCGCATGGCGGTGGAGCTCGGCTGGCCACTGCGCATTTACTTCAAACACATGGCGTGCGATAGAGAGAGCGAGGCCGAGGAAGACGCGCACGTGGTGGTGTCCGGGCGGGCGTCCGCGGCGCGGGCCGATAGGTGGGCCAGCTTGTTTGGCCTAGGTTGGTGGGGCGCAGGCACATGCGGCGCCTTGCGCGCGGGCACCGAGGGAATTTTTACTGTTACTAATTTAATTTTTTTTTAAATTTACAAAACTAATTTTCGGTTTGAATCATTTGCAAAACTAGTCTCTTGCCGCCCTGGGCCACGGCGGGATTTAAAAACCGCCGTGGCCCAGGGCGGCGAATGGCATCCCCGTCACCCGGGGCTAACGACGCCGGCCGCCGTTAGCCCCGGGGACGCCACGTGGATTCGCCGCCCGCCGCCGTCCCCCAGGGCGGGTTATAGCCATTCGCCGCGCCTAGGGGAGGGCGGTTTTTTTGCCGGCCCCTATAAATCCCTTCCTGCAGTCGCCGCGCGTCATTTCTCCCTTCCGCCTCCAGCGTTCGTCCAATAGAGCTGAGGGAAAGGAGGAGAAGTACAGCGGCGAAGCCCTCACAGATTTTTTAGCCGAATCCAGGTATTTTTTGATCTCCCTCTGTTATGTAGTCAATTTTTAGACAAATGTTAATTAGTAGTATGGCTTGTAGTGTAATATCCGATATAGTTAATGAAATATTAGCGGTTTGGCATAACCATCGTTAGTGTTAAATTTATTTTGGCCGTACTAGAAGAACATAGGACAGGTAGTAAATTGTAGATATTTTAAAAAATAAATATGCTCCGCCATGACCATCGTTGGTATACGTCATTTTGGACACGTTAGATAAACCTAGCGTATAACTTTATTAGCGCCGCTGGGTCAGTTTGTAAAATATAGAAACGGTAATGGTTGACTCATACGTATAAGCTTTTTATTGGAACGAATATTGATTAGTACAGATTAATAAAATCTTTTGTGAACAGAATGGCAAATAGAGTTGTATCTCGCGATATATCACGTGAAGGAAATGTCAGACAAGGACAATATGGGGTAGATTTATCGGAGTTCAACGTAGCACAAAAGGGAATTATAGCTCCAGCTGAGAGAAGTTTTCCTGGAGTTTACAATTGGTTAAATGAGGGATCGGAGTAGATCCTCAAGTAAATGCAATTACGGTGTACGCCACTGGTTAGCTGGGCTGTGGAAGGTTTTTGGTGGGAATTGATGCAATAGATTCAACGGCCAGCTGGGTATTTTTTGTGGAGAGTGCACTGCAAAGCAGGATGGGCACGAGCATCCTACGTGGTAGTGCATGACGTGGTCAGCATTGATCAGGGCTGGTCCGAGTACACAAGCGGAAGGGCCCGATGAAACAGGGGAGCAAAATGAGGCAGAAGACGAGGTGTGCCGGAGAGGAAGGAGGCCAAGAAGACATGGGACCGGGGGGTTTGCAGATGAAGGGCAGAGACACCCAGGTCTAGTACAGGAGATGGAAATTGAAGACTCAGAACCTGAGCATATGGAGGATGATGATTCTTCGGAGGACGATGTACACCCGGTAGAATGGGACAACGAGGACTTCTCCGGACTCGTTGTCTCAGAGGGGCACACCGTGGCATGGGAGTATCGGCAGAATGAAGTGGTGCAAGGCGCTAGATACGCCGAAAAAGCACAGTTGACAGAGGCTGTGAAGATGTGGGCCGTGTCACTTGGGAGGGAGTTCTGGGTATAAAGTCTACAAGATCGGTTGTACGAAGTGAAATGTACAAGTTCAAGCGATGGATGTCCATTGGAGGATGTACGCATCCAGGAAGAAATATGACGACTGTTAGTCCGTGTCAATCGTGACGGAGCACAACTGCCATCTTCCGGGTGTTCAGAAGTACCACAAGAACATATCATCTGCATTCATCGCTTCAGAGCTGTATTATGCTGTTGTGGAGAACCTCCGGTTCAAGCCCAAGTCAATTATAGCCGCATCGAGGAGAAGTATAAGTACACCATTACATAGCCAAGGCATGGAGGCCAAACAGAAGATATTGAAATGAGATTCGGTGGTTTTTGAAGCTTCGTACAATAATTTTGCCTCGTCTACTGCAAACATCTGTGCGAGGAATCCTGGCAGCTATCCGAAATCAAAGTTTCCCATCGTTATCAGTCCTGGGCAGAGCATCCTTCAGCGGCCTTCCTCTCTCTGCAGGCGTGCATGTTTGTATTTCTTCATTGCAGGCCATTCTCTGGCATCGACGGTACATTCTAACTGGAAAATACAGAGGGCAAATGTTGACGGCAATCGGAGTAGACGGGAACAACCAAGGTGTTGCAAGTGTTTGCCTTTATGCCGATTAATTCGTACACAATGCCTTGCCTCGAGGGTATTCGTCAGAGAGCGAGAACACAGAGAGAGAGTTGGTACTGGCGAAGGCGATTTCTCGACGCTGTGGGTGTCCAAGCTCTGTTAAGAAAAGGTGTGGGGAAAGCCAGATGTATGTCTCATACTGACCGTATCCACGGGATGCGCGTGCAATTGAGGAGCTGCCGAAACGGATGCGCAGACAAGGGATACCCTCCGGTGTGGTAAGATGTAAAAAGCAGATGGTGTATGCGTCACAGAATGGGCGCAAACTTTTATAAGCAGTTTAGAAGGAGCTGATGGCCATGTTCAAACGTTTGTGCGCCCAGAATCAACAGAAGAAGTTCAATGAGCTGTGGAGGAGACTTGATGAGCTGACAGCCAAATATAGACGCGAGAGTTCTCAAGACCCCCAGCTATATCCTGAGGTGTTGAGGGCTGCCCTGAAGCTCTAGATGCACTTCCACCGATGACGGTACATTCAGAAGGAGGCCCGGTTCCTCGGGTTAGCAGATTTTCGCAGTGGATCGAGCACGAGCCGAAGGAGAAATGGGCATTGCTGTACGAGAAGGTGGACAAGGTACGGCCATAATGACCACGAACCTTGCAGAGGGTGTACAACTGGGTCATGCGTGGGTGTTCAGGGCAACTCCCCCTTGTTGCCATCGTGAGTTCATCCTACATAAAACACACGCGGAGACGTACTTTCCACATAGGACTCGAATGTGCGACAGAATGGCCCATCTATGGCCGATGGAAACCTTTGGTTCGGCACCAAAAGGAGAATGACACAGTAACCTTGAGGACAAATGCAAGAAGGCAAGAGAGCACCGAGTCCGAGTGCAGGGCACACGAGAGCGTAGATTTGAGATATTGTGTGCCGACAGGTCAGGCGTGGCATATTCGCAAGGAAGCCTATACAAGAGTGTGTCCTAATGGAAGATGGGACATGCACGTGTTCCTCTGCCGGAAACCAAGCTTGTACCACAAGCCCTGTTCTCATGTCATTGCCGGTTGCGGGGCGTGCGACATTGATCGAACGCCAATATGTGTCTCCGTACTTCAAAAGGAAGCAATCATGCATACATGAGTACCGAGATCTTTGGTTTCGGCATCGTCGGCACTTTTCACTGAAGACAAGTCCAGTTTATTACATCCCTGATCCGACGAAGGCAAGGAACAAGGCGCAGGCCGACGTCGGAACACGGAGGATACGCAATGATATGGACGAATCCGAGCCCGGCGTAGCGCTCAACCATGCAGTAGGTGTGGAGAGGAGGGACATACCTACAAGAAGTGCACGAAAGACGCCGAGGCCCTAAGTGCAGCGGAAGTTCCTATGGAAGGATCAGGCGCCGACGGAAGGCGGCCAACTGGGGAAGGCACCACTGATAGGCAGCAGCGTCGTCGCAGGCGTCCTCGTGCACCTTCGGGTTATGTTGTCTAGTATAGCCACTCGTTGATGATGTAATCTCCCTGTAATGTGTTAAATTTTCTGTTAATCTTTTCTGACTATAATGCACTATGTTTAAATGAGCTAATCCGTTCCGCTTCTTTTTCCTTGCAGGTATGGACTACCAGACGCCTGAGCTGCTAGATCACGCCACAGATCAGTCCCACCGGTCGTTTCTCTCGGCGAGTGCAGAAACCTCGAGCTCGTACCAGAATTACGTCCTCGACCTTCTAGGCGACTACTCCCGTGGACGACAGGTTCACGACTAGGTACGTACGAACGTTGTACTGTGAATCTGTATATGTCAACTTTACTTGAACTTGCTTTGTTTTGATTGTCAGGTTGCGGAAGGCAGGGCCTTTCGCCGCTGTGTAGGCTGGTAGCAGCGCGGTGGAGCCGAATGACCCGACGAAGAAGTGGGGTATCGACCGCGGGGTCGCTCCTCACAGCTCTTGTGGACCGGTGGAGACCGGAGACGCACACCTTCACCTCCCGTGCGGTGAGATGGCCCCCACGCTGCAGGACGTCAGCTTCCCTCCTTGGGCTGCCTCTAGCAGGCGATGCGGTGGGGCCAGTTGACGGGCTCCAGGCATGGCGAGAGGAGATCCTACAGCGGTTCGCCCCGGTTCACCGTGCTCCGGGGCTTCCCCTCGTCGGCGACATCTCCCCGTACACGTATGCGGGCCCCCTCAGGCTTGGGTATTGAGCTACACGGTAAGAATGCTTCTTGTTGTTTTATGTTCGTCCTTCAGTCGTACTAGAATTACAGTGTCAACTTCGTTATTGTTAACGCAGCCTGATCAGCTAGCACCGGAGGCCGACGCCGTACTCATTGCCAGAGGAGCCTGGAGGCGTACCTGTTGTGGGTGTTCGGGTGGTGATGTTCACCAACTCGCACGGCCACGCAGTCGACAAGGGCTTGATCCCCTCTACGCGAGGGAGATAGCCGACGCGAGGACGGGTGCTTGTTCCCCAGTACAGTTGGGGATCAGCAGTCCTTGCCCAGCCACGTACAGGGGTCTGGTGCGACGGCTGCAGGAAGACCGAGGCAGAAGCGGTCTTCACGGGTTGTCCACTCCTCCTACAGCTCTGGGCGGCAGAGCGGTTCGCGATCGGCCGCCCCGTTGTGGACCACAGTCCGTACGAGGCGAGCCTGTACGTGGGTGTCCTAACCGGAGGACTATCCGACGATGGGACGGTGTGGTGTCATCGTGAGGTATGTTCGGTGTTAGAAACCGTCTCGGTTTTTATTTTATGTTACTGTGGACTAACGAGAACTCTTTTCCTGTTTGTAGCGTCGGTACGCTCACGTGCGACGCAAAGTCGTACCCAGACTTCGTCATGGAGTTCGACAGGATCACGGACGACAGACGTTGTCTGGGAGCCGTACAGCGCCGAGGCGAGGCACGCGCGTGCGCCGCACGGGCTTTGTCGTCCCTCTGCCACCAGGGACCTGAGGTGTACTGGCTGACGATGACGCCGATGCTGTTGACATTTCTGTCGAGCCGCACTGCCCGCAGAGTGTGATGCGGCAGTTCGGTTATGCGCGTATGCGACAGACCTTCGGCCATCAACAACGCAGGGGGCGTACCGCAACAACGTTCACAGGTATGTGGAAATGAATATTCTGTATTGTTTATGCATTGTGTCACCGGTTGTGCTCTGGCAGGTTAAGTCGGCGTGGCCAGGATGCCGGTAGGCTGTGGAAGACCCACAGTCGTCGACTACATCAACGACTGGCTCATAGCCACGGAGGACGTCATCACGGAAGCTGCACCCCTCAGCCGCCAGGTACGAGCAGTACCTTTCCTGGTACCCAGGCCGCGTACCAGACTACGGGTGACGTACACTCCCGAGGCTCCACAGGCGCACGTCGCGGGGGTGCGAGACGCATACCGACGCGCACCGCGACCAGGACTACTTCCGCGCGGTGAGTCAATGGTTTTCAAGTACTATTTTCAATGGTAGGTGCACGCGCAACTAACCACGCATGTCCTGCTGAACAGGCGGACGATGCTAGGCAGGTCCACACGGAGCTGGACCTACTGCGGCAGCGCCTACAGGCTGGCATCCCTCTCAGCGCAGCAGGAGCACAGACGATCACGTTCGATCGGATGTGCAACACGATGCGCTCGTCGTCCGTGCTCTGATTGTCGCCGTCCCGATGCAGTCCCACCGATGCAGATACCTATGCGAGGTCCCCATGGTGAAGGGACATCGGCAGGAGCGGCGGGTTCTGCAGGGGCAGTACGTCGTGGAGAGCAGGTCCTTCTGGTACCGCCGGAGGATCGAGGTCGGCAGCTCCACGATCGGGCGAGGATTGTCAGGTACGTCAGATTGAACCTTTACTCTACATAACTAACTGCACTTTTATGCGGCTAACGCGAGATTTTCTTTACCAGACCCACGCAGCGGATCTCACCTCCACCTGGGGGACACTGGGCGGGGATCTGCCCGAGCACCTCTGCTTGGATCTCTACCGAGGACGACCTCCTTCCGGGCAGGAACGTGATCGGGTCGTCACAGCTCGGAGGTGCACCGCACACACAGCCGCACGACGCGGTGCTTCCCCTGCTGCTCAGGCGGTCCGAGCTACCCGTGGAGGTACCGGCGGACCGCCTGACGTACTCGCGCAGGCACGTGCGAGCGCAGCCTAGGAGGACGAGGAGGCGTATGACCTAGGGGCTATTGTTGTATTTATTTATTTATAGGTCTCGCATTACTTGTTTAAATTTGTCATGTCCATATTCACCTCCTGTAGACTCGATCTCATCCTTCAGATACATTGTACTGCTAACAATGTAGTCTCGCTTGTTGTATTTCGTACTATGGGTGTCGCATTCATCATGCCGCAATGCGAATGGCTCGCATCTACCTATTATCATGTCATTAAAACGGACCGGCCTATTACCATATCATTAATTAAGTTTTACCAAAAATAAACTTGAAAAAATGATCAGCACGATTTTACAAACCAACGCCCACCATCGTCGGATTATAAAAAAAACTGTCAAAAACATACCCTAAACCACGATTAAAACTAAATTTTGTTAAGCGTGTAGGCGAAAGACAGGGAGGAGTGGATTGCGAGTGCCAATCCAGACATACGAGGAGTGGAATGCGAGTGGCGATCTGGGAATACCCTCAGTTTGACAAGTTCTTTTCACGACGTGAACAGTATATGATATTTGGTTTTTTTTAAACATCGACTCAATAAATGCAATGGCACAATAAATAGAATTTAAGAATTTAATTTTGACAAATAAATTTTCAAAAATTTTGGGGTGAAAAATTTGCAACAAAATTTTCCAATTTGGTAATTTGCAAATGGCTCCAGGGGGCCGAGGCCTGGGCTGGGCAATGGTCCGATCGGGAGGGAATGGTTTGATCGGACGGTCCGATATCTAATCGGACGGTCCGATCCCTGTGCGAACGGACCGTCCGATTGCTAGGCGGACGGTCCAGTGGATTTGCCGTCCCCCAGGGCGGCGAATGTAATTTTGCATTCGGCCCCCTGGGGGCATTCGCCGCCGTCCCCCAGGGCGGCGAATCCACGTGGCGTCCCCGGGGCTAACGGCGGCCGGCGCCGTTAGCCCCGGGTGACGGGGATGCCATTCGCCGCCCTGGGCCACGGCGGTTTTTAAATCCCGCCGTGGCCCAGGGCGGCAAGAGACTAGTTTTGCAAATGATTCAAACCGAAAATTAGTTTTGTAAATTTAAAAAAAAATTAAATTAGTAACAGTAAAAATTCGGCACCGAGGTGTGGGGAGGCCAAGCGAGGCCATTGGCCGCCGCAGTCGTGCGGGGGCTAGGCCGAGGAGAGAAGCTGAGTGGGCTGGGTTGTGGGACAGCAGAGCCGCGTGGGAGGAGAGTGGAAGGCCGAGGAGAAAAAGGCGGCCTACGCTGAACAGTGATATTTTGTAATTTCCCGGGAATTTATTTGAGAATCTTTTGAATATTTGAAGGGGTATTTGAAATTGAAATTGATTTTTGGGCCCAAAAAAAGTCTTAGGATTTTTGTCAAGGCTCTAAGACCAAAACTTTTTGGGTTTTTGAAATAGATCTAAATTTTTTGAGGGGAAATAGGAAGGTAAAAGGGAGAAATTTCTAGAAGGTTTTAAATTTCAAAATTTGAAATTTTGTTGTGGAATTTGAGAAGAGATTTTTGATGGAGATGTGGTTTTTCTTGGGAGGGTAAAGAATATTTTATTGGAGGGTTTGAGAGGGGAATTCGAATTCAAGATTTTGAATTTGGATCAGGATTTCGACTAGAAAATTTTTAGGGTCTCAAGGAGCAGTAAATTGAGATCTCGGCACTTAGTTCTTAAATCACACGCACAAAAATCAAATTTTGGAAATTAATATTTTACTTAAAATAGTTTTTAACGGTCCGAAAAATCAGGACGTTACAAATAGCATTATATATAGCTCTTTTCTAACAGCACTAAAATTCTCCTCATAATTTAAGCGATAAAACCAACTAATATCGTCAACTATAACTCCACGAGATAGTCGTAAAGAAACGAGGAATGAAGCCACTGCACTTTCTTCAGCATCACCAGCTTTGATAGCTGAGCGGCCATACACTTCGATAACCTCTCTCATTTTCATTAGCTGAAATGGGAAGAAGAGCCTCCGCACAAGCAATGTGTCCACCAACAACTCGATCAACATGGTAAACTGGACCGATCCTCCGAGTGAATATACAACTTCTGCTGCTATCCTTCTTCGAGAAAGACGAACCATTACGCAGTGAGCTTTTGGACCAGGGAAAGAAAAGAAGATAAATAGGTTGAAAACAAAAACGAACAGATCCTTTGTAACACTGAGAAACAAAAACGAACAGAATAAAACACATACCGCTCCTTGAAAGCTCAGCACTCCTAGCTGCCAATGTCCAACACTTGCTCTTCCTAGCTATCCATCAGAAATCGAAGACGCACAAGCAACAAGCAAAGAAACACGTTGCTCAACATTCGAGAGATCAAAGGCTATATACACCCATATCCTCTCGCAACTCCCTGTTGCCCACAGGCACACGAAACCATCCAGATCAGGACACGTATACGCAAGGCTTGTCACGCGCAACTTGACCCATCCATACCCACAGCTGTCATAAATCCGATTAAACAACCACCAACTAACACCAGCCCATTCACGCTTTTACATACATAAATTTTCCCAACAATGATTTTAAAAAAACAGTAAATTGCTCGACAGAAACACGGTAACATGGCAATTGCTCTCTTCTAGTTGAATCTAGCTGCGTGGACTTTTGCTTTTGCTTCCTGCTGTTTCTTGCCGGCTGGATTGCTGTGTGTGCTGATCCACTCATCCCCTGTTACTATACCATTTGTTGGTGTTTGATTGCTGCAGTCCAGAACTTGTGTTGGCTGGTGGTTTTGTGCTACTCTGCTTGTGTTGCTTTCAGAGTGTTTTCTGGCTTGCTGCTGTGCATATCTACTAGTATCATTTTGTGTTTTGCTAATATGTTGGTGTAATCAATTTCTTCTATTTCCTATGGGGTCCACCAAAATCCATTGCATCTCGATGAATTCGTCGAAGTATATCACTATCTTCACTAGCTCCCCATCGAAGTTGGTCTTCGTCATCATCAATTACCCATCGAAGCTGAATTATCATCAATTATTAGAGTTTATATTAAATATAGGGACGTAGTCAGTTACAGTTTCGGGCTTTAAGTTGTAATAGGTATAAGATAGAGTTAGAGTCAACTATGTCCTAGGCTCTCTATTAAATAGAGAGACAGACTTGTTGTAACTGTATGACGACGTAGCATAAGTGAGAGACGACTGGCTAGTGGCATACCAGTCAAAAGTCGTTGATACGCTGTAATTATGCTTGATCCGAGAGGAGAGACAGTAATCAGTGTCCCAGAGATGTAGGCTACGGCTAAACTCTGTTACCAAATATTATGTCTTGTGTCATCGTTAAGTTTAAATCTTCTATAGCATTTTTTTCCACATTCGGTTATCGATGTTTTGTCTTCCGTATTCAGTTATCGATGATTTATCAGTATTGGTTTTCTAACACCAATGTCTTCGTGTCGACGAAGAACCTAAGAATAATTTGTGATGGCTTCAAGCTACCACAGGCCGAAAAATAGTTGTGAAGGCTTCTTGGCATGTGCTTGTTTACTCGGGACAGGGTTTGGTCCTAAGAACTGTTGTGCTCGTTTTCCATTCTGAAGCCATGCGGTGCCACTCCCTTATGTACAAAGGTCAAAGGCGTATAAATAAGGACAGAAATGTCAGTTTTGCTTGCAATTTCCCAATGTTTTGCCTGAACGGCTTAAAGTTTTAGGAGATTGATAGTACTGTAACGTGAGTGCCATGCCTTTGTCATTTGAACTAAGTAATGGCAGTACCATCTCAATTAGTTTGGATCACCAAGTGTTTTGGAACTGGTGTATTTTATTTATTATTATGTAACTTGTTTACTCGAGTGGAATTCCAGGGTACTTTGCAAAAGAGACGTGCAAGTCCGTAACTGGCTAAATGCTGATTTCAGCTTTGTCCAAATCATCAAGTTTCAGAACCAAATTCGTTTGCAAATACATGGTTTAGAAATTAAAAAAGATTAGTTAAGAAAGCATAGATGGATATAGTACATCTATATGCAAACTGCAAACTGAATGCACAAAGTGTAACACTATATGCTTTCATGGCAAATAACCTTGGAAATCAAAGATGATAAAAGTGATACAAGAGCTGTAGTATAAAGATGAAGCCTGAAAAGTGTTTGGACCCTCATGCTCCCTCAAACACAAAGTGAATAAATGAACACCTCTAAAATTCGCTGTCTTCGACATTAATGTACATTGTAGGCGTAGGAGGCACTGGGAATGCCGTTGGCGAATGCTGTCCTATAGCCTGCCTTTTTCTACACAAGTACATTGCCATGTTTTCTTGGAATCTAGGTGTATGGTTTTTGGCTGGGAGCAGGGTTTGATCCCAAAAGCTGTTCTGTCTGCTAATAGCTTGAGGATGGAGAGAATGGAGTATGCCATCGCCTAGATTTGCACCCGGAAAAGTAGCTGCAGTTTGCACTTCCCTCATATTCCTTATGCTTTCGCCTGCATGGTCTTGAGTTTTAGCAGGCAGCTGTAGTATATAAACTAATAATTAGTAGCAGCTTATCCTGATTGCAAAGTCCTGGCTAAATTGGACAAGTACATCAGAAACGGTGTCTCTCATTATCCAAATTGGTTATTCTGGTACAGATCTAGAATGATTAAAACCAGTGCATGCAAAATACCTTAATTCTGTAATGGTTGATTCGCCCCTAACATAGGTGAGGAAGTACTGAATGTGCAGTAGGTTGAAGCATATCTTGGCCTCTTTGTGTTGGTGTTTTTACCTCTTCAGATAAAAGGATCGGGGTTACGGAAAGGGATTACCGGATTATCATACAGCTCAAGAGGAGAATGATTTTGCAGTCTACCTACGCAACTTTAAATACATGGAACCCTCCTTTTGTGCTTCTCTTAATAATCCTTACTAAAAAGCTCAACCTAAAGCAGCATATAGCAAACTAAAAGACAATTTTTTAGTAGCAAAACAAGAAAAAATAATTCATCTGTTGATGGCACAAGTAATTAAGTTTTTGACAATTATATTCAGCAGTGTAATAAGCCTACCCAATATTTATGCATATATATGCCCATCTGCTTGTAAATTAAATCTGAGTATTGCTCAAACCTGCACAATAAAAGGAGTCAGCTGACTAGTACTAATTCTTGCTGCATTACAGACATCCATTATTGAGCCACATGCAGAACTGAATCCAAGATGATCATACTTAAGTGCCAAATAAATAGTGTTTATAATCAGGATATAAGTTTGTGTCCTTAATTAAAATGAAAGGGAAAGCAGAAGCTAGAGTAAATATTATTTCAAAAGTTAGAGGTAGAAGAATTATATATAGAGAGATGATGATTGAACAGAGGTTGGTTCTCTATTCTGGTCAATACACTTCTTGTGCTTGTTCACATACAACATTGATCGTCTATTGTATCCTCAAATTGTCATCTTCAGTAAAGTGTACCTTCTTGTGCTTAGTAGGCATCAGGAATACATATTGCACAAGTTTCTTCAGTTTACGTTTTTCTTGATGAGTAAGATCCCTATGGAACCCTTGGTGCCTAGGTCGATTGGCATGATGTAGTATGAATGATTCATAGGGGGAGGTATTGACCCCCACAATCATAGTTATCTGTTCCAGTCCTCCTACTTTTAGGCTGTGTTTGTTGTGGCTAATACGGCTTAGATTATCTTGGCACGCAAAACGAGATAAACTATTAGCGTATAATTAATTAAATTTTAATTATTATAAACTTGAAAAATAGATTTATTTGATTTTCTAAAACAACTTATCTATAGAAAGTTTTCGTACAAAACGTACCGTTTGGCAGTTTAAAAAACATGCTAATGGAAATCGAGTGAGTAGCCAAACCAAAAAGCAGTTTAGAGCGCAGCCTTAGTTCTTTGAGAGCTGAGAAAGCAGAATTTTGTTATCCCTGTACAATGGCCATGGCACTTCAGTTGAGGCTTACTGCCTTGTGCAAGAATAGCATGTACCAGAATTGTAAACTGGTCAATTACATATCAGACTCCAAACAGTTTATATATGCTGACAGCATGTCTTGACGTTTCATATATCTTTACCATTCATGATCTGGTTTCAAGCCAACTCAATTGATGAATGGCATGCCTGTTGCCGTGGGTGTGAATAAGTTTATGGTTTGCTATCTAAATTGCACCCATGCAAATCTTTTAGAAAGGACGAAACATAAATGTGCTTACGTGATACTACATGTGTCAAGTGGAGAATTTCCTTTTTTTTCAGATAACCATGGTTCAAGTGCAAAACTGAATGACAGGGAATCGAGTTATGTGACATTTTAATATTTCCATATGAAGTTCATTAAAATCGGAAGGAGAAGCGAGCACTATAAACCAGAGGGGTACTTAGATGTGGAAGAGACATCGCATACGAAGCTTGAAAAAAGCCGACTTCTCATCCACTCCTCACGAGCTGGCCAGTTTATGTCGCTAGAGCTCTACAAATTTAGGAATGGTGGGCCTCTGGAAAATACCTAGCACTAGCATGCTAATGTCTACTTGACTCATACTGCATAATAGTTGTTAGTGGTATAATTTAGCCTATGTTTGATCTTGTTTGAGCAGGCTAAATTATGGTTGGTTTAGATATCAAATTCGTTGGAGTGGTTTGCTTCAGAGTTACTGGATAAGTTTGTGTGTGTAGGAGTTGATGATACAGCAAGAATATTATGTGGGCAAGTAGCTGAGGAGCTGCAGTGTTTTGCTTTGCATGGAGATGCTAGCGTGGGCCATCTGTGGTTTGCTGCAGTCGAGGAGTATATGTGCTTGACCTGGTTACATGCTTGCAGCCGGTGGAGTGATGAGGTGCAGAGATGGAGACGGTTTGATGCAGGGATCGTGTTGGGCTGCTGCTTTATTTTTTGCTTTCACACACGCAAGAGTTGTATTGCAGCGGACAGGAATTCAAGTGCTGACCCATGTGCGATGAGGTGCCGACAAAAATATATGGTGTGGGACCCGGCCTGCCGTGTTGTGTCGCTTCCGTCTTTTATTGGAATTGCTTGAAGCGGGATGGCACATGCGGCGGTAAAGGAAAGGAGAGATATAGTTTTTTAATATTTGATTTGTTTAGATAGAATCGTATTCGGTTGGTTGGAGTTACCATGTACGCAGGAAATAGTACGTCTCGTCTCATGTTTAGGTGTTCCTACATACATATATACATATATATATATACATATATATATATATATACATATATATATATATATATATATATATATATATATGGAGTTTTAGAGGGCTCCAAACAATTATCAATCTATATTAGTTTTTTTTGTTCATCTACTTTTCTACTATTAATTTTTGTCTTTGCGTTTTGTGCTGAAAAACGGTCGACTTCCTCCATGAAAGAGGAGAATTGATTGTTGTTTTGCTCGAAAAGCATTCGCTCATCGTCGTGAAAGCACGACGGTTAGTATATTTTTGTATGAATCAATTTCACATGAAAATATATATTTAACGACTCCACTGGAAAATCGAGAAGTTTCAGCCCTAAAATTTTCGGCCGAAATTATTGTTCTACGGTATTTGTTTCTCGTTAGGTTTTATTTAATCTACAATCAAATCAATTGTTCCTGGGTGACTCTTTACTGCCGAATAAATTCTCTTCCTATTAGTTTATTCGGCGAAGGGTTTGATCCAGTAGGCTAGCTAGTGCACCACTGATACTATTACATTACTGTACAAGCGCACGCAGGCCGAGGGACAGTACCCTGTTTCTACCCTGTTTCTTTTTTCCTTTGCGCAGGTGACCATGGCGGAGGAAAATTTGGATGGGAGTTCGGTTGATCCAAAGAACATCATCCAAGTTAAACTAGATGATTTTTCTCAGGATGACCGGCGTGAATTGGAGCAGAAGCTTGAGAAGAAAAAGATGGAATGGATGAAAGAAAAGCTTTCCTATTACCAGAAAACCAGAAACGGCTCTGTCAAAAAGGTAAAATCTGAGGTAAATAAACCAACTTGCTCTGATGAAATTGCTAGTTTAATAGATGTATCAGTAGTTAGTAAATTTGGTGCAGATATGACACACCTGGTACGTACCATTACTGAACCAGTGCACAATGATCTAGCTGATTTTAAAGAAACATTTAATAGAGATTTGCAAAATAATTTACCTCGTCAGATTCAATCTATAGTTTTGCAAATTAACGATGAGCACAATAAAAAACGATCAGTGTCTAATAATAATGTCAATTCTGCTTCTTTGCCAAATTTACCTCATGCCGCTAGCGCACCGACTAATACTTTGTCTTCATCTATATTTCCAACTGCTAATCCAACTAGCCGAAATTTTAGTGGAGTTTCGGCCAGTAGTTTTGTGATTAGTTTTCCACCTAGTGCTACTAATTCCCTTATTCTAGTTGTAGGTTCACAAAATTGTAGCACTAGTAATCGGGGTGGTAGCTATAATTATCATTTTTAACAGCCATATTATCAAACAATTGCATATAACACCCTAACATTGCCAGCTTCAGGCACTGGGGTTCCTTATGGGCCGGTATCAGATGAGTTTTTTAGTCACACTTCAACTTATACACTATATGTGGCGCATGCATTGTCTAGCTTGCTGCCGCACTCATATGTAGCACCTAGGCTTCAAAATAATTTTCTGCAGCCCAATGAGAATTTTAGAGAGCAACTTGCTAACATGCTTAGGGAGTTTGGGCTAGAGCCTAAAAGTAGAGCATGTGCATACTAGAAACCATATCCTGAGCATTTTGATTTGACTCCCTACCTTAGAGGCTTTAGGATTCCTGAGTTTGTTAAGTTCATAGGGAAGGATACTAGGTTTACCTTTGAGCATATAGGACAATTTTTGGCACAATGCATTGAGGTGGGGCAATCCGATGTGTATAAAGTTAAATTGTTTCCTTTATCTCTATCTGGCAATGCTTTCATATGGTGTACATTTCTTGCTCCTAATTCTATTTTCACATGGGCTCAGCTAAAATAAAAATTCCATGAGTATTTTTATAGTGGTGAGATTGAGCTTAGGCTTTCGGACTTGGTTTTAGTTAAACAGAAATATAAGGAGTCTGTATCTGAATTTATTAGGAGATTCAGATATGTAAAAAACTGGTGCTTTAGTTTGACCATAGCCGAAAAAGACTTGGCTGATCTTGCTTTTTTAGGCTTGCTTGCTCATATTAGGGAGAGATTAGAAGATCAGGAGTTTTCTGATGTTAACCAAGTGTGGCAGAAGGCTTTAGTGCGGGAGAACCGAGCTAAGGAAACTAGACAGTTTAGCTGGTTTAGAGAGGTAAAAATAAAGATAAAGAAAAACCTGCGGTTAACACAGTAGATTAACATGATGCCGATTCTAAGTTGAAAGAAAAACTTACGGGCTAAGTAACAATTTATAATGCAACATAATCACTAGCACTTAAGTTGAAAGAAAATCCCACACATAGACAAGTTGAACTAAGCACTCTTTCTCAAAATAACTTGCCCTTTATAAGAGAATTTTCATCATATTTAATTTCTAAGCTTTTGCTCAAATTAACTTGTAATAACACAAAAGAAAATATCTCAATTATTTCGGGTACGTCTTTGTCGTGAATACTATTTCCAAGGATTCGGCACCCATTATTTTCCTCACGTCGGATACATCCTTGTCGTAAATACTGTTTCCAAAGATTTAGTATCTATTTTTTTTTCTCATATAAGCATATTTTTTTTTTACTTGAGGAATCTCTAGAGTATTTGAGGAATGAAAATTTCAGCAAGCATACATATGAGGATAAGTCATTTAAACACGCATTAGTGTCAATATTGCATATTTACTTAATTCAAGTAGAAGAATTTAAGTGTCATGCATCATCTCCTTTACAATCAACATCAAAGGCTCACATAAAGATTAGAATGCACATAAACTAAACTAGCGACCAAAAGACCACACTCATATTACTAGCAAGCACAAAAAAAATACTAGAGGTAAAAGTCAAATCTCTTCTTTTCTCATCTCTTTAATTTTTTTTTTATTTTATGAAATTTTAAAGCAATAACTCAAAAGTAAGACCATAATATTTCAAAGTTGAAATAAGCTAAAGAATCTAAGAACAACAACTAGCAGCAACAACATATTCAGATTTAGCAGTTGATTAAGCAACATTTGATTGTTTCCTAGAAGACCATGTGGTCAAATAAGTATTCAGAAAATGACATGTTCCACTAGTACTTTTTCTATCAATTCTCAAAATTCCATCGACGGCTTGACGATGCGAAACACGTGGAGAAGCTTGAAATTGGAGGCATAAACACACAGTAAACTATATGTCTGGCCTTGAAGCAGTAAGATAAAGTAAAGAACCAATTATACTTCAGTATTCTTTTATATCAACAGCTTAACCATCTTCATCCGTATTCAAAACAACAGTAGATCCAATAGGTGTAGAGATAGTCTTGTAATTCTCCATCTCGAACTGTCGTAGAAGATCCTTGGTGTACTTTGTTTGATATATAAACGTACCTTGTGATGTCTATTTTATTTGTAGTCGCAAAAAATACGTCAACTCTTCCATCATACTCATCTCGAATTCCCTGCACATCATCTCGGAAAACTGCACAACCAAAGCGTGAGATAAACAACCAAAGATGATATCATCCACATAGATCTGAATAAAAAATTGATTATCACTATGCTTAAAAACAAAGAGTGTTTTATCCACTTTTTCCATTTAAAAACCTTTCGCAAGCAAAAAGTTTTTAAGTCTATCATACCATACCCTAGAAGCTTGTTTCAAACCATACAAAGCTTTTAGCTATTTAAAAACATGGTTGGAAAATTTAGGATTTTCAAAACTTGGTGGTTGTTTTACATAAACTTTCTTCTATATAAAACCTTTAAGAAAAGCACTTTTAATATCCATTTAATACAATTTAAAATCTTTTGAAGCAACAAAAGTTAACAAAAGTTTAATTGCTTCAATTCTAGCAACATGAACAAAAGTTTCATCAAAATCCAACCCTTGCATCTGAGTAAAACCTTGAGCAACAAGCTTAGCCTTATTCCTCACAATTACACTATCCTTATTTTTGCTTATTTTTAAAAACCCATTTAGTTCCAATAATATTATGACCAAGAGGTGGTTCAAATAAAGTCCAAATTTTATTTCTTTCAAAATTCTCTAGTTCTTTATGCATTGCATTAATCTACGATTCATCAGTTAGTGCATGAGTAATATTTTTGGGTTCAAATAAAGCAACAAAAGCATAATTCACCTGATCATGAGTTACCTTAGACCTTGTAATACGTTCACCAATATTACCTATTATTTGTTCCAGAGGATGTCGTCGTTGAATGTGCAAAGGAGCGGAAACTTCAAAAGTTGTTTCACGCTTTGAACCATAAACAATAGAAGTTGTAGGTTCTGGAGGATCACCAGAATCAGCATGAGCTGAACCAGAGCTGGATGTCCCTGCCCGGTCTTACCGTGGCTCCCCAGGCGGTCTGACCGGCCGCCTCAGCCTCGTCCTCTTCGTCGCTCTCCTCCACAAAAATGCTATTCTTCCCCTGAATTTGTGACGATATATCTGTAATTTCTGGTTTAGTAGCTGGACTAGCCTCATTAAAAGTGACTTCGCAAGTCTCAATAATTTTGTTAGTTTCTAAAACAAGTACACGATATCCTCGAAAATGAGCAGGGTAACCAAGAAACATTCCATTTGTAGGACGTGTTTCAAATTTATCCAAATTTCCAGATTTATGAACAAAACACTTGCACCAAAAAACATGCAAATGAGAAACTATGGGTTGATGTCTAAACCAAAGCTCATAAGAGGTTTTTCCAAGTTTAGATCTCAAAAAAACACGATTAGAAATATAACAAGCAGTGTTAATAGCTTCCGCCCAAAATTTCCTAGGTGTATGATACTCATTTCATTAAGCATAGTCCTTGCTATTTCAACCAAAGAATGATTGTTTTTTTCAACAACACCATTTTATTGAGTAATCCGAGGAGATGAAAACTGATGTTCAAGACCTTTCTCGTTACAAAATTGTTTGGAAAGAAGTATTTTTAAATTTATCATCATTATCACTTCGAATAGTTCTCAAAGATTCAGGAAGTTCAACAGCCAAATGAATATACAAACTCCGAAAGTGTTCAAAAGCCTCATCTTTAGTTGCCATAAAGAAAATCCAAGAATATCTCAAAAAATCATCCACAATCACCAACACATACCACTTTCCTCCAACAGATTGCACTATAGCTGGACCAACAGCGTCCATATGTAAAAGTTGTCCCGGTGCATCCATCATCACAAAAATAATTAGCCTATGTGGAGAACCAGCCATTTTAGCATGACGATATGGTGAACAAACCAAATTAAGATTATTTTTAAGTGTAGGCAAACCACGAACAAGATCTGAACTACTAATTGTAGTAAGATGATCAAAACCAACATGCCCAATTCTACAATGCCAATGTAAATTTAGCAACTAAACATGTGATCTTAGATGAAACACCACTTTTAAAATTGGCTTTAAAAACTCTTCCATAACAAGAAATTCTCAAAACAAAATCTCCAGAAGAATCAAGAATTTTACTCCCAGTTTTCTTAAATCTAACCTCAAAATTTTCATCAATAATGTGAGAAACTGAATGCAAATTGTACTTTAAATTTTCCACTAAAGCTACATTATTCAAAACAAATTTGTTACTTACCTTAATAAATCCAGTAGCAAGAACGACACTTATAGAAGCATCTCCAAATATACTCGAGTCTTTCTTAGATGCCGGTTGAAGGGAGGAGAACCAACTTTTATCACCGGTCATGTCCCGCGTACAACCGGAGACCATATCCACACGTTCCTTTTTCTTGCCATCAAAGCCTACACACAAGCAGATGTCGATGTCTTAGTACTGGGGTTAGATAAAAGGAATTTAGGGATCCAGTACTGAGACACACGACCAGAAGTACCAAAAGGCATATAACCACAAGCAAACACAATTTTATCCTGTTTAGACAAATTTACCCGAGGCCGGTCTGACCGCTTTTGTGCCTGCGGTCTGACCGAACCAGGTCGGTTTGACCGCTGAAAGTACTGCGGTCTGACCGCTAGCCTCAGCCCAAAACCTGATTTTTGCCATTTAGATTTTGCAAAA
Organism: Oryza meyeriana var. granulata; assembly: GCA_003991445.1. Taxonomy (NCBI): domain Eukaryota; kingdom Viridiplantae; phylum Streptophyta; class Magnoliopsida; order Poales; family Poaceae; genus Oryza; species Oryza meyeriana. Next base: position 19,779 of record RYFJ01000535.1, read on the forward strand.
GCAATTTCTCTTTTCTTTTTCTATTTTCGACAAATTATAAAATAAAAACCAACCAAATGTCCATCTTTTCCACAAACCAAAGGTTTTGAATTCAAAGAATTGATTTCTTTGCATGTTGGCAAAAGAGAAGACATAATCCCAGTCGATTTAAAGATGTTTTGTTTATGTTCAGGTTTTGTCAAAATCTCATCCTTTTTAGTGATACTCAAAACAGCAGGTTGGTGAGAAGTAAAATAGGCATGTGCATCAAAACCTATTCCTCTATTGTGTGTGTTCACTTTTGATTGATCCAAAATCACATTTAGTTTTTTATTTCCATCAAAAAAATTTTGTAAAGAACTTTTCAAATAAAAAACCTTTTTTTGTCAAATTAGCACAATTTTAATAATCAACCAAAACACCTTTTTGGTTGCAACATTTTGAGTAAAAAAGTATCTTATGATTTTTCACAATATCCTCCATGTACTCAACACGACCTAAAACACTTTTTACTTTCATCTCATTCAAATAACATGTTGAGCAAATTTTAGATAAGGAAACATCTTTTTGTTGCTTTAGCTTTGTACTACTCAAAATATTATACATGGAACTTGCACCAAGTGCAACTTTATATTTTCTCAAAAGCTTGTTAGTCAAATATAATTCATACAAAACTCTAGTATGCAACATAGTTCCAAGAGCAAAACAAGATTCTAATTCCTTGTTTTTAGTGAGAACATCATGAAGTCAGAGAATAAAACTTCATAAGACTTGCAATCATCATCATCAGGAAGCAACGATTTTAATCTAGAAATTTCAGAATTTAGTGATTCAACAATAAAATCATGTTTCTTAATTTTCTTTTCATAACTTCGAATTTTAAGACTAAGAGCAATTACCATTTCTTGACAAGTTTCAATGGAAGGAGTAAAGATAGTTACCTCATCATTGTCGTTCATAATCATCTGAACTTGATCCTCCATGAGCCATGAGGCAAACCCCTGAGATGTTCTTGTCTTTGTGATCGCCGCCATCTTCTCTCTCGTAGTCAACATCACTTACCCCAGCTTGTTCGAAAGCTGCATAGACTTGATTAAAAAGCTTCTTGAAATTTTCCTTGCTTTGCTTTCCTTTGAACACTTGCTTCTTCTTGACATCTTTGGGCTTCTCCTCGTTTTCTTTCTTCATAGATTTCCCAAGCTTCGGACATTAAGATCGAATGTGGTTCAACTCGCCACACCCGTAACACCGAATTGGACCTCTCTTTTCCTGGTCTTCACATTATTCAAAGTTTAAGAAAACTTATTAGTTAATAATACCAAGTCCTTCTTGGAGAATTGCTCGAGTTGGTCATTGGAGATGGCATTTAAGGCATTGAAAGAATTCAATGAAGTGCCATCAAAAGAAGAATCAGATGAAGAAACTAAGGCAGTAGTTTTTGAATTTGACTTGCGAGAAAAAACATTCAACTCATGGTTTCTTAGCTTTATATAAAGAGAATCCAAAGTTAAAGTTTTCATATTAACAGATTCTTAAATCAATGTAACTTTCATCTCCTAAACTTTCATATCTAATCCAATCAAAAGATGTCTTGCAATTTTAAATTGAGGATAATTAACATCAAAAGAATCATCAACAGATCTAAGGTTACTTAAAACTTTGTTAAAGCGACCAAAGTAATCATCAAGAGCTTCCCCAGATTTTATCTCAAATTTCATATAATCCTTTTTAAAAATTCATATAATCCTTTTTAAAAATTTCCCTATGAATTTTCTTAATGTTAGAAGATCCTTCGTAAAAATCACGTAGAGCCTTCTACATCTCATGTGTAATTTCAAGATAAGAAATCCGATCAAAATCTAAACAAGAAACTCCACACAAAATCATGTTGCATGTTTTACAATTATTTTAAAACTCAATTTTATTATCATCAGTAATAGCATCATGGATTTCATAAGGATGAGTAACTTTTTGCTAAATATCATATCCTTGAGATATAATATAAAATTACATCTTTTTGCACCAAAATTGAAAATGAACTCCATCAAAAACATGTGGCTTGGGTAAAAATTGGTCAACCATGGCTAAATCTCAAGATCGGTTAAGATCCAAAAAAAGAAAACAAAGCTCTGATACCACTTGTAGGATCGAATACAAGAACGAAGCCTTTTAAAGGGGGTGTGAATAGTAGGAACATCAAAAACCAAAATTGTTTGCGGAATAAAGCAAAACTTCAAATCTAGATGGAGTGCACCAGCCAGACCGCCTATGTCACGCCAATCTGACCGTCGTCTATTCACCGGTTGGACCGCCGCCTCGCCACCGGTCTGACTGCCGTTCTCCTGTTGGTCTGACCACCGCCTCCTTATTAGTTGAACTGTCGGGATCTAGAAAAACACAAACTGAAGATGCTCTTCAAAGTAGATCAACTTTGTTGTATCTAGATGTGTTTATAAAGTGCAACTACAGCACTCCTCTCTCAACTTTAGTACACAAGTATGGCTCTAGATAAAACCCTAATTTTTCTCTTCTCTAAACTTGATACCTCTAGAGTCTCAACCCCTCATCTATTTATACCTAAAACCTCCTATATAAAGTAGGAGTAGAACTCCTAATCCTACTGGGACTCAACTCTTAATCCTACTAGGACTCAAACTTTCCAATCTTGGACTCCTATCCAAAATAGACTACTCTTTCCATACATACACAATTTCTCTTATATGCCATATGAAATCTTCACCTCCATGTATATTGATCTCTAGCCTTTAATATCCCACTTGATCTCTCGATCATCCGCACATCAACTTCTCCCAAGTCAACTCCCGATCCATTACCAGCAACACTCCCGAGGCCTTAAGAATCACCTACACATGCAAAAACAAAAAAACCATATCCGAACACAAGTTCTTCCCCAAGTTAACTCACATTAGTCACACACACTCACATCAACATCAACTTATATTTTTTAACAAATGTTTATTAAATAAATTATTTACAAAATCAATTGTTCATAACAAAATATTAATCGTGACAATGATTTTACAGAAGCTGCAGTGACCATTGAGCTTCACTTAATTCAGAAGGAAGAAGAGAAATAATTGAACTGCCAGGGCAAACTTTAAGACTGCCTTGTGCACAGCAGCACGAACAAGGGCAGCCATAACTGACGCTTGTAATATTGGACCTTGGCATCATCGTGCAAGCAATGCAACCCACAATTCTGGAACTTTGGGTATGCCTTTCCAGGTTAGGAATGGGAGGCACCAGGGAATTACAATTGCAAGGCCACATATATTTGTAGTCTTTATTAGTCTGTTTGGGTTCTGTTATCAGCATGTTTGCTTGTTGAAACCCTTTCCTTTGGCAGACTGGGCGCATGCAAAACCCTAAAATATTCCTCTCCATGAATTCCCCCACAAAAATCCCTGCAAGCAACAATAAATTCAAATTTAAAATTTGGATTTGAATCTTTCTCTCCTTTGAACCCATCTCGAATATTTCTCGGAAGCCAGCATTCAAAATCATTTCCAAAATATCAAAACTCCACATTTGTTCCCTGGAAATCCCTTGATTTCTCCCCTAAGTTCAAATACCTAAATTTGAATTCAAATTTCCAAACCAAATACTCTATCTATCCTTAATTCAAAACCCTAAAAATGATAAAGGAGCACTTTACTTATCGGACCAATCCATCCTCAGCCTGGCCCATCTTCTCCTTCCCCTCTACTTGGCCCAGCTAAGCTCCCCTCACTTTCTCTCCTTCCTTTGCACTAGGTCGGACTCCCTCCGAGCAGCCCAACCAAGCTGGCCCAACTCCCTGCGCGCGCCCTGGCTGTCTAAGCCTGCCGATCTCGCCACATGTTCCCCAAGGGTGCCCAGCACCGTCCGATCTCAGTGCTCCCCTCGCTCGAGCCGTGTTGCACGTGCACCCGCCCACTAATCCCTTCCTCTCGGGCCCGCCAGTCAGCCCCACGCCTACCCAGCACGTGCACGTCCCCTCGCGACCACGCGGTCATCGTTTCCATCCCGTTCCACTCTCACCCATTCACGCCCGTGAGGCGTTCAGTCAAATGCCCACAAGCTGCCTAGACTGCGTCGCCTCCACCACACGACGTCACGGCGCCCCACAGCGCTCCTCTCCCTCTGCCGCAAGCCGCCAAAGATGGGATGGCCCTGCTGCCCCTTTCCTGCCTCTCTCTGCCTCCCTATCTCTTGCCTATGTGCCGCCCATCATCGCCACCCCCACCTTGACCACGTCCTGTCGTGTTCACCCGCGCTTCGCCCTTTAAATGCCACTGTCCGATGCACCGCCTCCACCGCACAATTTTCCTTCATCATCGATCTTTTGGCCAGGCCACCCAAGAAATCGCCACCCACATCTCTCTCTTCGCGTCGTCAGCCACGTAGAGAGCTCGGCCCTACCGTGGCTGAATGCCAAGAACGTCCACCCACCACCTCTCGGCCGCCTTACCCTCAATGCTCCCAATTCCCTCTTCCATCCCCATCCCCTTGGCTCTACCCCCTTTGGACACCGCCCTGCCCTGTCGTCTCTTTCCCCGATGCCGGTAGCCGCCACCTGGCCACCTTGGTGCCTTCTTCGTTGAGCGGAACCCGTTGGGGTGATCGCCACCTCCCAGCGGCCACGTTCCACCCCTTCGCTAGCCTCAACTCGACCCGAGGATGCAACGCCCCAAATCTCATACCGGCAACCCCTTGTTTTCCGCTGTCGAGCCACCGCCGCTCTTGCCCCTCGTTGCCGGTGAGCTCCTTTCTATTTACCTATGCCCACGCCTTTTAGAGGCCTTAGGGCCCTCCTAGCTCACCTGTGTGTGCATGCTCGCCCATCAGGATGAGCTCTCAACGTTGCCTCTGTTCTGTCATCGCCACGCACGGTCGCGCGCTACCGTCGGTCTTCCTTCCATCGATCCCCATCTGCGTCGCATCCTTGAATCCCTTCAGAACTCCCTCGGAGTGCCGCCACAGTAGTCGCCTCTTCTTTCCCTCGCTCTTCCCACCGCCAGCCTACAAATGTCGTGCGCCAGTGCTGCCGCGTTGTCCACACTGGTCATTATTAATCATTGGGTTCTTTGCCAACTTTGAGCACTGTTGCCGCGTCTTCTTCCAGCCGCCACTGTATTGGCTATAGCTACCCTGCATTGGCTACCGACATTGCCATTCTAGACTGTTGGTCTTGCTGCTTTGCCTTCATCTCCGACCCCTATGCCTGTGTGCTACGTCGGGTCTTCCTCGACTATATTTGTCTTGCTATGAATCCTACGAGTGTACAGGCACTACTTCCTCTACGCTGCTCTGAATGCCATGACCGTCTCGGATGCCTTCTTTGTTGGTCCCCTTCAACAATTTTGCAAGGTTCATAGTGGTCTCCTACCTCTCCCGCAGTATTGGCAACACTGTTGCACGCATTCATCCCGAGTTGCCCCAGGGCCTGGCAAACCCAGTGTGGCGTCTTGTCTTCCACGGTTCGACAACATCAGCTCTTCGGTGTCATCTTCCTCAATGACTGCCGCGATCGTGTCACCGTCTTCATCTTTAGCACGTCTTCGTGCACCTTGGTCCACAATGCCATCCCGTACGTCTGCAACAACTCCCAGCGGCTTGGCTACCTCACCATCAGGACCTGACTTTGGCTACATCGACCATAGCTACTCAACACACGGCTACCTCGACCATGGCTCCATCATGCCATACACTTCGGCTACCTCAACAACGGCATCAAAGGGCTATCATCGTTGAGCACTCTTATCAGTTTCTTCTCTAGTCCAAGTGTCTACGTTGCTCACGCTTGGACTGCAGGGGATGTTAGAGTATATGATAATTAAAGATATTTAGGATAGGATTGATTCGTATGGACTCCTTTCTTATTTCTAGATCCTTTCTTATCTAATACCCATTATACTCTAGATATATACCGGCCCTCAAGGCTCAATATATCGACCAATATTCGCAGTACATCTTCTCTCCCTGTACTATTGAACACGGAATGACCATGAGGTATTGCGAGAAATCAGTGTAGGTAATATCATCATGAGTGCAGTAGTGTGAAATTCAGGGGTTGTGAAATTTAGTGCTAAAATGTTGTTTCAATTGGAAATGATCGAGTCTCCCTAATGTGATCTACAGTTGGCAAGGAAGGCGTCAGGAATACAAGCTCTACATGGATCGTTCTTCAGTCCCCCTAGCACGGGCGTGGCTAGCGTGCGTGGCGGCCGTACTGCCCGTACAGCGTAACCCCACCGCCTAGTCATCCCCAAATTACCATCATTAGTGTTTAATAAATTTTTAATTATAAAATAATACATAAATATGCAAAGTTAAAAGTTTTTATGTTTTAGTTGAAAGTTTCGAAAATCTAATTAAAAGTTTTAAATTTTGGGTTAAAAATTTTAAAATTTGAGTAGATTTTTTAAATTTTTAGTTGATAGTTTTTAAATTTGAGTTGAAAGTTTTAAAAAATAAATTAAAAGCTTGAAAATTAGAGATGAAAGTTATAAATTAGTGATATAAAGTTTACTCGATTTTTTTATTATGTTATTTTTTAATATTTTATTTTTAATTTATATTTTTACTATACATGTGCATGTGCCCGCCCTGCGCGTGCACTGCCAAGGCAGCAGCTTTGTCGCCCTAGCACTTGCCAGATCATGGTACATTGGAATAATCAAGTGTAACGTGGACGAAACTGCATTTCTGAAGCCCCTTCCATCTTGAGATGATCAGGCCCATGGATCATGCACCTTCTGAGCACCATGCCCAATCTTCCATATTTCTTCTTGTGGAAAGATATTGATAGTTTTTATATTTATATGAAAGTAAAAAGATCTACGCAGCTTTTTGACACTAGAATTAATATGATGGATGTGGATGCAACATATGCTCAAAATCCAACCTGCTCAACTTGTATAGTTAAGGAAATCTGAACGAGTGTGGGCAAGTGTTGATCGTCTCAGAGACTGCATGTATGTATGTGATCGGTGCTCTAGCAATAAGACAACAGGACAAAAATCCTGTGTTTGAATAGAAATTTCATCGTCTCACTGTGGTTTCATGCTACTTAATTGAGGATTTCACTACATGTATTTTGAAGGCAATGAGCATCAGCGTGTCACATTTGGTCTCCAACCACCATACAGTACTAGCCAAAGAACAAGTGCATCATAAGCATTTATAAGATAGAATTGAGAACTACATGTTCACCTTTTGGCAATCTGCCATGTGTTTATAAAGCTATCTCTCTGACTCAAATTTTCCAGCATACATTCAGATAGAAATTATAAATTGGAAGTGACCAGAACTGAGAATTTCACATAGCACATTGCCCCTGCCTAGCAAAGCACATCGGCCAGCCCCCGGTCATTCAAGTGATGATGTTAATTTACTGTAGGAATAGAAGTCATCCGGAATGCTGTCAATAGATCATAACGCTATCCAAGCAATCCTATTGTAGAGGTGCTTAATTTGTTTTAATAATTCACAATGCATAGTGTTTTTAGTATAAAATAGTTAGTTTAATTCCATGAATAAAATATCAGTTCAATTCTTGCTCACAGATGAACTATCTACCCAGAATTAAACGATCAGTCATTTCTACCACTATCTCACGGAGAAGTTGTATTTTTCTACAGCATGGTGCCACACAGCAAGCAGAATTATGCCCCACCGTTCGTAGCCTTTGAGCATGTGTCAAGTCAAGGTGGCGAGGCTGAAGAAAATCTCATGTTAAGACGAACCAAATCTAGGAATGGGGAGCATGCGTATAATTCTGCCAATGAAAGGGCAGTTCGTGCAATAAAACTTAAAACTGTAAATTTTGTGAAGTCTGCTTAAATTGTAATGTTAGGATGAACCAAATCTAAGAATGAAGTCTGCCAAAGACAGATCACACCGGTGGATGGAACATGGCAGTTACAGTTACAGAGGTCGGTTCCTAGTGGGTTTCAAAGACCATCTAATTACTCATTCTGCTCATTTTTATTTGATACTGTTGACTAGTGTAAATTTATCTTTGACAGAAAAAACTTTAAATTATGATGTTTTGATGAATGCAAGTAGTATAGTTATATTTAGCATGCAAAGTACTGGGATAATACATCATCTTTTTAAATATTTATATTTTTTTGCAAAAGAGAGGAACGATTAGAGTTTGTACATGAATAGTATCTGGTGAGAAGTAAAAAGGAATGGAGTGAGTAGTTTCTAACATGATAATGTGTTAGGCCATGCCAGCTTTTCTTGGTTTGACAATGAGTAATAAATAGAGTTTTGCTGTTCCTCCATTTATTGTTTTGCATGCAGTTGTGATTCTCTGGTATGCCGTGTGAAGAATGATTGCGAGTTCTTGCGAGAAATCGGTACAGGTAACAAAGGACTTAAAGGATTGTGAAATTCAGGGTTTGAACTACACGGTTGAAATGTCATTTCCTCGAAGGTATCCTTTGAGTCTGGTTTTCTTCTGGTAGAACTTCTCTTCATGAGAAATAACTCTTCCCGTTAATTGCATACCTGGAGAATTCAATAAATTGGTTTACCTTTCATGCAATAAGAATCCGGTAAATTTCCATTATTTTTCCTGAAAAAGAACATATCATGCCTCTTTTGATGATTTTTTCCATTTTTAGGTATTTTCAGTAAATTTCAACAGATAGAAATGAAATCCCTGGATATTCACACATATCAAGAGGATTTATTTCAAAGGAAACCAAGTGAGAATACAAGCAGAAAGTTTTCCTCTCCAAATACCAATTATTTGAGTTCCGTAAACAGGCTACACATGTGCAACATTAAATCCATATAAACGTGAATGAGCTATGGCAAGACATAAAGTAACAATTGACTAGTGTTTTGGTTTTGCCAATAAGATGCAAACGTTAATTCATTATAGTGGCATATCTTAGGAACATGACTAGAAATTGGATGCTAAAAATGAGCAATTGTTCAGGAGGACTAGGTTGCTTCCGTTAAGCACAGCCATATTGTTTGCTACTTGTTAGTACTACAGATTTCCCTAGAAAACTAAACTCACGTAGAGTCAGGCCTCAAGCTCAGGCAAAAATTTGTTAAAACTTGTGAAATCATATGGTACATCGGAATAAGCCAGAATAATTTCAGTGTAAAGTCATTTTTATACATGCACAAAAACTGCATTTCGGAATCCTGTTTCCATCATCAGGTCAGCACCATGCCCATTCTTCTATTTTCTTCTTGTGGAACGACAAGGATAGTTCTTATCTATATCAAAGTAAAACTATGAACTGCGCAACATTAATTTGACACTAGAACTAACATGATGGATGTCGGTACAACATATTCTGAAAATCCAACTTGCTCAAATTCTATAATTTAGAGAGACTGGATGAGTGTGCTTAACTGAATGAGTAGGGTTAAGCGCAAATTGTATAACAAACTAACATTTTTTACAGTGCAATAACAAACTAATATGGCTGTGAGGCACGCGAGAATTTATAAAGGTCACATTATCCCCATCCAAAGGTCAGCATGAATTGGTTATGGCTTGGCTGAGGTCTTTGTGCGGTTAGACCAGTCTATTGAGAATTTCACTGCATCTATTTTGAAGATAAAGTGAGCAGAAACATGTCACATTTAATCTTCACCCAGTACAAGCCAAGGAACAAGTGCGCTAGAAATATTTATGTCACAGCTTCTTAGTCGGGTCAGTACCCAGTAGTACAGGTTTACCTTTAGTGATCTGCCATGCTCGAAATGTTGTAGCTTTTATATATAACAGGATGGAAGCCCACGCACATGTATAGGTATATTATTTAATGTTTGATACTGTTTATTATAGTAGAGATGTAAAAAATTAATTTTGGGTGATTTTAGACTCACAATCTTTTCTCTTAAAAGTTTATTTGGGATTGTTCTGAACGTTGGTTATCATTTCATTGAAAGAACCCTCAGGACACATGAATTCTGAACTTAAATTAGTTGAAACGGTGAAATCTTGTATTTATGACAAAAATATTGTTACAATATGCAACAACAGAGTTGCTTTCCAAGTAAATTTTTGTTAATGTATATAACATGTATTTATCCTTGTTAATACAATAAAGTCGATGCATAGGCTATTTCTTTGCCATGATCCTCTAGCACACATGATCTATGCTATGCGAGGCTAGCCATGCTCGCTACGACCCATCATGATGCTTCATGACCATGCTACTTTCAATTAGTTGGGTTAAGTTTATAGTTAACTAAAGGATGGGTTTACGATGAATTAATAAACAGGAGTGATGAAATAAGGTTTGGATTTTTTAAATTATTCTGCAAGAACTTTTAAATTTTTCTCAAATTTATTAGAGGCTTTGAAATGAAATAAGGTTTGGATTTTTTAAATTATTCTCCAAGAACTTTTAAAATTTTCTCTAATTTATTAGAGGCTTCGAAAACTAGATGTATAATTTAAAAGTTGTGTTGATTGTCGAAGGATCTTTTCTAATCACTAAGATCAATGCCTATAGCTTCCAACACGTATTCATGGCGACACATTAAGTTGATAAAAGGACATTAGATATGAAATTATTACAATTGGTGTAAAATTTAAGGGTTGGATATCTTTTTTTTAAGAGGATTTTTATGATTTTCTCTAATTCAGTAGAGGTCTCAAGATCACATGTGACTGCACATTTCATAGTTTGTTTAGCACTAAAATATAGTCAATATGAGTCTTAAATTGTTCATTTAATTATAATCAATGCAATGGTTCAAATGGATTATAAATCAAAAGTATACTTTAAAATTTATTATCATCTAAAACTTTGTTTATTTATACAACACCATAATCGATTGCTATAAGCCCCAAATATGCATGATGCATAGGACATCTGACAGTTTAGGTCCACAGCTGGTGGAGCACCACAGTGAAATAAGAGAACATAAGTTGCTATACAAGATATTGGATATATAATCATCTACAATAATGGATCTACCGATTTAAGTAAAAATTGATAGCCTTATATTGTGCTTTTTCTCTCTCAAAATTTCTATTCTCTCCATCCCAAAATATAAAAACTTTTGGAGTTGGACATGAGTATTAAGGAGAAATCTAAAATAAAATAAGAGATGGTTGCGGTTGGTTGAGATGGAGAAGTAGGTGAAGAAATTAAATAAGAGATTGTTGTGATTGGTTGAGATGAAAGAGTAGTTGGAAAGGTAGCTATCTTACGCCACAAATTTTGAATGCTAAATATAGCTTTATTTTGAGACAGAGGGAATATAATTTTCTAATTTGTTAGGAGAGTCAAAGGAAGTCCTATGAGGATTTCAGAGGACGTTTAATTGACATTTAGATGTTTTCTCTAATTTCAACAGAGGTGGACTACATGCTTGCATGGGTATCCTTGACTTGTGAATAATATATTGTAATTTGCTTAAAAGTATGATTTATAAATTAAGGACAAATTAAATATTTGATGGTTTCTCTTTTAAATAAATACTTGGTAGTTCTCTTCTATCTTACAATGTGTACCACCAATAATCATGCTTACCATGCTTATTGTCAAATTGGTTCTCATGCTTATTATCTGCACTGGCATATAGGATGCCTACGACATCAAAATTATGTACTGTAAGCCTTGCTTATTGTTTAATTGGTTCCCATGCTTATTATCTGCACACATAGCATACAAGATGCTTACGATGTTAAAATTATATAGTGTAAGAAAATCTCGGTATTCTATTCAATTATAATTGCGTAGTTGGGGCACTTGACATAGTGAATACCAATGTAGTGATTGATTAAAGGGTGGTTGTTTTTGTCATTTTCAGAATTCCAATAATTTCGTCTCTTTCTTCAAATTTAAGAAAATATCAATGATTACTCGACACATTTGACTGTTTTATTGTGAACAATTTAAATCTAATTTAAAATAAAGACCAGAATATCATGAGTAGAGTATTTATAAATCTTGTCTATTCTTGTCTTCTGAATTCCATTTATCAAGAGTTTATTTTTGTTGCGTGAATCCCAATTATCAAGAGCAAGGTTTACAGGCTGAATTTTCTTTTGCGGGGAAACAAACCAAACTAAATGAAACCCCATGATATTTAATAAAAAAATTTTGGTTTGACTAATTTTGTTTGGAGGAAACCAATGTAGCCTTTCTGGGAAATGACATAATTAAAGTGTCATAATTGAAGTGAAGTTTGTCTATGAATTAAATTAATTGAAGCGCAAGCCGTTATATCCGTGTGTGCATGCATGCAGGACAGATTTCAGATGAAAATAGGGGCATGGGACTGATACACATGCATGCAGGAACAATTTTTTTTTCTCCCAAACCTCTTCTCCGCCGTCGGTGTGCCAAGGCGAAAATTACGTTGAGTAGTTTGACTCTACACTTGTGATACCGAGGGTTGAAATTTATTTATATCAAATCTAAATATCCAATGGTTAAAAATGACAGATCCACTGATTTAAGTGGAACTAGATGTTTTGTTTTTTCGTAGAATTTTAAGGATTTTTTCTAATTTATTAAAGGGAAACGTGGCAGCTTAGCTCATTGTTTGTTGAGTAGGCGTGTTATTGCTCATAGTTGCAATCTACTTACAGTCGACTATTATTTGCTGCAGCTTGGTGGCATCCTTCACTTACCTATCATTTGTTGATGGTTGCCCACTTAGCATCACCCTTTCTCTTCTCTTCTTGATGGCACACGTGCTCATCGGATGCCAGCTAATTAATAGGTGCACGAATACCTCGTAAGCTATTTGACTTGGTGATTGGTAAAAAGTGGTTTGTACATAGAAGTTATATACATGGGGATCAATGGGAAATATGAGTGATATTTTAGGCTATCCCTAATTAACTGAGTAGATTGCATTCTACCTATTAAGCATTTAGTAGCTAAGTAATAAATTTAAGTTTAAAATTCTATAGGTCACGAAGGAAAAAATTGACATATACATTCTCCTTGTTATTTGTTTCATGTCCTGTAAGAGATAAAGAACATTGACACAATGTCAAAAGAATATGTTTGATCTATAATTTTCTAATAATATATGAATAAGAAAAATAAAAATTAAATTCATGAAAATACATTTAAGATAAATCTAATGTCATATTGACATATTTATATTTTACAATAGAGTAATATGTGTCTTAAATTATTAATTTGGTTTTCATCTCAACTAACGGAGAAGGAAAAGAAGGGAACTGAAAGAGTGGACGAAGGACGTCAGGACTGGCGTACGTAAGTACGTGCACGCCTTGCATATGAGGGGTATGGGACGTGGGTCTTTCTTTTTTTTAGAGATAGATTTAACGGTACAAAATAATAGGTTCATCGTATTAAATAAAATTTGATGATCAGATGTTTTGCTTGTTTCTCAACATTTTTAGGATTTTCTCTAATTTATTAGAGCGGCGCATGGTGGCCTAGAAGCGCTCTAAAGAATGTTTAATAGACTTTTAATATATAATAGATAGATAGAGGTAACACTAAAAATTTTTGTTCCATTCTGCTTTCCATGTCTACTTTTTTTTTTCCGTTCCGCTCTCCCATTCCTGGGCCCTACCCAAGTAAAATAATTATATCCACCTATTATTTGGGATGGACCCTACCTAAGTAAAACAATTATACCCACCTATTATCTCGAGTGCTTACTAGTTCTTCCACTTTTTTGGTTACCACAAGTTCTCTCGCCCCAATTACTATGCCGAGTAAAATAATTACACTGAATAAAACAATTATATACCTATACGAGTAAAACAATTATATACCCATATGATAGTAATTTTTTTACAACATGGTAAAACATCAATAATAATATTTTTATCGTGGAAATGTCCGACTCCGATTCATCCAATTATACTTGTGTATAAACATCGATTTGTTGCGACAAAAGTGGAATGTTTCTTCACCAAGGATAATAAATTAATTACCACGCATACTATTTACATTGAATCAAAGGATAAAAGCATTACGAACATTCAACATGGAGAAAACATTGGACTATCTCCCCCGTGCAGTGGTGCAGGCAGCAACGGCGTCGGTCGTCAAGGGAGCCGTCCAGGCATGAAGAGAGGCAGCATGCAAGCAGCAGCAGCAGCGGATAGCACCTCCTGCGACCAGTTTGTTAACAGCAGCGACGAGGACAGGGAAATCGCATGCTCTGCCCCATTTATCAGCAGTCGGTGACATCGAGGAGCGGGTCGCCGGCAGCCAAGGCAGAGCAGGGGTGAAGATGCCGGCCACCTCACCGCTGGCTTCTCCCTACCACTATGCCGCTCTGCCTATCACTGTTGTGTTGATCCATCACTGGCTCGTGCCCACTTCTCCCCTTCGCCCCTACCCCTTCGACGGTCGCTGCCAACTAGAACCAACTGAGGAGGAGGCAATGCCAAGGAGTCATGCGGAGGTCAACGGGGCAGTGACAAGATCCTTCCCCTCCTATAGCTCTGGTTGGGTCCTCTCCTTCCTCATGGCCTGCTGTAGATCCGTGCTGATAGCCATCGTCACGCTCGACGCCTAGGGCGACGCTGGATCTAGCGGCCCAGGATCCTGCTGGCCACCTTGTCGCCGCATTCGACGGCACCTCGCCACGTACGACTGCTGCTCCTCCAACAACAATCTCCACCGGAGCGTGCCACCACCGTCCCCTTTGCTCCTCCTGGCACCGCCCAGCGCCCATCGCTCCTCACCGAGAGCGCGCACATCCCATAGATCGGGCAGTTCCGCTCTCTCCATGGTTACCAGAGGGGCCAGGTCCATAGCTCCTTCCTCATCTCCGGTTCCCTGCTCACACCACTCTCCATGGATAATGAGATCAACCACGCATTGGTGCCAGGGAGAGGGAGGCTGACTCCTCATCATCGTCCCCACCGCCGCATGGTGGGATGGAGGCAGGGCCACGCCAGTGTTAGATCTACACTAGAGGAGGTCCCTGGCACATGCCGCAACTCTGGTCACTACCTCGCTGGCTAGATAAAGAGGGTATGGGGCAACAGTAAGATCCAGGGGACTGGCGGCTGCTTGGCATTGCAGCAACAACGCAGGCAGAGAGGGTAGAGGCAGGTCCAAAATAATCAAAAAAATGATAGGGAAAATGGGATGGTTGATTACAACGTGGTACAGGTGGACATATACGCAGGGAGGAAAGGGACTTCGTATGGCATGCTACGCAGGTTAAGTAGCACGTAGCTCGTGCTATAGTAGTTTTTAATAGATAGATGGATGGATGGATGGATAGATTGCTCTGATAAATTTTTTTTGTCAATATACGTTCAGATAGAAATTATAAATTGGAGACAAAAACTGAGACTTCACATATCCCACTGTCCCTAGTTAGCAAAGCATCTACCGGCTGTCAGTCATTCACGTCAAGTGGTGATGTTTACTGTTGGAATAGAAATCATCCGGAATACTAGCGATACGCCACCATTATATCCCAGCAATCCTACTGTGCAGGTGTTTGATTTAAAAATTCACAATGGCATTGCGTTTTTATAAGAATTAGTTTAATTTCATGAATAACAACAGTTCAATTCTGGCTCTTACAGACGAACTATCTATCCATAATTAAACGATCGGTCATTTCCATCTCGACTGCACGGATTTTGGGCCCAACTGTATAGACAGGATAGGATTTCGGCCGCTTAAATTTAGGCCCATGGACGTATGGGTTAAGATTTGGCCTGTTCAAACTAGGCCCAATTTGGCACTAGTCGTCAACTCTTTCGGTGGCTGATCACGTAAAAATGTGTGGCCCTTTCAAACAAGCCATCCCTTTTGACATTTTTTTTCATTTCAGGAATATTGAAGATGTCAAATGTGTCGCATAAACATGGGAATAAAACATTTTTTTTGTGCTGTAATATAACACTTTTGTTAATTCCCATTTAAGAAACATGAAGTGGTAGCTCTGCATTGGCCATGCATGTTGGAAGTAGATCCAGTGATATATAACATGGTAGCTTAGCTCTCCATGTATTGGTCATGTCGAAATCAAGCAGGAGTGATCATATATATTCCACTGACAAATAACAAACTATAAATAGAGGCTAAAAGAGATTACTTGCTGAGAGGTGGAGTTGAAGGGGAGGATTCCATCAAGCATCATATCAACCATCATATATTATTATGTATCTAATTTGCCTCAATTTCTTTCCCATATGACATATGAATGGAAGTCGTCAGGAACAAAATCATACAGCTTTGGGATCTCAATTCGCGTCTGGAAGAGAACCAACAGTAGCTAGAGCGTCACCAGCAGATATGCAGATAGCCACATACCGCAGAGAAGTCTGGTTGCTAAACGGTGCTGTAGCCGCAGAGAGGAGCTTCGGTTTAGCAGCATGCGCATCTGGTGGCCTACTCTCCTGCGTTTCATCTCCTCTCCCAATTTCTCAAGTTCCTCCATAGATTCCCAAGGCTCTGAAATCTTGGTTGACTTTTACCGAGGGTGGTTAAGTGCACACTGTCTGGGTTTAGGGGCTATGCATGTGATCAGTTGTGTAGTAATATCACAACAGGAAAAAAGGTTGCTGTGTTTTGCATACAGATTTCATAGTCTAGCTATGGTTTCATAACACTTAATCAGAATTTCACCACAGCTATTCGAAGATAAACTGAGCATCAGAGTATCACGGTTGATCTTCAACAAGTACGAGTACAAGGACACTTACTTTTTTAGATAATGAGAATTATTTCATTAATAATTACATTACACCCAAGAAATCACATACTGCAACAGAAACTCTTGTTTTGCCAAATACAGTACAAACACAAACTCTCATATACACGTGGGCACACTCGCTCATATTAACACACACATGTCCACCATTTTTTTTTTTGCGAAACACTCATATACACAAGCGCACACTCTTTTTCGTCAGGCCCGCAGAAGCCGGCCGAAATTTTTATTAAGCAAGAAAAAGAGCATACAACACATATGTTACAACAACAAGGTTGTCTTGGTGTGCCTGGGTAAACTTCCCCCAGGCAGTCTACGGAGCGCCGCAGCTAGCTGCTCCCTACGGTGTCAGGCCGGATAAGCGCTAGGTTGCAATTTCCTCTAGAAACTTCTCCAACAAGCAGCCGATGGATTCCTGCTTTCCTTTGAAAATTTTAGCATTCTGCTCCTTCCATAGCATCCAGCAGGCAAGCGTGATGGAGGCATCGAAGATCTGCTTATTCTCCTTGTTGAGCGGCTGCCGTGCATCGTCCCACCAATCTGCTAGTGTCGAACCCTAAGGGCAGGCATGCACTAGAGCCTTCTCCTTGAGCAATGCCCAGAAGTGTAATGAGAAACAGCAAGACATGAACAAATGCGAGCAAGTCTCCTCCGCTGCGCCACACAAAACACACATGCTTTGATGCGGCCAGCCTATCTCGTAGGTTGTCTAACGTCAGACATCTCCCATTGATACCCTGGAAGGAAAGATATGCTGTGGAGGTGGAGTAGGTGCTGGCTCCACCAATTGACTAAGAAATCGAGTCATCCGTGTTCTGCTCCAGGACCATGTTGCCCGCCTTGTCCCACATTCGCTAGGTATTCGACCAAGGCCTGCAGGGAGAGCCCCCCTCGCAGATCCTGAGCCCAGCGGTTGTTGTGGAGCACATCCTGCACTGAGAACTTGGTCTGACTGGTGTGGGAGAATAGGATTGGTGCTGTGGAAGCTATGGACCCCTCTCCTACAAGCCAGTTCGCAGCCCAGAAATTTGCAGTGGTGCCATTGCCAACCTGCACTCTAGTGAGAGAGTCAAAAGCAAGATGATAACTTGTAACGACCCGTTTTTCATTTCTCTGTTGGAATTCGTTTTTCTGAATTCTAACTTCTTTCCTATCCCGTTCAGCTGTGCCCCAGCTTTCTCTCCCTGGCCAGCCGACTGCCTTTTCTCCTTGTGCCGAGTAGATTCCTACTCAGTTTCTGAATCTTGCCCTTTTACCCTTTGTCCACTCGGCCATCTTTGCCGCCAAGTAAGCCCTCGCAATCGCCGACTGCTTTGTTAACCTGCCCTGTCTTGCCATCCCGACTGCCCAGTCCACCCGGTCTGTTTTGCAGCAACGCCAAAACCTCCCGGTGTCTAACCTCTGGCGACGGCCTTGCCGTCATCTTTTCCCTGACCTGCCCCAATCCGGTCAAGCTCACGACGCCTTACCTTATCAACGGACGTGCTGTCTCATCGCCCCCACCAAGTTGCACAGCAGCCATGGCTTCCATGCTCCTTCCTTGGATGCCAACTGCCAAAGTGGTGACGTAATTCGACAGTGCCTGTGTGGCCTGTGTGGCAAAGACAGTGCCTTGATGTACAGAGACAGTGCCTGTGTGGCCTGGCTATGTATTATCGATAAGGACCGTTTCCTTTGGGAATTGCATCTGAGCATTTTATAGTGCGACCATACAGGTAGAATGGGATGCCCCTGGCCGAGTAAATTGTAGGTTTAGGGAAGTCTGGTGCCGACTGGAGTGGACTCATTGGAGTTGTGGCTCGTGAGCCCTAGTGCTGACGGTGGTTGGAGCCGACCTGAAGCATTGATCCTGTGTGGATCCTTCTGCTGGCATTGGATAACCCTAGACTAGTTTTGGAAATGGCCTTGTTACAAACTTCCGGTACCGGCCAGTACTCGGTGTAAGCTTTGTATCGTATGGGTAAAGCGTGCACCCTCTGCAGAGTTTAGCTGAACTGTTCGAACAGCCGTGCCCACGGTTAAGGGTGATGTAAGGTGATTCCCATAGCGTAGATTTGTTTGCCAGTGGTTTGTGAAATGAATTGATGGAAAGGGAACTGTGACCAGAGTTTACCGAGTGGCAAACGGAAGGCCTGTGTGGCCAGAAACGGGAGTGTGTGACCTGGGGTGTTGAAGCACCATAAGCAAGTGTGTGAAAAGTAACAGGAGAAAAGTCTTCGGGTTGTAGCCAGTGAAGTGAATGAGCTGGTAACCGGTTGTAGCCGGAAATTGCTAAAGAGATAGCCGAGAACCGGTTGTAGCCGAGTCTCAGAGTCAACGGGTGGTCGGAGCCACTCGGGAAAGACAGTAGACCTAAGGAGTAGTCGAAGCCGCTCAGGTGATGGCCGAGTATGAGGTCACTCGGTTAATCACGAGAAGATGAAAATGGAAATATATGATTCACTAACTATATGTGGCAAGTTGTTGAAAAGCAACTTGCAGAATGGATCGAGGCGCGAGCCTCTTTCCAACACTAAAAGTGGACACACTAGTATTTGACAAGCAAAATGTTTCTGAAGGCTGTTTTCACAAATAAAACTCTTAGCCCCTTGTCTAACCGACATGGCACCTTTTCCCCGGCTTGCTAAGTACGAAAGTACTCATTTCCATATATGTATATGTTATATTAGGTTTTGGAGAAGAAGACGAAGACCCAACTGCTGCCGAGTTCTTCCAGGACCAAGCCGACTACGAGGACTTCTAAGGTTTCGGGCCTAGCTCCCAACCAAGCCTGTGGTATCGTTGTGTTCCATCACCGAGTAGTTTTCCTCCTCTGCTTCCGCCTTGTCTGCGCTTGTCGGAGGATGAAACCTCGACGGCGGGAAGTCGGAAGACCCCCCTTTTGAGATTCGGCCAGGGGAGTAGTTCTCAGGCGAATGCGGCGTCCGGTGGATGGATGGAACGATGGATGGATCGATCGGCACACAAAGGAGACATGAGGATGTAGACAGGTTCGGACCGCACGGAGGCGTAATACCGTACTCCTATGTGTTTTGCTATGTGGAGATGAAATGTGGGTTGCTGTGTTACAAGGTGAACTCGACTCGAAGCCAAAGCTGAAGGAGACGAACAGTAGCGAGAGCGTGAGCTAGAGAGCCGGTCCTAGCCAGAGAACCCTCGGCGGTTGCTAATGCTGAAGCTTGCTCCTTTTTCTTTCCCTCGTCGGCTCGGATCCTCCTTTTATCGATAAGGGGAGGCCACAGTGCCGAGATACATGAGAGAGATAGTTACGATTTGCCATGTCGCACGCACGCGGCCGCCTGCTACGCCGCGACAGAGGGGCGTCTAGTCGCCGCCTAGATCTGCCGCTGCGGGTGGCTGGAGCAGGTCTTCTTGCCGGCCGGCTGCTGCGGGCGGTTGTCTGGTCGTCTTGTCGCCTGGCCGCTGCGGGCGGCTGTCTCCTGGAGATACTGTCGGGAGACAGCCGGGAGGCGCCCTGTCGCTTCACCATTAATGCGGGTAGTTGGAGAGCTGGCGCGCTCCCAGGGAACGCGCCCCGGGACTGTGCGTGCGGGTCCTGGTTCTGGGGAATGTCCCCGGAACACAGGCCTGAGGAAGACGCACCCGGGCAAGTGCACCCGCGCGAGGCGCATCCGGGCATGGGGTGGCGCACCCGGGCAAGCGCACCCGGGCGCGGGGCGGTGCACCCGGGCGAGGCGCACCTGGGCACGGGGTGGACGCACCTGGGCGAGGCGCTCCCAGGCCCGGGAAAGGCGCACCCGGGCACGGGCAGCTCTCGATCCCCTGGCACTTAGCGGGAGGGCCGGCCGCCAGTTGTGCAGAATGTGGGCCCCGGAGTAGCCGACGTGATAGAAGGCCCATGAGACCCCGGGATCCGTGGGACCCCCAGTCCCGTTTCGCCGACAGCGCTGTATCTCGCTAGTTTACCCTGTTCTTGCCGCTATCCATCTGGGGCCTATCCTGGATGGCAACCTTTGTAAGTATTATATGTACTCTGTTATGTATTTATTGTACTTTGAGTTTGTATCACCGATGACTATGTGTGTATCCGACTACTGATCCAGGAATCGGGTACTGTATGCACATGGTGGGCTTCCACAGAGATGGAGGTGCCACATAACTTGTTGTCGAAGTCGGAGCTCAGCGATGACCATGGCCTTTCTCTCCTTGTCCATCGAAACTAGCGCCAATGTACCCGTAAGGCTAGTCCCATCAAGCGAAGATTCTTGATCCCTGCACCCCCATACTCCGTTGGTGCGCACACTCTGTCCCAAGCAACCAGGCAGTGGCCACCGGGCACGCGTTCTTCTCCTTTCCAAAGGAAGGCACATCATTTGTGCTTGATAGTCTTAATGGTCCATTGAGGCAGCTCGAAAACCATCATTTAGTAGATTGGGAGCACCATCAACATTGAGTTAAGTAGGATCCGCCTTCCTTCCTGAGATAGAAGCTTCAGCTTCCATCCGCCTTCCTTCCAGAGATAGAAGCTTCGGCTTCCATCCTGCGACCTTCTTGGAGAAACGATCAAGCATCGGCTGGATTTGTTGCTTCATTGATCTCCCTATAGAGAGAGGGAGACCCAAGTAGACGATGGGCAACAGCTTGACGGGGCAGAGCAGAATGGCAGAGACCGCTGCTATATGCACATCCTCGCAATGAATAGGGGTCAACGAGCTCTTCTCCAAGTTTGTTACAAGGCCGGTTGCACGGCCGAATAGGTTGAGGATCTCTCACACTGTCATGGCATCCTCAGTCGTTGGCCAGAAGAAAGCTATGGCATCGTCGGCATAAAGGGAAACCCTAAGTGGCACCCCTCTAACTGGGAACGGGGTAAGGATACCAGCTGAAGCTTCTGCCGCAAAGAGTGCAGCCAGAGCTTCCATCACAATGATGAAGAGCAGAGGCGACAAGAGGTCACCTTGCCAGAGTCCCCTTGGTAGCATGATGTTCTGTGTCGCCCTTCCATTCAGCAGGATTGCCGTGGAGGCCGTAGAGAGGAGGGCAGCGAGGAGGTCGCGCCACATCTGGCTGAACCCAAGGTGCGCCAGGATAGCAAGCAAGAACTCCTAGGACACAGTATCGAAGGCCTTCTCGATGTCCATCTTCATCAGCAGCATCAGGAATTACTTTTTATGGAACTCCTTCACCAGCCCACACATGTACACAAAGTTTTCATGAATGCTCCTTGTGCGTATGAATGCTAATTGTGCCGAGGAGATCAAATAGTCCAGCTTTGGATGATTATGGAGCCATTCAGCAGGTGGAGGTGCTGGGACTTGAAGGAAAAAGGCCTTCGTAGCTTCACCATTTTTTAGAAACATTGTACAAACCCAGACGCTCATATACACGCACGCATACTTACCCCTATGCGTACCTCCGAGAGAATGGATAAGCATATTTTAAGATTGATGAAGTTACCGTAGGTGCCTCGTTGTCGATAGGTATGTCGCCTACCAATAAAAAAAATAAATACGAGCACCTATACCAATTTTAGAACTTAAACCTAGATGGATAGGTTTCACCATAAGAAACATAACCCAGCTGCGCTAAAATCGTACGGTCAGAATTCAGAAGTATTGGTTCCCCTTTCACGATCTGCCATGTTCAGAAAGTTGTAGCTCTCATACTTGGCTGATTATTTTTTTTCTTTTGCCTTTATACAGTCCGATAGAAACTATAAACTGGACACCAGAACTGAGAACTTCACATAGCCACAATTATTGCCCCGATCTAGCAAAACACACATCCCCACTCCCCAGTCATTCAAGTATAGAATTCATCTATAATACTAGCAATGCATCAAACGGTTTCACAGTAGGAGCGAATCTAACATGCGGGCTGTGAAGGCTCCAACCCCCTATCCACTGAATCCCATGAAAAACAAGAAATGAGTGAAGGGAAAAGAAGAGGAGGAGAAAGAAGAAAAGGACTAGAGGAAGAAGAAAGCAATGACTCCCCCCTCTCTAAAAGCTATACCCGCTCCTGTTTTACAACAATTCTACTGTTTAGGTGTCTTGATTTATAAATTTATAGTGGCATAATGCTTTTACTACAATATCGTCAGCTTAATTCCATAAATAACATTTCAATTCTAGATCTGACATATGAACTATATATCTATCCACAAATAAAATAATCA
Source organism: Oryza meyeriana var. granulata (assembly GCA_003991445.1). Classification (NCBI taxonomy): domain Eukaryota; kingdom Viridiplantae; phylum Streptophyta; class Magnoliopsida; order Poales; family Poaceae; genus Oryza; species Oryza meyeriana. The sequence goes on from RYFJ01000535.1 coordinate 42,565, forward strand.
GTCATTTTTCTACCTCTACCTCATGCTAAAGTTCTATTTCAGGTGTATCCACCGAGAAGGGTGCCTTGAGTCTGGGTCAGTGGCTCTCTGGCTGTGGAGTTGAAGCAATGCAGGTATATTTTATCTCCCTTCTCCGCAACAAGCCATGCGTGCAATCTTGTTTAGTTGTCGAGGTCACTGCATTAATCCATCGCTGTAAAGCTGCTCATTCAATCTGCTACCGTGCTGCAGATTACATGGCACCCAGGTCATAGGACACCATGGACATGACAGATCAGCAAGTGGCCCGCAGTGACTGCGATTGTGATATAAGATGCACATACACAGAACACCATCCGTGAGTGCACCCTTTTAAGACGACACCTTTTACACTAAGTAATAGAAAGAAGATAATATATATAAAATCTAACTATTTAATTGAATGGGTATTTTAAGTAAATGACGTGTTAATTATAAAAATTACTCATATTGCCATTGAGGGTATTTTAGTCAAAAAAAATGTTTCTATTCCAATCAGTTTAATCAGACGCCACTGCTATCTCCTCTAGCACGAATCTCCATACGATCAGATAGTAAAAGTTATATAATAATCAGTCAAAATTACCTAACAATTTACATATATATGTTTCTTTTATTTTTCCATAATGCCCTTATACTATTTATATTAGCGATATATGCTATATATATATATTACAAGTACATATTTTACTAGTATATAGCAAATCCAAATCGTTGGATCCACTAATATATTATACTATGTTGCAGGCCTCTGTAACACATGCTGAAGAGATGTATGCCAACAAGAAATACATGTCATCTCTAAATTCTTGCTAAAAGCCCACATACGTGTGTTAAAAGGGAAAAATGTTTAGCCCTTCCATCACGAACAACAGGCAACATTCCTTTTGGCCATTTTTGTTCACTCTAGGACTGTTGCAGACGTCAAAAAGGATTTGTTTTGGGAGGTGACGCATAAACATGAGAATAAAATATTTTAGTGGAGTTATGGATTAATCACTGGCCTCTGTCATAGTTTACGTGCATTGATGGAGTATGACTCGCGGGTGCGTACGTGTGTGCTACTGTGTGTGTTGCTATGTAATTGAAAAAAATGCTCGGCTTTTAACATCTAGTGCAACAATCAACAAGGATGATGGACACTGTTTAACTTTAGATTAATTCCATGGAAAATATTTGGTCTACCTTTTATTTTTGTCTTTTTTCATGGTGTCCCTCATAATGCATATTGAAAGCATAATTCAGCCTCATTCAGCAAGCTAATTCCAGTGATATATTTTTCAAAATTGACCGACACGAGACAGTCCGAAGTTTCATACTGATATAGCAGAAAAAAATTACATAATTATAACCCTACAAGACTATAATAAAAAAAACAAGAATACTCCTGTTGCTATGCGTGACTGATAGCCATCAGGCCTACAACGTAACCAACAAATGAAGTCTCCAAAACGACGTCTCCAGAAAGGTTACGATGCCAAAGACACCACTATGGCCTATCCAGGAAAACCTTGAACGTGGTTTTCACCCAGATATTTTTATCATGATAGGGAGAGGAAGGTGCCTCGATAGTTGACAATGCCTCAGGGTTGTGGCATCCAAACACATCGTTGCTACCGACCTAGTGAGCCACTGGGCTGGGCTTTCACTCGGAGCCCTCCTGTCATCCTATCACAGCTGTTCCATCGTCCACCACCTCAAGCACCACCAAATAAACACTGTCAGCTTGTAAACTTTGTCATGCTGGTGCCTATTCACCGGCTGGCCTCCACCATACCGGCGGCCCTCTGCCGGCCACCTCCTAATCTTGCCGCTAGCACGACCGTCGCTGCACACCGACGAATAGATCATTCCTCTTCTCTACCACCACCTATACCTCGTCACCATGGAGCTCCCAACGATCAGGTCTAGAAACAGACTGGCTTTATGAGGGGAGGAGCTCCACGAAGATGGAGGAGACATGGCAGGGTAGCTCTGCATGCGTTGGCCATGTGAAATGCAGAAGTGGTCATCGATCAGCTCAGCTAATAAGAGATCCCCTGTGCTGAGGCGGAGCTGAACGATAATGCGTGATGCAGCTTCCATCAAGCACGCAGGCCAGTCCGTGGGGATGAGCAGGGTGAGCGACGCATAGGCCCCTAAAGTTAGGGGCCTTAAAATTATGTGTTTTAATTTAATTCAATACATTCCGATATATTTAGGATCTTTTTTTTTTAATTTCTCTCTTTCTACTTCAGTGAATCGGCTAGAACGAGGGTTTTTTTTTCTCGGCTCCAATAAGCGTTTGAGGGTAATCATGACGTAAATGTGCGTTCCAGATAATAAGGACTCCATTTTTTTTATTTACTAGAAAACTGAATTGTTGCAATAATTTTTCTTCTACTTAACCAGTTCACCACAATATATATGTGGGTAAGCTTATCTGACATACCTCTACTTATCATTGGTTTTTAACAATTCTTTCTCGTTTCATAGTAGGACATATGTAAAGAAAGGAATTGATGCTAGCTTTTCTGTGATCAAGCAATAAATAGTGGTAGTAGAGATCCGTCTTAATGTATTATAAAAAATAGATATAGCCCTAATTTGTTATGTAATTAGTCTATCCTATTGTACACCAACTCAATTCACTCATAACCATCATCATTATCAAATCGGACGGCCCACAACGCCTACGTTTAATCCAACGACACACAGGATATCCCCTCCCCCTCCTCCTCAGTCGCACCCGATCGAGCCGCGATTTCCGTTCCCCCCTCCCCAAAATTGCGCCCAAATCGCAATCAGGGCAGGTCGCACTCGCATCAGCGATGGCGCGGAGGGATCCGGCGGTATCGAGTGACCCCTCAATGTTTTGCTCCGCCGCAAAAGGAAGGCGTGCTCGCAAACGAGATTTGTCATCTGCTCCACCGCGTCGTTCCTGTCTCCCTCCGCCGCCGCCGTTCGGCCAAGTTTTCGTCACGAGCGGCCTCCCCTATAAGAAAGGAATGTGGGGACCGACGCCGACTGGACGGACAACCTCTGTGTTGCCAGACTTGTTAACCTCGTGCCCCCGCACCGTCGTGGAAGCCAGCTCAGCTACCCATCGCCATCGTCGAAGCCTGAGCGGATCCCCGTGTAACTTCCTCTCCTCAACTCCTCCTGATCACACTTGATTGTGCCCGTGCTCGTGAAGCCGCTGCTCATTCTATTGCAACATCCACCGCCGCCGACTGGCCCGCCTCCATGGCCTCACGTCAGGAGGCTAGGGAACCAAGGAGCAGGTTGGCCTTGATGCGTCGCCTCTGGTCCTCTTCAGTCTTCATCTATCTACTCCTCGCGACAGGATGCCTAAGAACTAGCGGGACGGGCGCGTTCAGAACGTGATCGACTATCGGCAACCATGGTGGCTTGATTCTTGGTACGCAGGGAGACAAGATGGCATAATGCAAAGGGTTCCATCCAGCGGCATAGTACTCGGGTTCAACGATGGGGGCGGCTGATCTGGTGCCGCCCGACTTGCTCAATCCATCGGCCCGGCGGCAGGTCTTGATCCAAGGCGAGGTGCTCCCTTCGGCGGCCAGTAGCTCGAGCTCGGGAGAATGGTGGGGTGGCTGACATCCACCTGATGCTTGCCTCCCACAGATGAGGGCGACAACAACTTACCGAGGAATTAGAGCGCCGCCCGACTTGGACATCCTCCACCCGCCAGCGTGTGATGTTGGATTCCCTCTCCTCCTGCATCCCCTTTGGGGCATCACCTCCTCCGGCAGACACCATTCTCAGGTCCGTCCTCCATCTTGCAATTCTGTTCTCAGATTTGGGACGTGTACATTTCTTCCAATCTGTTTGCAACGGGAGGGTAGATGGGAGCAACCACTTTTTTTTTGGATAATTTCACTTCTTTTTCACATGGAATTTCATTTTGGTAAACAATGATCCCAGCTACAAGTACTTGCATGCCTTCTTCTGAGAAATTCAGTTTATGTAATGATCCAACAAATAAGAAAGAAATTACCAATGTGGCTAAGTAATTAGTGTTAATCTGTTGCTCTGTTAATCTCTGCATTTCTGGTGCCTTGATGTTCATGTGCAGATGGCCCATGGTTGAGCTGCTGCATAGAGTTAATTGTTGCAGTCTAGAATTGCTGCTGATGCTGCTCACCCTATGCTTTTGATGTATGTGGATGTTTACTGCAGTTGGGTCGAAAGTAGCTGTCTCCTGGCCGCACCAACTTATGTTGCTAGAACCATGTGAGGCAGAACACACCCACATAAATGGGTACCCCCGTACCCCTACCGTTTAGGTACACCCCTAGCACAACATCAATTCTGTGACAAATGTTGGCACCTCCACTATTTTGAACATGTTAGCTCTTACTCCTGCTTAGTGTCAAATGGTTTGCTTTATCTGTTTTGCAATGTCAAATGGTATTCTTTATCTCTTTCACTATATCAAATGGTTCGTTGTGACATCATTGCCTTTGCTTCAATATGTGTTGCTCGCGAGTAGAGCCAGGCCACCATTACGTGCTGCTGATAATAATCCTTGCTTAGTTTGTTCATGGAATGGTGGTGGAGGCCTGGAGCCACCAAATTGGGATCCATTTGACTTGCAGGTGGTAGATTTATACAGATTGGGATGATGGGGATCAGAAATTCAGAATTTAGATCATCCCAACTACCTTTCTTTTGGGAGTAGCAGCAATAGTGGCTGGGGTAGCATGTACTCACTGGTCGATTTCTCTCTCTTGGATTAGTAGCGTCTAGAATTATTTTTAAAGCTCAAATTCCTATATCAAGATGGTAATAGGTTCCCGTTTTATTTCTTTTATTCTGCAGCTGCTAAGAGCAAATCTGTTGTACAAGAAATATCCTTTCTATTCATTATTTTAATATTTTTTAGCTTCAGATGGATATTTGAGATATTTCCTTTTTCTTTCTCTTGCAGATTGAGAGTGATGCTAGCAAGGATGGGAGAAAAGTTTTTGTTTTGTTGAAGAAATGAGGAACAGATCCATTGGAGAGTACTCTGCCAGTTCTTTTGCTTTTATGAGAAATCAAGGGGTAGCAATGAGCTGAGAAATATGGTCACATCACATGCTTCTACACCCAGATTCAGGCAGTAGATATCTGAGCATAACTTCCTTGTTTGAAAGATAGGGACTGTTTCCTAAAGATGGCAATGTTTGGCACATGTTCAGGCACTTTCCACGCTTCCTGTCATAGCCGAAGGTTGTGTCCAGCGTGAGGCGCTCAAGCGATGCTGCTGCACTCAACAATGTGGCTCGTGAGCTCAACCATGCTCCTGGAGGAAGTGAAACCCATGATCATCGCCTTCTTGAGCTTGTCCATCATTGCCTACCGCTGGCATCCTACTACTGTCACTTGCCTTAGGTTTTGGTCATCTTCCATGATCGAATCGCGCCTCAGGAGATCGCGGTCAGCCTGCAAATAAAGTAAGACCGTATGCATTATTGATGGTTCGAGCCCATTATGAATTGCAGGATATAATGCCTGACCAAGCACGAATAGACCTTTGAAGGGAGGAAGAAGGTGAATGGATGGCTTACACGCAGGACGAAGGATTCCAAGGCAGGAGAAGCATGGAGGAAAGAAACCAGAGAAAGAAAATCGTAGCGGTGATAGGTTTGGGTCCCCCTGAAAAGCGATATGTCCAAGCACCTGAGATCGAGGAACTTGGCTGCAGGCACCATTGGTGTATCGGATGTCTGCATAGAAGACAAATATAGCTCCGTGATTGATTATATATTACCAGTATCTGGCTTTCTAATTATCCGAAACTGAACATTTTCTCATTCATGGCCTCTAGGCCTGATAGACCTTGAGAATGTTCTTCTCTTTCCTGGGAATCATTTTCCCTTTTTGACAATGGGGATTATTGCAATAGGCAGTTGTAATTATCTTTTCCTCTGCATTTCTCTTGAATTTTGTGGACCTGCGTCAGATTGAATGTGCATATGGTCACTTCTTGTGTCCTATTTCAGATTCCTCTTGTCAGGTTCTGGTTTACCTGACAAATGCATTTATCTGCTTTTCTTCTTATATGAGTGAAATGCTTTGTCGCATACAACTTATGATATGGCTCTTGTCAATCTTTAAGTCAATACCTTGGACGATCTCTGTGATTACTTGTCTTGGTACAGGTGGGCTGAAACTCTGGTGATAAACATAAAGGTTCAGAAAAGATGTAGCCTTGTAGGCCAGGTAGAGTCGTAGAGCATATTGAGATTGCGGCAAAAATTCGTATTATTTTCAGAGAAAAATTACAACAAAAAAGATATTACATTTGTTACAAAACACTGAATGCCTCCTTTGGATCATATGCACTATAGGGTTGTTCACTTAAGGTCAGGTTATTATGTTTCTTTAGTGTAGGCGTGGATCATACACATACATAGTTGAAACATATACTATTTTATTTTGTTATTGATTGACAAGAAAATATGGGTGTGAAGTTCAAAGCCATATTCTATTAGCTTGAGTCTCATGAAACTCCAGTTAATACTAAAGGAGGATGAACGAATGGAATGTGATTGCTTCCATATGGCCATATGGAAGTTCATGTATAAAGAAATCTAGATGATGATAAAAACTCGAGAAGCAATATCAAAACATTGTCTAGACTTGTAGCTTTGGGTATGTTTTTATAACCATATATATTCATTCCTTTAGCTCATGTTTTTAAACCATTATTTTATATCATATAGATTATTATTAATTTGTGTTTATGCCTATAACAAATTAATGGAATAAATCTCTATCATTCTTTTTTGTGTGGACATATATTGTCTCAGATATGTATTGAAGTAATTAGACAATCTGGAATTAATATTTTCTGGCAATATGATATTTTTGCACTTTGCTTAAATATATTTGATATATGACATGAATCGAATTAAAGCACAATTGAACTAATTCTAGGATAAATAATTTGACTAACATGACATCAATAACAAATATATTATGGTGCCGTAGCGTTAGCACGGATATATTACTAGTACTTTTTAAAAAATAAACCCTTATTTTATATTTGGCAAAGAGCCCCTAAACTGTTGGGGACGGCCCTGCAAGCACGGGAACCATCCGACTGGTGTAGATTTCGTTTCTATTTGATAATAGGAATGGAAGTCATCAAGAATGAAAGCATAACAGACTTAGGTTCACATGTCACACAAGTGCGTCCCGAAGGGAGGCTGCACCGCAGCAGCTAGATCATCTCCACCAAAGGGAACTGCATTTCATCTCATGTTCCAAGTTCTTTACTGTCGCTCAAGAATGGTCTACGTAAATCACTAATTGGGGCCTGCTTTAAAATTATGCCTATAACTTCTTGAGTCATTACCAAACATACTAGTGACCAAATGTATCTATGATGTTTGGAAGAAGAAGAACATCAACAAGTTCAGACCCTAATATGAATTCAATCTTAATTTAGGATGACAACTGCATTATATATGCAGTATGCACCGAAGCTTGAAGTCTGAGTTTAAATTCAAAACCATAATATTGGGGAAATAGGCCGGAACATTCATGTACATCTTCAATTTTTTTATCCAACTGCTCATCAAAATGTGTTCTTTCATTGCATTATTCATCAAAGAGTTCGGATTGGAACATCGAACATAACAAGACCATGAAAATTGATATGAGATACTGGTCAAAATGATCAAATCTGTATGCGTGCATCTCTTCTAAGCACCACCTCAAAAGATAAAATCATAAAAAGCTATCAGCTTACATTTTAACAACAGTCTTCCTCGGTGAAACATATATTGCCGCTCTTATTGTAAGTCCAGTTCAAAAGTAGAGTGCAGGACACTTCCTTATATCAAATGATAATATTGGATAGCCGGAATACGGTGACAATATAGCAAAGACACTTCCTTTAAAAATGAACAAGATTATGTCTTTTAGACCAGCTTTCCACCCACATCTCCATGGATCAAATGCAATTTGTAAGCACCATGCACATTTTGACAATCTTCTATGTTAATTTCTTCTTGTGACGTTATGATTTTGAATTTTATAGTTTTTATTTGCATTACCAAATATTGCCATAGTCTTAGCACGGATATATTGCTGGTATTACAGAGGACACTGACCTTGCGAGTTGACCTCTAATCACTCAATCAGATGTATGCATTATGCTGTAGGTCAACGGTTTGTTTGCAAAGCAAACATCGCCAAGAAATGCATCACTTGCATCGCCAAGAAATATTCATGGACCTAGATGTATAATGACTTGCACGTACGCTTCTCTAAGGCCAAGAAATCTGCATGCACGTATGCATCATCTAAACTGCCTATGTTGGATCATACTGTTTCCCGCCCCGCCGATCCCTCCATCATCGAGCCACCCGGTGTCCTCGTCACTGTCCTGAGCCACAGCCACCCGAGGCCCACAGCCGACACCCATCTTCTCCCTCCTTCTCCCACCTCTCCATCTCCCCCGACGCCGACCTAAAGAAGGTGGCAAGATCTGACCCCCAGGCTGCCAGATCTGGCCTCACATTGTTGGAGGAGGGAGAGTGGACACCGGCGGTGGCATGGCTGCACTAGGCGGCACTGCCTGGAAAGGTGGAGGGGGCCATCGACACTGGATCCGTCGCTCTCGAGCGGCGGAATCGGCATGGAGGACCACTGCCACCGCCAGATCTGGTAGTCCTGAGGACCACTACCTCCAGATCTAGCGGTTCCTCTCCTTTGCCGCTGCCGCTGAGGCCTGCCGTCGACAAGACGAAGTCCTCTGTCACGCCCTAAACTAACCTTTCGGGAAGGACGAGTCTGATCCTAGAATTATCCTGCATAAACATACCAGTCCCAGGAATATAGTGTTGGTACAACAGCGATGGAACCATCATGGTACAACCTGTCTTTATTAATAGACATAGTCTTACAAGCAGGTTGAAACTGCGGACATACCCCGAGTTCATAACAATACATTAGCAAAAGAGCAGAAAAGAAAACTAGCCCAAAGCCACAAGCGCGACACGGGAACAAAGCCGAAACCCTAAAACTCCTCAAAGCCAACCTGCTCCTAGAAGAACTCCTTGTTAGTTGGATCCATCTCGTCTTCCAGCACTGGGGGATAGATATATATAGAGCAAGGGTAAGTACTAGCGTACTCAACAAGCCATGGGAACTTATGTGGTTAATGCAAGCTTCAAAGAGTGCTGGTTGTTTTGTCATTCCTTTGGTTTGAATTTTGTTCGAATATTCTAAGTGTGTGCTTCTCGACAACCTGAGCGAGGTGAAGTCTCGCCCGGTCAGAGTGAATTGTATCAGTCATTGATTTAGCGCAACTCTCAAGAGTTAGTTCCAGGATCCAGCTACACCAGCTGATCCCAACATCAGGCCCCACAACCCTGCTGTCTCAACAGCTCCACCAGATTTCCGAACGGATTTCCCGATCCACAACATTCTTTCAGAAGCAGTAGTCAAACAAAACTACGCTAAAGAATCACCTCATATCCGCCCATGACCGGGGGCACGGCTGTTCAACAATTTAGACCTCTGCAGAGGGGGGTCAACTTTACCCACACGATGCAACTTACCCTATCACCTAGCTCGCGAATGAACAGACACGACTGGTGATTAAGGGTTTTCGCGACAAGGCATTTCCGAAATCAACATCAGGTTACCATATGCCAACTGGAGTAGTCCACAACCGATGACAGGGTAGGTCCGTGACCATACTGTGCCAGGAACCTAGGAGGCATGCCTGTCGCCCTCCACGATCCGCAGTCCAAAGGCATGCAAGGCTTCCCTAGCCGACTAGTTACTCAGCCAGAGGCTATCCTATAATACCCATGTGGTTGTACTGTTGTATGTTCGGATGAAATCCAAAGTAATCGGTCCTTAGCTGCAATGCAGGAGATTCGCCCTGCTAGCATGATCCCCGAATCTTGGGTTTTGTAAAATCATTTTATTTTCAAGGCACCGACCCAGGTGTTGGGTTTTCCAAGGTTTTATAAACCCAAGTTTTACCCATCGTAATCCTTTTAAAATTTGATAGTGATCACCGGTATCATGCCCGTCGGCTCAGATACTGGATCAGTGAAGGGAGGTGACAAGGATGTTCAGGGGATCACAATTAGTCAAGGAGTCAATGCAGCAATTAGGTTGGCGGCCCATCGGTCGTCTCACGACCACGGCCGAGAAATCATTTCAGTGTAACCTAGTTTAATGCAATCTTGGCAATTAAAATACTTAGTTCCACAATTATGGGCGTAACATGTTCAAGGTGACTTGCCTTGCTCAAGGCCTAAAACTTTGTCTTCGAGATCCACGTCCTGAAGCTTCTCTGACTCTGATGCTACACGCGAAACTAGACAACTCAACGAAAAGACTATAATAATAGCCTATTAGTGACTTTTTAAGCGTGCCATCGGAATAGATTCATTTTTTTAGAAAAATTCTAGAAGTGGAACGAAGTCAATCTGGTGAACGGTTGAAAAGATATGGATTTTTGAAGGTATTGGGAATTTCTAGATTATTGGAAATGGAATTAGAAAAGGATTTCTTGATTTATTTCCTCCCTGGGCCGCTGATGGCCGGGGCCTAGTGGCCAGTGATCCCAAGTGCGGGGTCAGTGGTCTGGGTTAAGCGGAGCGAGGTGGCCCACGTGGCTGGGAGGCGGGGGAGCGGGGGAGGGGAGGGTGGACTGGGCCGTGTGGCCTCACGACTTGGTCAGGAAAAGTGGGACGGACTGGGCGTGCGGCCTCACCGGCTTGGTCGGGGAGAGTGGCACAGACGGGGCCTGACAGATGGCCCCATTACCGACAGGCGGGGTCCATTGCGTCAGCCCACACGTTTCTATGGGGGGACAGGTTCACAGAGTGCGGGCCGGGAAGTTGGTGGACCAGAATACTATCGAACGGTCCACTGTGTTCACGGTCTCGGGGGCCTAGTGCAGCTGCAGCGGTGCATGGGTAGATGCGCCATGCGGCGAGACAGGAGAGAGGGTACTCGTCAGCGCGCGGGTGAGAGGAAGACGAGTACAGTGATCTGGATCGATTGCCAGCGACAGTGTGCGGCTCACCGGAGCGATTCTTGGGGATATAGATGATGGCAAGGAACCGGTGAAGAGGAAAGATCTCAGGGAGTGTCTAACGATTTAGATTTCACCGAGAAATGGCCAGAGAAGGAGTATTTCGAAGGCCTTCCGAGGCGGTGGGGATTTTGGGACTTCTCTGGTGAAGCTCCATGGAAGCGATTCGGTGCGGCGGAGGGTTCCATGGCGGTCCAGAAGAGGATTCATGGGCAGTTGGGCCAGCGTGGATGGTCGCTACACTGACGGGTGGGCGACAAGAGTGGCGGTGGCACGGTGGTCAGGGAGCGGGTCTACAGTGGGGAGATAGAACCTCCGGGAGGTATTGTGGGCATCCAGGGAAGCTAAGAGAGGGATAGAGAGGAAGAACCGAGGGGAGCCTCATAAATGGAAGTTTGCAGTGACGAACAGCCAGCGCCATGAACGTGATCATTCGTGCCTCAGTGCGAACGGGCGGAGAAGAGGGGACCGATGGCGGCGGCCGTCTCGGCCTCGGCACGGCTCAGGGAGTTTCGGTTGGCTTTGTGCATGTTCGAAGGGAAGCACGATGGAGCGGCGAGGTTTATAGTGGTGAGCCAGATCGGTTGCACAGGGGTGGTGAGGGAATTTCCCGTGTGAACGGTGACCTGGCTCGGTCTTCGCAAGGACGACGAGCTGGCATGGCGGCGTCAGTGGTGCGCTCTCCACCATGGGTCGCGATGAGGACGGTGCAGGGGCTTGCACCAGGGAGAGGGAAAAGGAGGCGCGACCGAGTTGGCATCCGGAGCACAAAAGGGAGGGGAGGAGGAGGAAAAGGGAGTTTTCCTCACGCTTTTGGGATGGTTCGGGGACAATGAGCGCATCCGGAGCTTGGGACAGAGCTCGTGGCATTGTTTGTGGCAAGCGCATGGGTGACGTGGGCGGATGATGGCATAAAAAAGCCGAGCGGACCGTGTGTTGGAGTGGGCGGGGCAAGTCGGGCTCTCGGCGCAGGGCGGCTGACGGCGGCGTCTTTTCAGTCGGTGAGGTGAGCGGGAACGGGGAGTTAAGCCGAGGGCGCGGCAAGCTTGTTTTTCTGAATCGACGACGGCAGGCGGGTTCAAGCGCGAGAGAGAGAAGACGAGGAGCAGAGAGAGACCGAGGGAGATCTCTCTCTCTCACTATGGTGGCACGTGCCACGGCGGTGACGGCGGCGTCCTTTTCAGTCAGTGAGGCGAGCGGGAACGGGGAAAGCCGAGGCGCGGCAAGCTTGTTTTGAATCGACGACGGCAGGCGGGTTCGAGTGCGAGAGAGAGAAGACGAGGAGCAGAGAGAGACCGAGGGAGATCTCTCTCTCTCACTACGGTGGCACGTGCGTGGCACGTGCCCGCGCGGGGAAGGGGACGGCCGAGTGGGCCGAGCGGCGGGGTGCACAGGAACGGGCCGGGAAGAGTGAGGCCCATGATGCACAGTAGGATTTCATCTTTTCAAGGGAATGAAGGGATTGATTTTTGGTGTTGAATTTCTTGGAAGGATTATTGGATAGATGAATTAAATTTGGATTGATTTGGAGAGAGGAAATGAGATCTCGGCACACAAGCACGACTTCGACTAATAACCAATTTTCGTGAATAGGTTTTAATTTAAGTTAGTTTACGCCTAATGGTAGGGCGATACATCCTCGCCACCCTCTCCCTCTAGTCGGCGTGTGGCACGTAGGCTGGGCAACACTGGATGCTGCGGAGAGGAGAGAGCAGAGAGGTGAGGGTGGGAGGGAGAGGGAGAGGGAGGTAGGAGAGGCGAGGGAGTAGGAGTAGGTGAGGGACTTAGCCTGCCACGGTGACTCAGTTGCCCTTTAATATGGCTGACAGTTTTCAACTGTCCGCCTAATTTTTACAGGCGGACGTTTAGAGGACCTGTGAAAAATAGGGTTATGAACGCATTACCACAGGCGGTCCTCTTAAGGAAACTCCTACAAAAATTAATTTTCACTCGTAGGTATAGACCACAAGACCTCGTCATTATTACTAGCGGAATTTTTAATGATCCGTTTGTAAAAAATGAATCCTAATTAGGTTGTATGATAAATCGGTTTTGTAGTAGTGTCTGGATTTCTCGTTTGAGATGAGAACCATCATCAATCTAATTCCAGTGGATAAGTGATCATTGATCAGCTAATATATTCTACTAAGAAATAATATAACATAGCTATAAATAGAGACTAAAAGAGATCATCTGCTCTACTGTGTTGCTGAGGTGAAGTTGAAGGATTGAGGAGAGGATGATATGCATACTTCTTTCCAATTGATATATGAATGGGAGTCATCTGGAATGAAAGCACAGCTTCTCTGGAATTGTCATATGCAAACAATTGCGTCTTCAGACAGATCGTTGCTGGCAGACCGAACACATTTTAGGGTGCAGAATTCAATTCTGCTGCAGCTGCGGGTGGGAGCTTTGGTTTGCAGCATGTCATCGGTGTTCTCTGTTGTCATCTGCATTTCATCTCTTCAAGCCTCCATATACTGCTTGGGAGTTGCCAAGTCCAGTTCACTGAAGCACAAAAAAGCAGCAGGCAGGCCTAAACGGGCCAAAAGAGAAGATGGTGCAAGCAGATCAACAGGAGGACTGGGCGGCGACTTGATCGTTGGGCCATGAAGGCCAACAGGAAGAGCACGCAGCGGCACACAACGGCCCAAGGCGATGTAATCAATGACTCTACCACCGCACGTCATTGCCGGCCTTTGTGAGCTGACACGTCCGGATGGCCACCACGTGGCTGGTCTGGCAGGGGAGGAGGGCACGGCCCTGGCGGTGGCCTGAGCACTAGCGTCAAGTAGCATCGGGAAGACGAGGAGGAGGAGGCAATCTATTGTATCTCAAAGTGTACCTAGGTCTCCAATTTGACCTCATAGTTAGAGTGGACTAATGTGTTTTGAAGTGTCTATTTTAAACTTTCGTCCAACAAACGACAAAAGTCCTCTCTAAATCGAAGTGTTGAATCAATGAAAGACGTCAAACTCAATGGTATAATCGTTGCACATCTTATTTACCTTTGTGTTAGGATGTCGTACTATTAAGAGGGATGTCATAACACGTTATAATGAATTAGACACTAGTGCTCATTGATCTATTTTTCTTGAAGTGTCAGCTATTTTCTGATTGGAATTTCCGATGTCCTATCAGAATTTCCAATCCCTCGGAATTTCTAGAATCTTATTGAAGTCGAGTCTCTGATTGAGCTAAACTAAAAATGACGGAATTTCCAATCCCTCGAAATGTCCAAGATCTTATGTAACTCAATTCTCTGATTAGCTTTAAAAATCTTCATTCGAATTTTCGTTGCCACCCTCGGAATATCCGACTTCTGGAATGTACAAAACTCTATGCAACTCAACTCACAGGTTGAATGAATTATTTGCATCAGAATAACCAACAAAGTAGTTGGAAATATCTGATGTCCCAAAAATCGAAAAGTCGATATTCTATGCAACTCAAGTCTCTATTGATTTAACATCTGTGATCGAAATTCCCGACTAGTAGTCGGAATATTCATGTCAAAAAGTATGATATTCTATGCAACTCGAGTTCTGTTTGATTTAACCTCTTGATCGGATTATCGATGTCCGTCATCAGAATTTCGATCCACACTTTTATAGAGACCTAGGATTTGATTTGAACATTAGAGACCTGAATTTATATCAGAATATCCAAGGTGGGACTAAGTTTTCCCCCAACGGGCAGAATTTTGGGTAGTTAATCAATACAACAGATGTATGAATCTGTTCTAGATTTCTTTACTTTTAAAGGAAGAGTCCCTAAAACCCCTGCCAACCCTTTTCTAGCGTTAGCCATTCATTTCTTTCAAACAAGTTTTGGCTAGAGCTTTATACATCTTGTGCTTTGGATCTTTGAGCTCTCTCTCCCTTTCTCAAATTCCTCATCGGCTTTCGTGCTTTGATTCTTGGTGGATTGGATTTGGTGATTTGGATTTATAGTATATACCACTTTTCTAAGGAACGATGCATGGCTGGGACCAGACAACCCATGAGCTATATTAAGCCAGCATCGGTGCTGTCCACACCACGCGGTTATCCCTCTGTCCTTCACCTCCTCTTTGATCCACGGTCACGTGGCGCACCGATGTTTGTCCCTCTGCCACGTGGTCAGGTTAGCAGATGGATAGGGCGGCCACCGCTCCACCCGTCACCGATGAGGTACCAGAACTGGTACCTGGGGTATCGGGTAGTGGTATCTAGGTACAGACTTGATACCCACAGGTACCAAACCTACTAACAGGCCTGATACCTATGGGTATCAGTTGTGATGCCCATGTATCAGCTTAGTACTTGGTACCGGCCGACAAGGAGTTAGTCGAATATCATTGGGATGTCCACCAAAAATGATCTGTGTATCAAGAGAAAGCTCAAGAAACATAAAAAAAAATCATCTGTGTCATGGCCCTACCAGATCCGTCATTCCGATGCTCGTTGCCACCACAATTGTCCTTTACCACTCCTTGCCGCTGCAGATCTGTTGCTCCTCTGCCACACCGGTGCCGGATCCGCACTTCCCCTGGCCCGACGAGTCGTGCTCGCGACCGGCGAACCCGCCCATGCCTGAGCTACGGCGCTGATCAAAGCTCGTAGCCCTGGCCACCATGCCCAAGCTTTGTAGCCAGTCGTACCACCCCTCCCAAAGATCCGCAGCAGGCGCAGCGCGCGCGGCCGGTTGCTCTTGCTAGATCAGGAGAGAGAGCGTGGAGAGGGCTGTGCGAGAATCGAGAGAAGAGAGAGAGTAGAGGGGGGAGTGCTACTGGTCTGGGATGAGAGGAAGCAGGGATCCTTATCTGCGCATCGGGAGCAAAATAGGATGTGAGGCGCTCGATCTGTCATGTATAATTCTGTTGTGATGTAATATGGCGGGTCGATATGTTTCTTGTTGCACAATACCCAAGGGAGCGTATGTGTAAAATGATGCCCAAGGGAGACCAATATATTGTAACATTTTCACTGGAGACGCATGCAGAAATAGGAGTGGAAGACATCAGGGAAAACAATAATAGTGAAACTTGCCCGGTACACCACAACATTTTAAGGGGATCAATCCGCCATCTTGTCGAGATTACTGGTTTTATTGGTCCGAGCTGCCAAAGATGTAGTGCAACTCCCACAGTTCATTCAGGAAATGCTGCAACAACTAGGGTATTGTTGTTTCACTGAAGTGGTGTTTCTTGTTTCCCCTGTTCTGTGGTTCCATGTAATTATTTCTTTGCTATTCTATGTAATTATTTCCCTTATGAATTGAAAGGAAAAGATCGTGCCAATTTTTCAAAAAGAAAAATGTCCAAAGTGCCTGTATATTTAGGTATGAACAAAGCAACATTTTTGCGATTTTGATCCTTTTTTAAAGGAAAGGTAGATGCCCAGCTTTTAAGAGAGCACCAAGTTCACAGGAGTTTTTACAACTTCTGGGGACACCAGCTTGCCATGTACGGCTGAACAAAACAAGAGAGCGAAAGAACACTTTTGGGGAAGCAAGACAATCAAAAACACAAACCAACTCTAGCTAATAGACATCAACCTATTCCATTCCTCGCTGCCTTTAGCTTGATTGTTGTTTCCTGAAGGCAAGTTGTTGACGTAGTTTAGGGCCAACACACCGAGTTGCGCTAGAACGCGCGGTCGTCGAGATCACCTCACGGGAAGCCCCTGCGCAAACCAGCCAGGCTGGTTTGGGAAACAGGTCAGGCCGGTTTCCTGAAGCTGGCTGTGAAAACCTAGAATCACCATCCCGGGAGGGACCCCGTTAGGGATGATGCGCCTAGGGTTGTTCTGAGATCGGCAGGCCACTCAGAACGTCCCAAATCGCCGTGGAGACGAAGAAGGAGAAGCAAAGGGGGTTGGAAAAGCTAGGGTTTGGAGGAAATAAAAAGTAAATGTATTTTGATTGATCGATTAGATAGATACTCAATCGGCCATGGCCCTTTATATTTATAGGGTGGGGAGGTCTTTTCCCTGCAAAGAATTCCAATTACAAGTCATGATCTACATGGATTCCCTGATCCTACTCAGACTGGGTCCAAACCGGTCAGGCCGGTTTGGGAAACCGGTCAAACCGGTTTGTATTGCCATATCGGCTACAGGGCTAAACCGGCCAGGCCGGTTTGGGAAACCGATCAGACCGATTTTCTCAGCCAAATTGGCCTTGTGCCAATTTTGGCCACCAACACATGCCCCCCTGTTTTCTAGTAAAGCTTGCGTTCCAGAAAACATGTTAAAACAAAAATAAATCTAAGGGCGATGCTCGTTACATAATTCATCGGCCTTTTTGTTCCAAGGGCGATATTTGAAGATACCGGCCATATTACATCAAGCATCTTGCCATACACTTGGATAATACCTTTTCAAGTATCTACCATTAAGAGTTCTAGGCAGCCACTGACCTTGCAAAGTTTCCACTATATAAGAATTCCTGAAGATCACTTTGACAATTTTACACGATCCTTCCCAACTTGGAGACCATTTACCAAATTTGTTGCTCTTCGCCCCTATAGGTAGAATTGTCTTCCAAACCATGTCACCAACCTGAAAAGACTTTTCTTTTACTTTCTTGTTATAAGCTCTAGCAACTCGGGCTTTATCTTTCTCAATCTCCTCCAAAGCTTTCAAACGCTTGTCGGTTACCTCATCAACATTATCCATCATCAAGTTATGATAATCAACACATTAAGATCATTTTGCTTAGCCAATCTATATGCGCCCAGATTCACCTCAACAGGCAAAACGGCCTCTTGACCATATACAAGCTCAAAAGGAGTAACTTTAGTAGCACCATGTCTAGATATGTGATGAGCCCACAAAGCTTCAGATAAAACCTCATACCACCTTCTAGGATTATTTTCTATTTTCTTTTTAATGAGCTTAATCAAAATCTTGTTACTAGATTCAGCTTGACCATTAGCTTGGACATAATATGGAGATGAATTGAGCAATTTAATCTTATAAAATTCAGCAAACTCACGCACCTCTTTAGATATAAATGAAGTACCTTGGTCTGAAGTCAAAGTTTGTGGAATGCCAAATCTATGAATAATATGCTCAGTAATAAACTCAATTACCTCCCGATGAGTCATACTCTTGAGGGGAACTGCTTCGGTCCACTTAGTGAAGTAATCTGTAGCCACCAACACAAAACAATGCCCTTTTGATGACGAAGGACGAATCTGCCCAATGAAATCCAAACCCCATGCTCGGAAAGGCCAAGGCTTGATAATAGGATGCATCAACATTGTGGGAACCATCTGAATATCTCCAAACTTCTGACACTCTTCACATCCTTTATAATACCGGAAGCAATCGGCTAACATGTTAGGCCAATAAAAACAAGCTCGCCTGAGGAGCCACTTCATCTTAGGAGCCAATTGATGTGTACCGCAAATTCCCTCATGAACTTCTCCCATAGCCACTCTAGCTTGATCAAAACCTAAGCACTTCAAAAGCAAATCCTCAGCGGTCCAACGATACAACTCACCATCAATCAAAGTGAATTTGAAAGCCCATCGTCGAATTTTTCTGTCAACTTTAGAGCTGGGATTCTGTAAATAATCAATAAGAGGCTTCCTCCAATCACTGACTTCGTCCTCAACAATTTCTGATTGCTCAATGGCCGACGTAGGATTTACAACAGACAAACTGGTCAGACCGGTTTCAGAAAAGGTCATACCGTTTTCAGTCCGGTCAGACCGGTTGGGAGAAAGCGGTCTGACCGGTTTCTCCAGGGCATAACCCTCGGCCTCACGAAACGTCGGCTCTTTTTCATGAAAATTTCGTTTTCGAATATCATAGCTGGGCACTTGTTGTGCCAGAGCATTAGCCCTCGGATTCTCCTCTCTTGGTACATGATAAATAGTAAACTCATCAAAGCAAGATATGATATCCAAACATTTATCAAGATAAGCATTCAAAAATCCATCAAAGCATTGATATACCCTAGAAACCTGCTGTACCATTAGTAGGGAATCACCATACGCTTCTACATACTTTACTCCCATGTCATGCAAAATCTCAGCCAAACAAGAGAGCTTCATATTCGGCTTGATTATTAGTACACTCATGTTTCAATTGGTTAAGAGCTTCAAAAATAGCACCGTTTGGCGATATAAGAATAACACCAACACCGCAACCACTTTTGCAAACCGATCCATCAAAATGCAACTTCCACGGAGTAAAAGCAATATAACTGACGTCCAAATTAATGTTGTTATCAATATTATGCTCAATAATAAAATCTGCTACAATTTGGCCTTTCATAGATTTCAAAGGTTCACAAGCCAAATCGTACTCAATTAAAGTATAAGCCCATTTACCAATTCTACCACTTAAAATTGGTTTATGAAACATATATTTAATTACGTCAGTTTGACACGCTACTATGCAAGTATTTGATAACAAATAATGCCTCAACTTGGTACAAGCATAATACAAGGACAAACACAATTTCTCAATGAATGTGTACCTCGTCTCAGCATCCAATACTCATCGACTCACATAAGTAACAACATGTTCCTTGCCTTTGGTTTCTTGAGTCAAAACAGCAACAATAACCTTTTCTTCAGCTGCCACATATAATTTAAAAGGAACACCACTCCTAGGAGCTTTGAGCATGGGCGGCGAAGATAAATAGCATTTAATCTTTTCAAAAGCTGCTTGCTATTCTGCCCCCCAAGTAAATTCGGTTTCATCTTTCAACCAAAGAATAGGAGTAAAAGCATTCACCTTCCCAGACAAGTTACAAATAAATCTCCTTAAGTAATTTACCTTGCCCAAGAATTTCTGTAACTCCTTCTTACATGTAGGAGCTCGTATCTTTCTAATGGATTCAATTTTTTAAGATCTATCTCTATGTCATTTTCATGAATAATGAAACCTAAGAACTTTCCAGCCGATACACCAAATGCACATTTGAGTGGATTCATTTTTAAACCATATCGACGCATCTTTTCAAAAGCAAGTTTCAAATCAGCTAAATGTGGTTTTAAACCAGCCGATTTAACAACAATATCATCGATATAAATTTCTACAATCACACCAAGTAAGTCATGAAAAATCAAATTCATAGCCCTTTGATAAGTAGCACCCGCATTTTTCAAACCAAAAGTCATGACTACCCACTCAAATAAACCAATAGAACCTTGAGATATAAAGGCCGTTTTGGATATATCCTCTTCAGCCATGAAAATTTGATTATAACCAGTATTACTATCAAGAAAGCTAATGACATTATGTCCATATGCATCATTAATAAGCATATCGGCTATAGGCATAGGATATTCATCTTTAGGAGTAGCTTTATTAAGATCTCTAAAATCAATACAAACTTTGAGCTTACCCGAACCTTTCTTTTCAACAGGTACAATATTAGAAACCCATTCAGCATATCGACAAGTCCTAATAAATCCCGCCTCCAGCAATCGATTAATTTCTTCTTTAATTTTGTCATACATAATAGGATTAAAACATCTAGGAGACTGTTTATAAGGCCTAAAACCAGGTTTAATTAGCAGCCGATGCTCAACTAACTCGCGGCTTAAACCAGGCATCTCATGATATTCCCATGCAAAACAATCGACATATTCTTTCAACAGCTCAATTAATTTAGATTTATAATCAGCCTTCAAACTTTTGTTTACAAATGTCAGCCTTAGTATAGTACCATCACCAATATCAACCTCCTCTAAAGGATCAGCCGACGTAAAACCTTGTCCCAATTTACTCACATCATCAAAGTCTTCAATGGCCTCGCACATATCGTTCTTATTCGCCCGATAGTGCTCAAGTCTCTGCTGCAACCACTCTAGATTTAAATCCATGTAAATTACATGAGGTGGTTTAGCCAATTCTCAACCGGCTTTATGACAGCAGGAACAAAGCCATCTCTAGTACAACTGATAAGCTCAAAAATCTGAAAGATCTAATCCTAATAAGCATTTGACATTATCATGTATGCCTATGGTGGAACTATTAGCCATAGCAACACAAGCCGACGTATCACCATGCACAACCTCTACTTCATCGTCTATCCATTGAATTAAACATTGATGCAAGGTAGAAGGAACACATTGATTTGCATGTATCCAATCACGTCCCAGAATTAAACTGAAGTTACCTTGCGTCTCAGCGACGAAGAAAGCAGTAGCCAATGTCTTGCTCCCAATAGTGAGCTCCATAGAGACGACGCCTTTTGCACCCATGGGCTCGCCTCCTCCCACACCACTGATAATCATGTTGGTTTTGATCAGCTCCTCATCTGAACCTCCCAACCTCTTGAACAAAGAATAAGGCATCAAGTTGACAATCGTCCCTCCATCAACAAGCATCCGAGAAATCGGCTTCCCATTGATATGACCCTTCATATACAAAGCTTTCAGATGATTATCAGTAGCTTTTGGCTTCTGGAAAATAGCTTCCTTAGGTCCAAAATCAATATGAGCAAGATCTTCCTCTGGAATAATACGATAATCCGAATTGAGATGCACCACACATATATCCACATTCATGCGGTTAGGAGATGAACCATAATCAACAAGCTGTTCATCGTCCTTTTCCTGGGATTCCGATGACAACTTATCATCACAAACCATTGGAGTAGAAATACCAAAACCGGGCACTGCTTCTGGCGAAACTAGTCTGACTGGTTCTGAAACTGGTCTGACCGCCTTGGGAGAAACCGGTTTGACCGGTTCTGAATCCGGTCTGACCGGTTCTGCTGCTGGGTGAGCATTAACCTTAATCTTCCACTCCTTCTGCGGGATCATGGGCCTATATTTGTTGAAGTACTCATCTCTCTGCTTCTCAAGCTCCTGTTCCCTTTTCTCTTGAAAGCGAAGCCTCTGTAATTTTCTTTTTTGAGTGCGAGTCAAGCCCGGAGGACACCACCTTGGCAAGAAATACTTAGAAGTAGAACCACTAGTGCTGGCTTCATGATCATTGGTTGCAGAAGCCTTTTGGACAGATGTCTCAACTGAATCGCCAATGACAATCGGTCTTTTGCCATCATCCTTGTTAGGGACTAACATACTTCCAATCTGCATAATATCATCAGCCGTAGTCCTCTCTGGATTAACATTAACCTTCGGCACCTCCTCTTCTTTCTTCTTGGACTGATACACTTGCTTTGGAGGAGATGATCTGCATCTCTGCTCCAACCGGTCAGACCGGTTTGGCGAAACCAGTCTGACTGGTTTCACCTACTGAAACCAATCTGATCGGCGAGGTGCCAAACGGTTATGTGTAGGACATGAAATCCTGTCAAGAGCTGATTTCCTTGGTTTCTTCCATCCTGGATAAAAAGATTGATATGGCATAGGATAACAAGGCATCCACATCATCCCATTATATTCCAACACCAGATATTGCGAGTTTGATGCTGGAGGAGCCCATGGCATGGTAGGATACTGATTTTGGGGAGGATGCAAAGTCACAACCTCACTCTTCTGTCTTATAGTTGCCCTTGGAGGTGAATTGGGTTTCTCTTGACACATTGGTGACCTTATTCTCTTTTTTACCGACTGATCACATGTAACGGCCCTTTGATTGACATACTTGGACAAAAGCTGATCAAAAGTAGGTTTTCGCTTCATAACACTCCCCTGATCTTTTGCCGAATTCAATTTCCATGTGCCAATCTCTAGACGCTTCGGTTTCAGCATTTGGGGACGGCCCTGGTTAAAACCGGCCTGACCGGGTTCATAAACCGGTCTGACCGGTTTGTCCTGCATAGCAGACTCAAACGGTCTCTGCTCGATCTGCGAAGACAGTCCTTGCCCCCCGTGTCCAGAAGCTTTCATAGTGATTTTAAAGGATTCTCTGCCATCAGGAGCTTTTTCATACACCAATTCCCTCATCAACTTTTTGTCTTTTAAGCTCTCGGTCTTAGCTTCACCAATGACCACATTCTTCCCTTTGGTTGCTTCAGCTTGATGCGGCCGAACCAGTATCTTGGGCTGCTGCAAATCTATGGTGTTGACAGGGAAAGGTGTCTTGTCCACTTGCATCTCATGAAGAGTCAATCATCCTTCATTAATGGCCGATTGAATCTGTCGACGGAAAACATTGCAATCGTTAGTAGCATGCGAAAAAGAATTATGAAACTTACAATACGCACGCTTCTTCAATTCCTCAGGTAAAGGCATAGCATGAGATATCTTGATGTTTCCATTTTTAAGTAATTCATCAAATATACGATCACATTTAGAAACATCAAAAGTAAATCGCATTTCTTCTTGCCGACCCTTATGAGCCAGCTTAAGTGATGAACAAGAATATGTTTTAGCTTTTGAAGGCCATACAAATTCAACAACATAAACATCTTTGTCCTCATCGTCTGAACTATCAGATTCATACTCAACAACATGAACATTAGATCGATGAGGCTTAAAGCTTTCCTTTGCTTTCTTAATTCGGTTTTCCTGAATTAAAGCTCTTATTTGCACTTGAGCAACTGAAGGAAAATCACCACCTTCTATTCTATCCCTAATAGAAGATCTCAATCCCGTAAAACAAATATCAGCAAGATCCATATCAGAAATTGACAAATTAAAGCAACGGTTCTTGGTTTCTTTGAATCGTGTTATATAATCAGAAACAGATTCTTCTCTACCTTGCTTAACCAACATTAAATCTGTCAATTTTAATTCGGGACTCCCACTATAGAAATGATCATGAAATTTTTGTTTTAATTGATTCCAAGAACAAATAGAATTAGGAGCCAAAGATGAAAACCAAGCAAAAGCAGTTCCAATCAAAGATAAAGAAAATAAATGGACTTTCAACGCATCAAGGGAACTTACTTCACCTAGTAGAGCAATGTATTGACTAACATGTTCCCAAGTAGTTCTATTATCTTCACCATTAAATTTAACAAAATCAGGAACACGCCAACCAGTAGGGTAAGGAATAAAATCAAACTCAGTAGTATATGGTTTTTGATACAACTTACAGTTACCAATATCCACACCAAGCTTGTTTTTCATTACACTAGCCAAATCCTCCCTAAATTTAGAAAATTCATTGTTCCAACTAGAGTTATTTGGCTGTTGTGGCATTGTAGCAGCAGTATTTACTCTCTGATTTACATGAGGTGCATGATTACCATGAGCACGCCTTAAATAGTTATCATATACATCATTCGGTATCCCCCCATAAGATGCATTTGCATTAGGAATAGGAGGTGAAGTGTACACGAATGTGGTATAAGGTGGCACAAAATTAGCAATTTCATTAGTACGACCATAAGTGGCCGAACTAGGCATGGTAGCAAGTGGTTCAGGCTGCTCGGGCACCACCACCAGAGAACCGGCCTGACCGGTTTGATGAACCGGTCTGGCCGGTTCTGCCGTGTTCGGTAGTTGTGACCAACCTGGTGATGTTTGACCCTTGAAAAAATTCAACGGCATACCATATTGTGGATTTTCAGGAATTGCACCTGGTGTAGCCGATGTACTAGGTTGTATGACCTCATGTTGTTTAATATGGGAAGTTTCAGTATCAACAAGATTAACATTAGGTTTAATAGATTTCCCTTTTTTCTAATCTTTCTATTCGTTCAATCAATGTCGCAACAAGTTCATCTGTACCTTTAGTAACAGTATTAGATTTGACATTAGGTACAGATGGGTTGGAGGGTGAATTGCTTACATTGCTTATTACCTCAACCTTGTTGTCGCTCATCTTGAATGCGGGCATCACGAAATCTTGCACTCTTGTGACTATGCCCTGGCGGTCTTTCCTGAATCCCATCAAGAATTGAGATCTGAAATAAGCTTCCGCCGCCAAATAATTCTGACGCTCCTCTTCACTGATCTCCTCGATAGAAGCCGTGATGATGTTGTTCTTGTCGAGTTCCGTGTTAGATCCCATCTGGCTAGGGTTTGATAGAACGGTTTTAGCAACCAGATCTTTCTTCTCCAGCGGAGTCGCCAAAAATGTGTTGACGCAGTTTAGGGCCAACACACCGAGTTGCGCTAGAACGCGCAGTCGTCGAGATCACCTCACGAAA
Organism: Oryza meyeriana var. granulata; assembly: GCA_003991445.1. Taxonomy (NCBI): domain Eukaryota; kingdom Viridiplantae; phylum Streptophyta; class Magnoliopsida; order Poales; family Poaceae; genus Oryza; species Oryza meyeriana. The sequence goes on from RYFJ01000535.1 coordinate 67,652, forward strand.
AGCCCCTGTGCAAACCAGCCAAGCCGGTTTGGGAAACGGGTCAGGCTGGTTTCCTGAAGCTGGCCGTGAAAACCTAGAACCACCACCCCGGGAGGGACCCCGTCAGGGATGATGCGCCTAGGGGTTGTTCTAAGATCGGTAGGCCACTCAGAACATCCCAAATCACCATGGAGACAAAGAAGGAGAAGCAAAGGGGGTTGGAAAAGCTAGGGTTTGGAGGAAATAAAAAGTAAAGGTATTTTGATTGATCGATTGGATAGATACTCAATCGGCCGTGGCCCTTTATATTTATAGGGTGGGGAGGTCTTTCCCCTACAAGAAATTCCAATTACAAGTCGTGATCTACATGGATTCCTTGATCCTACTCGGACTGGGTCCAAACCGGTCAGACCGGTTTATATTGCCATATCGGCTATAGGGCTAAACCGGCCAAGCCGGTTTGAGAAACCGGTCAGACCGGTTTTCCAAGCCAAATTGGCCTTGTGCCAATTTTGGCCACCAACACAAGTGGAGATAACTTCCAGTATTCTGGCTTCTAGCTTCAGATGGCTTCACCAAAGACCTCCACTCCAAAAAAATGAAAACAACTCGATGAATTAGCATCAGGGGTGAGGATACAACTCTATCTTTAAACACCACATAATTTTTAGCTAACTAAAGGTGCCAGCAAACCACACCCGACAACATGATTTTGATTATGACATTCTCAGCATTTTTACTTCCAATGACTATATCATAAAACCCATAAAAATTGACAGGCATGCAACTCCAGCCTAGTGCATATGTATATGGGAGGTCCTTTACAGTACAATATACTGATAGGGATGAGATAGTATGGGTGAAATCTAAGCATTTATTTGAATGAGTATTTTAGTAAATGACGTGTTTGTTATAAAAATTACCCACATTGCCACTGAGGGTATTTTAGTCCAGAAAAATGTTTCTATTCCAATCAGTTCGATCAGACGCCAACGCTATCTTCTCTAGCACAAATCTCCGTGCGATCGGATGGTAAAATTACATAATAATCAGCCGGAAATAATTAACAAATTACATATATGCTTTTTTTTTCATAATACCCTTATACTACTTATACTAGTAATGTATATTACATATATTACAATTGCAAGTTTTACTAGTATAGGGTAAATCTAAACTGTTGGATCACTAGTACGATCCACTAGTATATTATAGTATGTTGCGCTGTAAAGAGGCTCCTACATAGACACCAAACAAATACAGCTATGGGACATTTGAAAAGAATATGGTCGACAATTTCTAGACAACCACACACATGACAATATTAAGAATCATCCCAATTCATTCTTTTAGTTGAGCAGCAGCTGGAATTTTATCTTTATAAGCAAGCCATAAAAAGTGTTTGATTTTGAGGGAAACAGGGGCAGCCCAAATGTTCTTCAACCTGAGGTCTGTTAAACACCCATTTCTTGTCAACAACCTACCTTAAGGAGTCATGTGTATCAGAAATAGCAATTGAATCAATGATTGATCTCAATTCATTCCAGGATTCAATTTCCTAAGGGCAAAAGCTCTTCTAAAAGTTAGACAAGCTAACCCTCTGTGTTGAGCACCTCTACAACCAAGATGTTCTGTTGGTTACAGATTGAATATAACGATACGTTCATGCATACAAATATACAATGGAGTACTGTTAGTGTTGTGTGCTATAATATCAGTCAGCTCATAAGTATGGTTATACGGATGCTCTGGTAAGGAATAATATGCAGGTACATATAGTTTGTGTCAGAAAATCGATCAGGCGATAGAAAAATTAGCCACCGCGTCGAGGCACATGCATGCACGACTAACGTACTAGTCATATATTATATGGATATATGGGTCACCATAATGTTTTTGCTATAATTACCTAATATGCTTGCATGATAGTCATGGTGTTCTAATTTTGCATGGTCTGATCAGAAACTTGCCCGGGACATGCCTGTAGCTACTACTAGCTTGTTTGGTTGTTATCCTGGTGTGCTCCCAATGTAGTGGTCTGACCTGAAGGACCGGCCGCTTTTGATCATTAGCCAGGCTATAAAATTAATCCAACGCCTGACTCGGGCAAAGTGAGAAGCCAGTAGAGTTAAGGGTGATGTGAATGCTTTCTTTTTTCCAAATAAAATAAGGATGAAGTGGATCTCGCAGCGGATGAAGACTTGAATTAAGATCCTATATTTGCTGTGACATTTATTTTTATTAATTTTCTTGGAGAAACGATCTGCCATATTAGTTGTCGCTTGGAGTACAATCATGTATTAGCTAGGTATTCGTTTATTGGTGGGTGTTATCCAGGCCCCTTCAATCACATGTTAGCTGATGCTAATGCTTGGAGTATATAATTTCTTTTTGTTGGTTCTGAAGAATAGTTGAATAACAAATCACAGCATTGGTACGGATTCTACCTTACTTTTATCTCTGCTTCAACCCTTTCTTGTATATGCATGCCAGCTGCATTAAACAATTATCTGCCGTACTATATTGATGCTATTTTTTTAGATTCATCTTTTTTTTTATTGAGACGGAGATTCATCTTTTTCTCGCACAGCTACCTAGTGGTCCTCTCTTTTTTGTCCTTTGTTTTCACCAAGTGCTGCGCTATAGTACTTTTTGCTACACCATGTGCATGAATCAATGTGCAAGAATTAATCGTAGGTATGGTATCAAGTGAAAATTTCTTTTCTGCAATATATGCACGTTCAGTGGCTGGCTAATAAATTAGATATTAAGAGTGAACATATATTAGTATGTAATAGTAACAAAACTAGTAGACTACTAGTATAAAACATCTCTGTAAGACTAGTTACCTATTATATCTCCAGTTTGTGAGGCCCCTTCTTTTGAAAGAGAGCTACCACTTTGCCATTTGGAATTGTAGCTAGAAAATATGGCTCCATGAAACATACAATGCAATCATTCATAAAGTCATCACTTATTTGATTCCGGAGTATTGTCTTCACGATTTTTATTGCAGAAAAGCAACTCTCAACGGATGTCGTTGCAACAGGCAAAACTAATACTAGTTTCAGGAGTTGATAAACCAAAGGGAAAGCAAGATATTTTTTTTATCCACCATCAGCTTAGCAAATGGTCATTGAACTCTGTAATTTGCTACATTGAACTCTGTAATTTGCTAACTCACATGGCTGCATTAAGTCCAAGGGATTCCTTTGATGGTTTCAAGCATGACAGTTTAATTGAGCTAGCAAAGTCCTATTTGGTGATTTTAATTCAAGGGAATTGAAGGATCTTGATCATGAGCTTCATATTTACATTGATAGTGTTTGAGCAGATCAAAGATTTGCTAACTTAGACACTATTTCTCATCTTGCTAAGCTAATGGTGGACACAAAAAAACATGTTGCTTTCCCTTTGGTTTATCAACTCCTAAAACTAGTACTAGTTTTGCCCGTTGCAACTGCACCGTTGAGAGATACTTTTCTGCAATGAAAATCGTGAAGACAATACTCTGGAATCAAATAAGTGATGACTTTATAAATGATTGCATTGTATGCTTCATTGAGCCATGTTTTCTAGATATAATTCCAAATGACGAAGTAGTAGCTCTCTTTCAAAAGAAGGGAACTCGCAAACTAGAGATATAATAGGTAACTATTCTAGCAGAGATATTTTATACTAGCAGGCTACTAGTTTTGTTACTGTTGCATGCTAATAGTGAGTAGTGCTGTAGTGACCAGATCCCGGTGACTGAATTTCCTGGATCCGCCCCTACAAAATGCACTACTTAAAAAAAATTATTTTTGACGACACCTTCCTTTATTTTTACAAACGACCTAAAAAATAAGCCATTTGCAAAAACGAATCGAGGGTCCCCGGTTACAGACCGCCTATGAAAAGAGATTTTCAGAGGCGGTCACCTAAGTCAACTGCCTCTAAAAATAACCTTATTTTCATAGGCGATCGCCTTAAGCGTCCGTCTATGAAAATCAATTTTTACAGTGGACCCTTAAGATGTGCTCACATAGAAATCAATTTTCGGAAAAAAAAAACATATATACACCTAATTTTTTCATATGAAGTCGAATGAAGACAAAATTTATATCAAAATTATAGAGCTCAATGAAATCTACAACTTTGTAGTTGATAACCTTTCATTTGACATCCTTTAGGGGCCCGAATAGTCGTTACGAAATCTCAAATTTATTTTAACAAAATCTTATATCTATGTTTCAAATGACCTTTAATAGGGACAAGCTTTATATAAAAATTGTAGAGCTCGACAAGATCTACAATTTTATAATTGACAACCTTTTCATTTGAGATCATTTAGAGCACCAAACAATCATTACAAGTTTTGGAAATATGAAGTTAAAAGAAAAGTATCCTGAGTCTTGACAATAAGTGTTTGATGGTAAGATGGTAAGCGAAATAGTGTGTGAAAGAGGAGATCTTGGGTTTGAATCCCATATTTCACACTCACGTATAGTTTGCGTGAAAAATAGTGAGATTGTGGCTTTAGATACGCAATTATTGTGTATAGATGTCTACTAAAATGTGAAAATTTATTTTTACAGGCGCTCGTCTTAAGTGGTCACCTGCAAAAATCAATTTTCACAGGCACTCGTGTTAAGACGACCGTCTATGAAAATCGATCTTCAGATGCGGTCGTTTACCCGCTTGTGAAAATAACCTATTTTTCACAGGCCTTTGGTTGCAGCCTGCCGTACCAACCGTTTACGAAAATCGATTTTGACCGCTTGTAATGACCCATTTTGTGACAGTGATGGGCCTCACCTCCACTAAATTCCCGCTCTGGCCCATAGGAAATATCCAAAATATTCCTAAAATTCCGGCCACACGCATTCAGGCCCAACTTAGTCGGGATTATATATTTTCACGTTTTTTTAAAAAATTACTGTAGGAATGGTTCCTACGGTGTATATATCTGTATCAATAATAATTACAATGTACACAGTTTTCTTTTACAGGTTATCTAGCCATTATTGAATACTTGGAAAGTAGATTGTTTTGCTCGATGGATAACTAAGGCAAATTCTTGTCTGAACCGAGCAAGGCATGTTTGAATGAGAGGGTTAATGTTTCTGAAAATCTTGTTGTTTCTTGTGATCCAGATGCTCTAGGCCATTGAAAATTTGAAATCAATATCTCCATGTGGAAAGGCACTTGTAATTTCCTTTGCATGTCTTCAATTGCTTCTTGTACAGAAATATTTCTCCTTGTTGTAGGACATGTAGAGTCCCAAGAGTCCTGTGCATATAGGCAAGTGAAAAAGAGATGTTATAGTGTTTCTTCTCGCCGGAGATTGCACAAGATACAATCATAGTCCGGTATGTCATAATTATTTCGTCTGAACATATTCCTTGTGTTTAATCTGTTTTTTAGAAGTAGCCAGAAGAAAATCTTGTGCTTACGTTGAGACGAACTTTTCCAAAACCAATTGTATGAATCTGGGATAATTGACAGTCCCCATGAAGTATTTGTAAGCTTTGATCGGAAAGAATTGATCTGAGTTCCAAATATAGGTCCAAACATCATTTTCTTGTGAAAGATTAATTTCTTCAAAGAAAGATTGCATCCTGGACTTTACCGTTTTGACTATTCACTAATTATATGCTCAAGCTAGAATCCATACCAGTGCTGTGATCCGTAAATGTATTCACATGTTTCATGCGGCATTTGTTTCTCTCTCTCTCTCTCTTTGCAGCTCGCAAGTAGGGACTACGGAGTATAACAGTACAGTAGTTAGCACACCATGTGCAAAAAGTTATACCCTTTTCAGATGTCAAGTGATTTTCCTTCAATGTACGTACAATAAAACCACAGCTAATATATACTTTCTTCGTTTTTTCGTTTTTTAATAGATAAGGTTATTGACTTTTAACCTGATGTTTGACCATTCGTCTTATTAAAAAGTTCAAGCAAGTGACTTAATTTATTATTTAAAAAATTTAAGTTTACTTATATTTTTACATATTTACACTAATTTTTTAAATAAAACGAATGGTTAAACATCACATCAAAAATTAACGTTATTATTTATTAAAAAAACCATAGGTAGTATATGTATAAAGTAATACAATGATTTCTTCCCAAGTATAGCACCGGCAGCGAAGTTTTGTGCACCTTAGACGAGGAAATTTTTGTGCCATATACGGTAGCATGGTGAGTCTGGATGATTGACGACGGAGTTTTCTTCTCTATCCGTAGGATTATAGAAGTGGAAGGCATTGGGAAAACCATCACTAGCTCGAAATCAACAGATCGTTCTATCATAGAGAAGTGATCAAGTGGAAACAACGAAATTGGGCGATATTTGACAATAGAAGGCCAGCATTAGCTTTGTAAAGACACATCTTTTAATGGATTGTCTTATACAAGTATTTTGTTCGCGCTAATGTTTATACAAGTTTTTTTTGTTGGTGCCAACAAATAATTAAATAAAAAATCATAGCATTGGTATGGATTCTAGCTTGAGGATATAATTAGTGAATGGTCAAAACGGTAAAAGTTCAGGATGCCAAAACAACGGAGGAATCGCTCCATATCCCTAAGCAATCTCATCTAGTCGTGTTACGAATTTTTTTGATTTTTGTATTTATTTATTAAAAGATTTGTAAAAATAGATTTTTGTTTGAAAAAATTGCAAAAATAGACTCCCACCGCCCTCTGGGAGGGCGATTTTTCCCAGAGGGCGATTTTATGACGTGGCTGACAGCCGTTGGCCCCCCCACCGACGGCCGTCAGCCATTTTGCAGGCGGCGCCCCGGCCTCCTAAAAACCGTCCCTCTGAAAGGGCGGTGGGAGTCTATTTTTGCAATTTTTTCAAACAAAAATCTATTTTTACAAATCTTTTAATAAATAAATACAAAAATCAAAAATGTGCCCAAAAACCGCCCTCTGAAAGGGCGGTTTTTGGCTCCCGGGGGGCCTCCTGCAAAGTCGCCCATTTCCAGGGCGGTTTTTTGCAGGCGGCCCCCTTGCCGCCCTCTAGGAGGGTGGTTTTTAGCCCCCGGGTATAAAACCCCCCTCCCAGACACAAAAAATGTCATAAAATTCACTCAAATTAGAAAAAAAAACAGGAGAGAGCTGAGAGGGCGAAAGCAGCGAAGCTCTGCCCGTTTGCTGATTTGCCTGTAGGTAAAATCCATTGTTCCTTTGCAATTTCTATTTATATGTAAGAATTGATGTAGTAATATACTAGTTACGTGTATAGTACTATATAGATCTGTAGTTTTAGTTAATCTGTTAGATGACTTATTTTTTGTACAAATGATACTTATAAAATCTGGAATACACGGTTTTAGATGTTAGGAGGATGTTGGTACCTAGTTTAACTGTATTTTTCATCAACAGATATGTCAAATAAGATGATATTTCAGTTATTTCACGGACAAGGGAATGTGAGATATGGTCCAGACGGTGTAGATCTATCGGAGTTTAGTTCAACGGCTAAGGGTATTGATAGGCCAGCTGAGAGAAGTTTTGGATCAGTATACAACTGGCTGATGCGAGGGTTTCGACTGGACCCTCAGCTCAGCGGAATAACCTTGTATGTAGTAGTCAGTCGTGTAGTTGAAGGTTTTTTTTGGGAACTGATGCCAGTGGATTGCACTGCCACTTGGAGATGGTATATGGAGAATGCATTTCAACGTGGCTGGCCACTGGGCATACTTGTGTCCATATATGAGAAAGATAACAACGCTGGTGCAATGCCCGTACAAGATGATGAGGGTCCAAGTACGGCGGGAGGTGATAGTGAAACAATAGAAGAAAATGAAGGAGAGAATGAAGGAGGGAATGAAGAAGATAGACAGGCAACAGGTGTGGCAGATGAGGGAGAACATATCGACACGATCGTCCAAGAAATGGCTAGAGAAGATTCTGAAAATGAGCATGCAGAGTATGATGACTCGTCTGATGAGGACAACGTGATGCCTGCAGAATGGAGCAACGAGGACTTCTCTGCACTTACTATCTCCGAGCGGCATTATGTGCCGTGGGAGTACAAGCAGAATGAGGTCATTCAGGGGGCTAAGTACGCATATGTAGAAGATTTAAAGAAGACAGTCAAACAATGGGCAGTGTCACTACAGAGGGAGTTCTCGGTCGTGAAGTCAAACAAATCAGTGTATGAAGTGAAGTGCATGAAGGATGGGTGTCCATGGCGGGTGCACGCATTCAAGGGTAAATGGAAAGATTATTGGGAAGTTTCAATCGTGACGGAGCATTCATGTTACTTGACAGGTGTTGAAAAATATCATAGAAACATGACCTCTGCATTTGTTGCAACAGAGATGTACTCTCATATTGTCAACAATCTGGGGTACGAACCAAGGTCAATTGTTAGGCATATTGAAGAGAAATTCAAATATACAATTAGCTATGATAAGGCTTGGAGGGCAAAACAGAAGGTTGTAGAGATGAGGTTTGGCACATTTGAAGCATCTTATGATAATTTGCCTCGTCTATTAGGCTGTATTCTTCAGAGAAATCCGGAGACGTGCTATGACCTGAAAGCCTTTCCATCAATTGACCATGGTAATAAAAGTGTGTTGCAACGTGTATTCTTTACACTAAGTGCTTGCATTCAGGCATTTATCCATTGTCGTCGTATCCTCTGCATCGATGGGACATTTCTGACTGGAAAATATAGAGGATAGCTATTAACAGCAATTGGAGTTGATGGAAACAACCAAGTTCTACCGGTGGCTTTCGCTTTTGTTGAGAGTGAGAACACTGATAGCTGGTATTGGTTCCTAGAAAGGGTTAAGACAACAGTTGTATGGATGAGACCAGACGTATGCCTCATACATGACCGTAACTCCGACTTGCTGCGTGCAATTGAGGAACTAAGAGATGAAAGTGTTGAGAAGGGATACCCACCAAGGTGGTCTGATGTCCAAAGCAGATGGTGCATGCGTCATATGGGTGCTAATTTCTACAAACAGTTTAGAAATAAGCACCTTATGGATCTTTTCAAGAGGCTTTGCGCCCAGAATCAAGAGAAGAAGTTCAACGAGCTTTGGAGGAGGTTGGATGAGCTGACCTCTAAACAAACAGATGAGCAGTCCAGGAGGGCTACCATTGGAGGTGACGAGGCTCCGGAAGCTCTTGGACCTCTATCAAGCGATGGACCTCGTATGAGAAGAAGGCATGCATCCTCAGTTAGAAAATTTTCAGAGTGGATTGAGAATGAGCCAAAGGAGAAATGGGCATTGTTGTATGACAAGGATGGTTCTCGATTTGGCATAATGACCACAAATTTGGCAGAGGTCTATAACTGGGTGATGCGTGGTGTTCGAGGGCTCCCACTTGTTGGAATAGTTAAATTTATCTTGCATGGGACATGCAAGTACTTTAGAGATCGGTTCAGAGCAACTGGCCCCTCAATGACGGATAATAATCTTTTCTTTGGAACGCTGCTCACTAAGTACCTGCAAGATAAAAGTAATAAGGCCCGAAGACATCGTGCTCTACCTCAAGGCACACAAGAACACAGATTTGAAATATTGTGTGTTGACAAGGGCATGCGCGGAATCTACCGCGAAAGAGTTGTGTAGGAGTGTGTGCTCAAAGAAGACGGGACCTGCAAGTGCTCGTGCCGAAAACCTACTCTACTCCACAAGCCATGTTCCCATGTGATTGCCGCGAGCAGTGAGTGTGGAATCGAAGCACGTTATTTTGTCTCACCTTATTTCAGAAAAGAAGCAATCTATAATACATGGAGTGGAGAGATATACGGTTTCGGTATAGCGGGGACATTTACTACGGAGAATCCTCAAGCTATCTACATTCCTGACCCAATAAAATTGAGGGATAAAAAAGGTCGCCGCAAGACAAGACGCATCCGTAATGACATGGATGAGTCAGAAGCCGGTGGAAGACTTAAACGTTGTTCAAAGTGTGATCAAACAGGTCATACCTATAAGAAATGTCCAAAGGACGCAGCCGGTCCAAGTGCGGCAGAAGCTAGACCGTCGGGTTCAGCCGTTGATGGTAGTCGTCCTACGGGTGAAGTCACAACTTCAAGATGACCCCGTCTTAGACGTTCTCGAACAATTGGTGGTGCTGGGGTGTAGTGTAAGTCTATACTTGATCTTTGTTGTAGAATGACATTTATCGTACTGTTGTTTTTTATTGTCATGTAACAATGCTATAAACATTAAAACTAATTTACACTAACTCTCTATTTGTATGCAGGTATGGCGTACCCTACACCAGAGCTGCTCGACCGGGGTCTCGACCAGTCCCACCGGTCTTACCTGTCAGCCGTCGAGGGTGCTCAGCTAGGCACCTTCCATCCACGGCCTTCACGTCAGCTCCTGCGGATAGACCCTCGGTTCCGTCAGAGGTAAGAGCTGTACGAATATTCATTCACATCATTTGTGCATATCTATGTTTTCCCCGATATTGAATACAGTTCTATATTTGGCAGGTTGTGTGAGGCTGGACTTCTTCCGCTGTGCAGGCTAGTTGAGCCCGCACCGGACGAGAGAGACCCCGCCAGGCGATGGGAAGCTGACCGGTCACTTCTGGCAGCGCTGGTGGATCGCTGGAGACTGGAGACCCACACGTTCCACCTACCGTGTGGCGATATGACTCCCACACTGCAGGACGTGTCTTACCTGCTGGGACTTCCCCTCGCAGGGGACGCAGTCGGTCCGGTTGACGGGGGGCACGGTTGGGCGCAGGACATATCTGCTCGGTTCGAGGCCATGCAGCGTCTACCTGGGCTTGGTATGCCGAGTTCGCTACCGCCTTACACCACGGCTGGCCCCTCGCAGGCGTGGGTGCTACAGTACCCCGTAAGTCACGGATTCATTTGATTCACAATCATCCGACCTATAAAGGAGCAGTGATGCTGACTATGATCTTCCTTTACAGCCTGACAAGCTAGACGACGACGCCGACGAATACTCGGTGCAGCGGAGCATGGAGGCCTACCTGTTGTGGCTGTTCGGGTGGGTGATGTTCACCAACAGTCACGGGCACGCGGTGGACAAGGGACTGATCCACTACGCTCGTGCGATCGCCGACAGCGAGGACGGCTACGTACCGCAGTGGAGCTGGGGATTTGCTGTGCTAGCGGTGACATACCGTGCTCTTTGTGACGCGTGCACGAAGACCGATCCAGGTGCGATTCTCGCCGGTTGCCCTCTCCTTCTGCAGCTATGGGCAGCAGAGCGTTTCGCGATAGGCCGTCCTCTCATTCAGCTCTCTGCCTACGAGGGCGGCCCTAGAGGCTTGTACAGGCAGTGGCCCGAGGACCGCCTGACTATGGGGATGGCATGGTGTCGCCGTGGGGTACGTAATGTGAAATTCTATGTTTACCACTTATGCACAAACACTGACGTGTAACCTTTTCTTATTTTGCAGCGTCGTTACGCCCACAACCAGGTTAGGAGGGCCTACTCCGAGTTCGTTATGGAGTTTGACCGCCTGCTGCCCAGCGACGTCGTCTGGGAGCCCTATAGTCCACAGGCCATCGCGGCCCGTGCACCGCTCGGACTCTGTACTCTTTGCACGCGCGACCAGGCATACTGGTTGACGAAAGTGCCGTTGGTGTTCGACATCTTCGTCGAGCCCCACTGTCCACAGCGCGTGATGCGACAGTTCGGCCTACGTCAGGTCTTCCCTATGCCCATAGAGGTCGTTGTGCCGCGCGATGTGCACCGGTAAGTACAACTGCGATCTTTGTTTAGTAGTACCACTCTTTAATGTACTCTAATGCACTCTCTGCAAATAGGTATAATCGTAGGGGACAGGCAGCCGGTGCTCAGTGGTATCCCCGACTGCAGCGGTACGTGGAGGACTGGTTCTTGGCGACGGAGGATGTCATCGACGAGTTCCGTGCACACACTGAGGAGCATTACCTAGCATACCTCAGGTGGTACCAGCCTCCGACCCGCATACGCGTAACGTTCACCCCAGGTGATCCACAGCCACACGTCGCCGCTACGACGGACACGTATCCTACACACCGTGACCAGGACTACTTTTGTACGGTAAGTCACTTTATCTTTGCACTTTGTCATTTCCTTTCTAGGTAGCCACGGTTCTAACACATAATCAAGTCACATTTGAAATAGGCCGACGTAGCGCGACAGATTCAGGGTGATGTCAACGCGGCGTTCGGACGGTTGGACACTGGGATCGTGCTGACTGCGGACGAGCAAAGGACAGCCTTCGGGAGGATTCGTCAGGCGTTGCACACAGTGCTTCGTGCGCTCACTTGTCGTGCGGCTGACGCGGTACCTCCCGTCTATATACAGCAGCAGCAGCCACGGCCAGCAGGAACAGGACGAGGAGCAGAAGTGCGCCTGCAGGGTTCCAGTCAGCCATCTGGCCCCTCCAGAGGTAAATTCTACTAACCTTCCGTTCATAATATGTTTCCTTGTACGACATGCACCGTTGTACATCAATATGCTTCCCTGCAGCCTTCGCTACACCGTACCTACATCCCTCTGGTGCTAGCATGTCGACGCATGGAGTGTACCACACACGACCACACGCGCAGCTGGGCATGACAAGTGCCCCCGGTGCCACCATAGGAGGTCCTTCAGGTTATATCAAAGTTTACTTTTCTCTTGCAAAATTTCGATTTGCAATAATCAATAATTTGGTGTACATTGTTCCACTCTACAGCACCATCGATGTTTGCTGGCGCTGGCTCCTCCACGCAGGGCGCACGCCGCAGCGGTTGGGCACCGGGTCCTTTCGAGGGGGACGACTTGGAGGACGAGGACGAGGGCGAGGAGATCCACGAGATACTAGCTGCCTCGCAGCTCGAAGGAGCTCTGCCACCACAGACACAGGACCCACCGGTTGCCACACCCGTGCAGACGACCCGCGCTGGCCGTGCTGTACCACCAGACCGGTTGACGTACTCCCAGGGACAGGTGCGAGCGCAGGGTAGGAAGTCGAAGAGAGCTAGAGGTTACGGTCCGGGCCCGTAGTACTTTCTGTCTGTAATAGTTTGTCTGTTGTATATAATGTTTTATTAATTCTACATTTCCTAATGAAACCACTTTACTTCGTTTACGCTCATCGATCAAACGACGTATTCCTCACGATCTACGTTTCTGACGAACCTGATCAAAAACATGAATTTTCGAGTGTCAACTTCACGACGAAAGTACATTTCGAGCGGTGACAACCGAACACACATTAACTATTATACAAACCTACTGATATCCAACTAGCGATGCAACTACTGTGTGAGGACGGCGCGGCCAGGGAGCGGCGACAGTATGCGCTTAGGGAATAGTGACGGCAGCCGGTACTCACATAAAAATTGATTTTGAAAATTAATTTTTCTAAATCAATTTTTTTCTTTTTTTTTGGCATGTTGGTCCGGACTGTCCAGATAGGGTCCGGACCGTCCGGACCGGTCCGGACTATATTAACGCTAAATACCGCCCTCTAGTTGGGCGGCAAGCCAAAAACCGCCCTCCCAGAGGGCGGCAAGGGGGCCGCATGTAAAATAGCCAGCCCCCGGGCGCATTTTGCAGGCGGGCCCCCAGGCCCGCCTGCAAAATGGCTGACGGCCGTCGGCGGGGGGACAACGGCCGTCAGCCACGTCATAAAATCGCCCTCTGGGATGGCGATTTTTAAAAATCGCCCTCCCAGAGGGCGGTGGGAGTCTATTTTTGCAATTTTTTCAAACAAAAATCTATTTTTGCAAATCTTTTAATAAATAAATATAAAAATCAAAAAAATTTGTCGTGTTACCAGGTACTCAGGCAGCGATGAAGAAGATGCATGCGCACAGTGCTGACCTGACAAAATCTCACCTCGGGCCCATTCAACATGGGCCGCAAATCCACCATAACCCCAATATTCTTTGACTCTTTTGAGATTATACACCATTTCTCGCACAACTACTACTTGTCTCTTTGCTTTTGTTTTAAGCAAGTACTACAAGGCTGTGCAAAAATCATAGCTATGATGATATATATAGTTATTTCTTTTATACACTTTTTTTAGCAAATTTTGCTATATGACATCGTGACTTTATAATTTTAATTGTAGGACACTGCCGAAGTAAAACTTTGGGGAAGTCACTCTATAAAAGTTGTTATTAACCGGTGGACACCGCCTCTATTATCTTAATATATTAGGTCTGACGAGGAGAGACAGAAGCAAATTTTGCACTCGAAGAGACCAAATTACCCTTGCCCATTCCAGTACATGTGGAGGAATACCTTTTTTTTTCCTCTCCCTCTCTCTCTTTCTCCTCTTCTCTCCTAATGCGTTCTGATGGAGCGGTGGCCGACACAACGAGGTGAGATTGACGCGGTGATGGCAGGGGATGAAGATGACGGCGGTGGTAGCGGCATGTTGAGGGATTGGGGTTGGAGAGGAGACTGGAGGCGAGCCGATTCAGAAGGAGGCGGTGTGGGTGGGGAGACCGATTGGGAAAGGGGACGCCGTTGGCAGTGAAGCATGCTCTGGATGGCATCATGGTGGGCGAGTCCTGACGCGATGCAGCGGGCTGGAGAGGACGCGCTTCGGCTCCCCCGCGTCATCGTCCCCTGCCCGCCGAGGAGCTCGCCGAGCATGGCCACCCTCATCCATGCCGCCTCATGCTCGCCGCACGCCCGGTTCCCCGACCTGCCAGGGTCACCGGCCAATCCGCTGCTGCACGCCACCTCTCGCCATCCCCTCGCGCTAGCAGGGCCGCCTCGGCTCGGTCAGGATCTCTTCTCAACCTCCCCTCCTCTTCTGCCGCCATGGATGTGCAACATGAGCTCTAGATCCACACCACCATCACCAGCTCACCTCATTGACTTCTGCTTCGAGCATCATGGGGAATGAGTTCTCCGTCACTGGGAACACATTTTGACACACTAACCCAGCCGTGTTCACCATCGGAGCTCGCCAACGTCCCTCTTCCTTCTCATTCTAGGACACCGGCGTCAAACATTGGTTGGAGAAAGGAAAATAGAGAGGAAGAAGAAGAGTATGACAAGTGGGGCCAGGGGTATTTTTGACATTTCATACTATTTCTCTCCCCTATTAAACTGAAAATAAATATTTTAATGGGTACAGTGTCCATCGGCTAATTACCATATTTTCATAGTGTTTTCCTCTAAAGTTTTACTTCGGCGGCGGTGTCCTATAGCTAAAATCACAAAATCATAATATCCTGTAGCAAAATTTGCTTCTTTTTCAACGAACTGGCACCCTCTGTATACAGATTCAATGCTTAGGCTAATAAATATCCATATATATCACGGCCGCATGGGTGAGAGTATGTGTGGCGATGTTATCATCTTGTTGCCAACGATACATAGAGCCAGCAAAAATATAGTACTAGTGCCTTTTCTAAGCACATACAGTTTAGAAATGGAAGTGGAAGGCATTAGGCAAACTAATTAAAACTCCTACCGCCCTTGGTATTTCTAGAGGGGAACCACTATGGCTCACACGTCCGCTATTTACTAAATATCGAACGGTGTTTCAATACTTGTTAAAAAATATTTTAGATGTTTCATCACTTGTTGAAAAATATTTTAACTAAAATTGTTTCAGATGTTGCTTCATTCCTTAGAAAATGTTTCATCAATCAGTGAAAAATGTTTCAAGCAATTACAACAATCAATAAATACTTGTTGCAACACCAAAAATCTAATATATGAAACATCAAAACAAAACCAATTGCAACGTCAAGAAACTGCAACGTCAAAAAAAGAAGAGCCTATTAGTCTAGATCTAGCTTCTTCCTTCCTGTCATCGCTTATCCACACACCACTCACCTCGGAGGTTGAGCTATCCTAAAGTCACGGCCTCCACGGTGCTTCACCCAGGCAGCCTCTTGCTCCAGCTGCCTCCCCTCACAATCGATGCTACCGGAACCGGTGCCCCTGAGTTTGGTGTGGCTGGATCTGGTAAGCCTGAGACTATGACAGTGAGCTCAACAAGACATGGCCAAACGGCGGTGCATGACGATTGATGATGGCGCACGTCGGTGGAATAGAAAGGAGCCCGCCTCAGCACTTGCCGGCACCTCGCACACTATAGTTAGTAGTCAGAGGTGCATAGTGTGGTGCGTGCTGCAATAGTAGGTGCAGAGCCATGTACCATAAGAAAAAAGGTGCTGAATTTACAACAGGTCAGAGGACCGGCCCTAGTGTGGGACAAATTAAAGGCTAGAATATCCAAATGAAACGAGGTAAATAATAAAAGAGCACGAAAAATTGGCTGGATTTTCCGAAGCAATTAATGGAAGTCGAAAGAATATGTTTCTGCATCAAATGAATACAGCTGTTTAAAACAGGCAGTGAGTCTTTTTTTTTAGATAGAAAAGCAACAGCTTCCACCTTTTCCTTTACTAGAAAAGCATGAAAGCTACATCGTTTCAACATGAAAGGAAAGAGAACAAAAAGAGCAACAAAACAACATCAGGGTTACATCACAACTTTGCCAAAAGCCAAGGAAGACTACCAGAGCACAAAATTCACATTATTACATGCATCCACCTCAGAATTTCCTAGCAAAATCACCAAAAGTTTGTACCTTACTACCATCATCTCCTTTTTGCTCTTGATCGGTTACTCAGCCTACTGACTCTCAACGCCTAGCCATGCTTAGAATTGTACACCTCATCTGCTACCTGCCTGACCACCCCTCAAAGTAACTTTTCTGTATTTGCCTCCGAGTTCTGCAATATTGCCCAGGATGTGATCAGTAGCAGACATAGCATATAATTTCAACAGGGTGAGTAAGAGAAATGTTCTGAAAACAAGTCTTATTTCTAGTTTTCCAAATTGCCCACAACACTGCAACTAAATCAATAGCAATCATCTTTCTAGTGTTTTTGTCAAAATTGTCCAGCCAACCCCCAATCATGTATTGTATATTATGAATATCTCCCACCCCAAAAGTACAAGCAATCACATTCCAAAAAATTTTTGCAAGGGGGCAGGTTAGGAAGAGGTGTTCAACTGTCTCATCAGCAGAACAAAATTGACACATTTTCTCTTTACCTTTCCATCATCTTTTCAACAAGTTATCTTTGGTCAAAATACTATTTTGCAAAATTAGCCAAATAAAAACCTTGACTTTCAAAGGTACTTTGAACTTCCAAAGCTTCATACATGGAAAATTGATGTGTTGGAACTGCATGGCTCTATAAAAAGATCTGACTGAGAAGTCCTTTTTCTTATCTAATTCCCAAGCAACAAGTCCTTTTCATTATTCAACTTAATGTGCTGGCATTCCTCTTTCAACATTTTCCATGACTTAGCCTTATCATCTACAAGATTCCTCCTAAAAATCAGAGAATCCTAATCTTTACTCATCGCTTTCACCACAGTTATAAATTTGAAGAAGGTGATGTTGTATAACTTAGAATATTTTTCAGCAAAAGGGACATCCCCCATCCATTTATCTTCCCAAAATAAAGAATATTCACCATTCTCAATTTTAAAACTGCAAAATTTAAGAAACTCTTTTTTTTTACTTGCATTAAACCTTACCAGAAAAAGAAATCCCCTATTCTTAGGCTTTTTTGGCTAAGAGTTTTACCCAGTAAATATTCATTTCTCAAAACATCTTTTCACAAACCCTCTTCATTCATTAATTTCCATAACCATTTACCTAACGAATCTTTGTTTATCAAATCTAGGTCCAAAATCCCTAAACCCCCTAGATCTTTAGGTTTACAGATTCTAGGCCATTGCACTAAATGATATTTCTTTATGCCTTGGTCTTCCTACTATAAAAATCTGGATCTAAAAAAATCCATCTTCCTCTTCACTCCTTGAAGGACATCATATATGTATGTATGCTAGTTAGACTGGAATGAATCAAAGTCGGCCTCCCCCAATTGCTAGGAGTTTGCCCTGCCAACAGCCAAGTTTCTGCTCTATTTTATTTTCCACTGGTTTCCAGTTTTTATTATAAATCCTCTTGTTATCAATGGGAACTCCCAGATATTTCATGGGCAATTCACCCACTTTATAAGTTAGTGTCTGACTGTACATCTCTTTTCTTTTACAAGTTTCCCCTAAGTAAAACACTTCACTTTTATGAAAATTTATCTTTAGACCAGACATTTGCTGAATAAACACAAAATATACTTCAAATTGCATGCATTTTTCATATCATCTTTCAGTATAAAAATAGTATCATTTGCATATTGCAGAATTTATACCCCATCTTCAATATAATCTTGTCCTAATCCCTCAATCCACACTTCACTGCTCTCTCAATCAAGAGAGTTAATACATCCACTACTATATCAAACAAAATTGGTGACAATGGATCGCCTTAGCTCAATCCTTTATAAGTCTGGAAGTAACTGCCCACCTCACCATTTACCTTGATACCTACCTTACCCCCTCTAAAAACTTTCATTATACAATCACACCATTTTACAGGGAAAACTTTTGCTACTAGCATTTGATAAACAAAAGGCCATTTGATTTTATCATACGCTTTTTCAAAATCAACTTTGAATAACAAGGCAGATTGTTTCCTCTAATGGACAGAATTTAAAATTTCATATAACACCACCACACCTTTCATAATGTACCTCCCTTTTAAAAAAGCAGTCTGGTTTGTTTTTAATAATATAGTTTGGAACTTTTGATAGTTTGTTCATGAGAATTTTTGTCATAATTTTAAAGCTTACATTCAAAAGACAGATAGGCCTAAATTATGGATGGCCAGAGTATTTTTACGTTTAGGTATTAGAGTAATAACCCCATAAATAGGCCTTTCAATCTCCAAGCCACCCCTATGAAACTCATCTATTAGTTCCTTGAGATCAACTTTGATAATTTCCCAAAAGTGTTTGTAAAATTCTATAGGAAAATCATTTGGACTAGGTGCCTTATTATTTTCCATACCAAACACTACCTCTTTTATTTAATTCCATGTGAAAGGTTTAATCAACTCATCTTTATCCTCCTCTTTTATTCGAGTGATCCCACTACTTTCCAACCTTACAGCAGTCTGCTCTGAATGCCCAAATAAATTCTTATAGTAATCTGTTATATGATTCATCAATCTTTTCTGATCCTTAATAGTCTCCCCTTCATGTACTAGGGAGTAAATTCTATCTTCCCTTTTTCTTTCATTAGGCCTAGCATAGTAATATTTTGTGTCATTGTCACCTTCCAAATTTTCTTTCTCCTTACTCCTCCAATACCATTTTAATTCTTTTTCCTTTAATAACACTTTTAGCTGCAACTCAATCTCTCTCTTTTTCTCTCTCAGATATGTTGTCATCCCTTGTGATTCACATGTTTTATCTAATTTATCCAACTTAGTTAAGAGTTCTTTCTTTTTCCTTTTATAAGCACCCTCCGAATTCATTTTCCAACCTTTTAATTTCTTTCTGAGCACTTTAATTTTCCATTGCCATTTGATTATCCCCAAGCCTTTACCCTTATAAGAACTCTAGATCTAAGAAACCACCTCATAAAGATCACTTCTTAATAGCCACCTCAATTCAAATTTAAAACTACTTGTTTTCTTTATATTGGTTTTTTAATCCAACAAAAGAGGAGTATGATCAGAGAGAAATCTTTCCAAAGTCTCAACACTAGTCAGGGGAAAGACCCTTTCCCAGTCCATATTCAAGAAAACCCTATTAAGTTTTTCATAGGTAGGTACCTCATGGTTGTTGCACCATATAAATTTCCTATTTCCCAAGTTTATTTATCTAAAATTTGCTTGTTCAATTATAGCATTGAAAAGGAAGCTCCACTTATTATAACCTCTAGCCTTATTTTTTTCACTTTTTTTTCTTATTATGTTGAAGTCATCACCCATTAACATAGGGTTATCACTATTATAGCTTATTTGAGCCAATTCTGTGAGAAACTCTTATTTTTGTTCAATCTGAGTAGCCCCATATACCACAATCATGTTCTAGGTCCAGTCATCATATTAATTTTTAATCATGATTCTAACACAAAATTAACCTATCTCATGTTCCAAAATATAAAAAAATTTCTCATTTACTCCCACTAATATGCCTCCAGATCTACCCCTAGCAAGAGATGAAAACCATTTAAAGTATTTCCCACAACTCAAGTTTTTAAGCATTCCTGCTTCATAGTTTCCATCAAACTAATAAAGTCCAAATTCAAATCAATAATCAAATCCTTAATATGTTTCATTTTTTCACTATCCCCCATACCCCTGACATTCCAAAAAATACCTTTTATTTTGGTTTTTTTCCTATTATTTCTTCCCATAGTTTTCCTAGTAAACCTTGGAGTCACCTTGAAATTTTCAAGGATTCCTCCTTTATTTTTTCTTTTTTTTGAAGAGTTAATTTGAGATTGAGAAATTATCCTTTCTAATTTTTCAAATTCAAAGTTATCATCCTCTGAATCATCCAACAAACTTTCATTTACAGGATCAAATTGACATGTTTCATTTTTCCCCAATTGTTCACTAGAATTTCTTTAATACTCTTACAGAAACAAATTTATTCTAGACTGTTCCATATCCTCAAGCACGTAAATGTTTGTATCTACTGCCTCAATGAAATGTTTAATTCATGACAGGAGGTTTGTCGTACCACACAACTCGTGCCTTTTCTCTTTTTTCTTCTTGTTATTCACAAACTGCCTTTATAGGAAAGCACATGCAGTCATGAGCTAATCACCTCATGTTCCACTTACACACTACCAGCCAGCATACCTGGCAACTAACCACTAACTCAACTCCTAACTTAGCTCCTACTATGGGATACAAATAAACATGCTGAAATTAGAACGACAAGATTAGCATATATGGGATACCTCATTTATTTGCCGCAACCTTGTTTACATTCATGTTTGCTATACTAATTAATAAGCTAAAGTGATGATAACAAGGCCACCTCAACTTTAGTATTAAAAAAACCTATAGATATGTCCCTAAGCTACTAAATTTTTATGTTTCAATATTAATGTTTCTGTTGTGAAGTACTACTAGTACAGAAATAAATCCCTTCTTAGAAAAAAAAAGCAATTTCCCTTTCATCGACTCTCAGACTAGCCAGCTATATATTCATACTCCCTGAAGTCCAAAGATGCAAGATTGGTCAGCTTCCAACTTTTCTCTAATCCCCATGGTATTTTAGTTGGTACAAAGATAGTTCAGTTTAGCATGATTCTTCCTATTTTGATGGTTGAGAATTGAGACAATTGTTGAGTTCCGATCAAGGATGGAATTCCATGCCTTGATCCTGTGTTTATGCGGACACATCAAGGATGGGAAGTAATCGGGATCAAATTCCGATCAAGGCATAAACACAGGATCAAGACACCATTATTAAGGACACATATAGGATTGGAAGTAATCGGGATCAAAACGACGACGGTACTTGTTATACACTCCTCGAAATCCCTATACTTTTCTACAGGTTGAGTTTGTACTAGATATTTTGAGGGTTACAACTGAACCGGCCATGAGATCTCATAGCGTCAATTAACTATAGTAATAGCATCATGTTGTTTGCTTATAATTCTATAAACCTTCTTTTGTGCGTTAGCTGTGTCAACCCTGAGTCCTTTCAGCACTAATAGAGAGTTTTTCGTCCATCACCTGGTCGTATCCCTTGTGGGCAAGAACTAGGACCAATAAGTTATCATCAGTACTAGTTTTTTTAGATGAACTGCCACTGAACACATGAGTATAGTTTTTATAATTAATCGGCATATAAACCGAGCTGAGCCAAGATCGATGGAGAAAAAAAATCTGGAAAGGACTTGGCGTCGGACGTCCGAATCTCCTGTGTTTATGCGCATGCTCTACATGCTGTACGCACCTCCTGGCAGCTGTGCATGTGAGCATGCTGCTACTAATGCATGTTGTACCCATGCACCCTGTTTCTCTCTCTCCTAGAAGTTCTTTAGCAAAGGTTCAAATGATTTTTCTTCTAATTTGCTTATCCAATTGCACCGTTGTGTTTGTTGTAATTAAATCTTTATAACAAAATATCGTATAATTATATTTCTAATGAAAAATAATATATGATTATATTACTAATTGAAACATTTTCATATCATATATGAAGCATTGAGTTGTAACTGTTAAAACATCACAAAATACTTACGAAAACATTTAAAAACCACTACGTGCAACATTTACAAATAAACTAGGGAATCATCAGAATTGCTTATTGAAACATCCAAATAACACTATTTGCAACGTTCAGAAAAGATCCATCGTAATAAAAAACTAACAAATGTGCAACATAGTTGAATCTCAGTTAAAACATTCGCTTATCACCTATGAAACAATGAATGTTAACAACTGAAACATATATATATACACACACATATAGAGTTGGGCTATGGTGCTTCGCAAAGTAGGGATTGCCTAGTGTTTTACGTCCGTTGCTACAAATTAGAAGTTTAAATGAGCGATCCAAACCGTTCATCATGATTTCCATATTGAAACAAGGCTGAAGACCAAATTTTATATTTTTTAAAAAATTTTTACTATTTTTAAGAGGGGTACAAATTTATAGATTTTGGACGGTTTTGAATTCTTTAGATTAACAAGATTTCATACATATCTTAAAAATAATAAAAAATTTCAAAAAATATAAAATTTGGTCTCTAACCTTGTTTCAATATGGAGATCATGATGAACGGTTTGTATCGCTCATTTAAACTTCTAATTTGTAGCAACGGACGTAAAGCACAGGGCAATCCGTGCTTCGCGAAGCACCATAGCCCAACTATATATATATATATATATATATATATGAGCTATGTGTAGGCTAATAATGCCCCTAATAAAGAAATCTCACAGAGGCTTGCTTTCGGCGCTTGCTTTCGGCGGGAAAGTGAATGCGAAAGTGACATAAAGAAGACTGAAGAATCTTGCTTTCGGTGGGAAAGTAAATGAAGGTGGCGTATTCGTGAAGCCACGGTGCTGTGAAGATAGGCACGAATTCTCTGAAGAGCTTCCCTTCCAGAGCATCTATAAAAGGAGAGGTCTGCTCAGTGGGAAAAAACACAACACAACACATCGACGAAGCGAAAAACTTCCTCCAAGCAGAGCTTCCATCCACCCTCCAGCCTTAGTAGTAGTAGCCTGATAAGAAAATACCTTGCAAGTATATAATAGCAAGGAGTGTAATATACTTCAGTAAGGTAAGCTAGTAAGTTTGTTTTTCATCCTTCGGGGTTCCCGAAAGGGAAAACCATATGTAAACTTGTTTGTTTAATTATGAAGTAAGTCTTCTTTAAGTATTCCCTGTCTTTTTATTTTCTGGAAGAATGTTTATGCGAGGGACCCTATAGGAGAAACCTCTTCGATAGTTCTCGTTTACAGCCTGCATCTCAAATAGGCATCAGGAGAACCGTTATCGGTAGAGAAGTGTTCCCTTCGGGTGGAACTGCCTGGGGAGAAGATAAACTCTCTGTCAGAAAATAAAATATGACTAGGGATATCTGAGAAATTTTTTGCTTCTAAAAAACAAATAAGTGATAAATATGGTGAGTACCGAGTAGGATAATACAACCAATCGTTTTACACCCGGCTGTACTAGTGGTTTCGCCAGCCAAAAAGGATCCTGCAAAAAATCGCTATCAGTGAATAGTAATCGTGAATAGTAAATTGGAACAGTAATTTAATTGTGAACAGTAACCTGACTGCTGTGAACAGTAATATACAGTAATATTTGTTGGTTAGTAGTCAACGAGTGGTGAGCAGAAGTTGGTATCAGAGCCTGGTCATCATTGAAAAACTAAAATATCTAAATATAGAAGCTAATATTGGAAAGGTAATAAATACAAAGGAAAATATCAGTTTAAGGTGTAGATTGAATCATACTGAAGACCATAGTTGGCACTCTAATAATAGTCAGCTAAATCTAATTGTTGATTTAATATATAATTCTTATCTAAATTGGGGCAAAAGACAAGAAGATTTAGAACTAAAATTTGAAGGTTTATATAAAGAACATAAGAAAGCTGAAGAACAATTTTCCCTGATTAATAATAAGCTAAATTCTACATTAAACTTGCTAGAAGAATTTAAGGAAAGACAAAGTAAAATAGCACAAAATAGTGACTACTTCAAGGAAGATTTTGTTCCCTTGTGTAAAAAGGTAGACAAAGTTTTAAATACAGAAAAAGTGCTGAAAAATCTAGACCAAGAAATACTCGAAATTAAAAAACAAATAGAAGAAGTAAAAACTTTAGTACTCCCTAATCAAGGTAATAAAGAAATAGTTTTAGCCTCATCAGGAATAGTTGCCTCTTCACAAGCCATAAACTCAGAAAAATGGACTTATCTAGGAGTCTCCTTAGAAGAATAGCTAGCAGAGAAGACAAAACCCTTAGTAATGTTGATAAGCAAAAAGGTAAATATGATGAAATAGATGATTTAGAAGATATTGCAGATTTGGATAAACAACTGGAAAGATACCAGAGAGACACCTTAAGAGCAATAAAACCTCAGCAGATATATAGTATGGGGTTTTTTGAAAATAAAAATGGGTTTATAGAATATCTAGAGAAGTAGAACTTAGTGTTTTAACAAAGCCAGTCGAATTAAAAATAGTAGCTAAGGAATTTGAAAATGGATTAAAATACGCAGGTTATAAGTATATTCACCAAGGTATGTACATAATAGGAATCAAGGGTATGACAAGAACGAAATTAGGTGCAAAAGTGTTAATAACTTTGCTGGATAAAAGATGGGACACAATAAATAAAGCAGCATTAGGTTTCTTAGAAGGAGATATGAATGAGAATAGATTAATAACCTATATAGCTCCAGATTTAATGATGCCTGTAAAGGAATTTATAGATAAAATGAGTTTTGGTTTTCAAACTAAGGGGTATGAAGAATTTAAAGGGACAAATTTGCTAATAAGTATAGAATTTATAGGAAGACTAACTAATAGAAGTGCTTCTAGATATAAACTAAATGTAAATGATGTTATAGAAAGTATGCAATCAAAAGGAATAACATTTATGAGCCCATTAAAAATAAGTTCTGAAGAAAGAGCAGGAGAAGAATGGAATATCAGTGACCTAATAGAAAGTAAAACTTTAAGCCAGCCTGAAAACTACATAAGTTACCAAAATAATAAAGGAAGTACCAGCATTAGGTTTATGAATTATAAGTCCAGAGCTGCAGACGACCTAGACACAGAATCTACTGATAAAGATATCATAGACAATAGAAGGCATAGCATCTCTGAATTCATGGAGAAATTAGATCAAGAAAGTGAAATAAAATACTATGAGGATAAATTAAAAGAAATATCTATAGAATATAATAATTCTATGAAAAGCGAATGGCCTAAAATAAGGGATAAAGAACTTTATTTTTATAGAGAACTAGCTAGGCTAAAGAAATCAAAAAAGGATAAAGACAGGATTGTAGAAGTCCCCATAATCCAAAATAGTAAAACTGAACAAAAAGAATTAGAAGAAAGAAACAATAATAAAGAAAAACAAAGAGTTGAAGAGAAACTAAGTGAAGAAGAGCAATGGGAAGAGAATGAGAGGTTGCTCTTAGAAAGCTATGAAGAAGAAATAAGACTAGTACAAGAAAGAGGAAATATAGAAGAAATAGAAGATGGTTCAGAACAATATAATGATTTTATAAATTCTTTAGACGATATAGTCTACAAATTGACAATGCAATGGAAGCAATGGAAGTAGACTTAGGAACAGGAAAGAGAAAGAGATATGGTGAAGGCTCTGTAAAAAATGAAGGAGAAAGAGAGAGATCAACAAGGGCAGCAGGAAAATGGCCTCCGGAAAGAGAAGAGTATGCATATAATTACATCCCTGGACAATATAGACACATGGGTACTAAGAGGAGAGAATTTGAGAGATCAGTAAAGTTTCAAAATCAAAAGAGTGATGGTGCTATATTAAACTTAGCCGCACATGACCCTATTGATTGGCCAAATATTATTAGCATATGGAAAGGATTAATAGTTCAAAATATATATACAAAACCAGCACAATATAGGAAACAAGGTAGAGGATATGATAACTTACTTAGAAACTTTCTTAGGTGAATCTGCTAAAGTTCTATGGGAACAATGGGTTGAAAAGAATCCTAATAATTATGAAGAACTAAAAAGAGCTGGTAGCAATCCTCATAATTTTGCAAATGTGATATCTAACATTATTATAGCTGAAGATCCAGAATTAGGGTATACAACCCTACAGAATGAAAGATTAAAAGAAATAGAGAAATTGACATTAACAAGCTGGAAAGGCATAAAAGAATTCTCCCAACATTATCTATATAATGCAACAACTGCTAAGCAAGGGTATAACAGAGGTATAGTTGAAAGATATTTCAATAAACTACCTGATCCATTAGGAAGCATGATTTTTTGAAGAATATAAAAAGGAAACTGAAGGAGCTGAAATTAACATCTCACAAGCAATAACCTTTGTGTTTAAACAGCTAAGAAAGATATGCACAGGAATACAAGCCCAAAGATCTATGAAATATTCTGACTATAATTTTTGTAACAATATAGTACAGATACCATTATCATATGGGGAAGATAAGCCTAGAATTAAAAGAAATAATAAATTTCAAAATAGAAATAGTAATAATATTAGAACAAAAAGAAGGTACTTTTTAAGAAGATCGGATAATAGAGCCCCGTTTCTACATAAAAGAAATGTGAGACGATATAATCCTAGAAGAACATATGATAGAACATGTAGATGCTTCATATGTAATTCTCCTGATCACTTAAGTAAAACATGTCCAAATAAAGATCAAAAAAGGTACTCTAGTAAGTATGAAGAACAAGAGCGAGTACTAATTATAGATAGTGTAAATGAAAACATATTAATATGTGACGATGAAATAAAGGATGATGAATCTATATATTCTATCATAGAAACAGACGAAATAGAAAATACTAATGAAGAATATGAGTCTAGTGAGGAAGAAATAGATCTAATTGACGAACTAGCAGGAATGAAAATCGAAATGATGGATCAATTAAGTTGTGAACATGATTGGATTAGAGGAAAAGGTGATTACAATATTAAATGCGCTTTTTGTATCTACTACCCTAGCCAAGAAAATAGAGTCACCTGTAGTATATGTCTAAAACAAGCCTGTGCTGAATGTATAAGAATAAACAAACAAAAATGGAGAAAAGAAGTAGAATTAGAATCAGATGACAGGATACTCTCCAACAGAGTAAGAATTTTAGAAAATAGAATAAACAATTAGAAGCGGAATTAGAAGATTTAAAAATAGCTGTGAAGGTAAGGCTCTACCTGAACAAAGACTCCACAAAATACTGAATTCAAAGAACAATTAATAACATTAAAAGACAGTAATACTGCCAAGCTAATCCAACTAAAGGATGCAATTACCAATTTTGGAAATAAGTATATAGTAAAAATGCCTTTCAAAGAAATAGTAGGAATAAGGATACCAGTAAAAGTGAAGCTATCACCAAAGATATCATATAAAATACTAGCATTAGTAGACACAGGTTGTACAAAAAATATTATTCACGACAAGTTCTTCATAAAATGTCCTGAGTTAGTTCATACAATTGATGATAATAAAGCAGAAGTCTCAACAGATATGTCAGGAATAAGGAAAATTCATAACCAGTTAGCTTACACTATCGATTTATACATCAATGGGACAAGATATATAATAGATGAAATTACAATAAGAGACTTATCAATGATAAATGATGATATGATAATAGGCTTAAGATTTTTACAACAATCGGTACAAGCCACACTAATACATGAACAAGGGATTACATTCATCCCCTACCATGATAATGTTTCAGAAGTACGAAAGCGTGGTGGAACCTCCTCCTCCTCTTCTTCCAACCTAGATAACCTTGACCCTAGAAGTACAAAATCTGAGCGTAGTAAAAATATAGAAGAGCTTAGTGAAAATATAGAACAATACTATATGGCAAATTCTAATATAGAATGCATAGGTCTACAATCTTTCGCTCCAAATTGGTATAGGGATATAAAATCTAAAAGAGATATTGAAAGGGTTATCCAAAGACTAGAAGACATTCAAATAATAGGAGAAATCCCTATGAAATATTGGGAGAAAAATTCAATTCTTTGCAAGATTAATATAATAAATCCAGACTATATAATTAAAACATGCCCAATAGAAGCAACTCCAAAGGACATAGAAGAATTTAAAATGCATATAGAAGAATTGTTAAAATTAGGAGCAATAAGGGAAAGTAGGAGTCCACATAGATCAGCAGCATTTATAGTAAGAAACCATGCCGAAGAAGTTAGAGGTAAATCCAGAATGGTCATTAACTATAAAAGGTTAAATGATAATACCATAGAAGATGCTTATAATATTCCTAACAAGCAAGAATGGATCAATAGAATACAAGGTAGTAAATATTTTTCAAAATTTGATTTAAAGGCTGGGTTTTGGCAAGTAAAAATGGCAGAGGAATCTATAGAATGGACTGCGTTTACGTGTCCTCAGGGACACTATGAATGGCTTGTAATGCCATTAGGATTAAAAAATGCGCCTGCCTTATTCAAAGAAAAATGCAAAATATATTTAATGAAAACCAAGAATTTATATTAGTCTATATAGATGACTTGTTGATATTCTCAAAACATATAAGGAGCACATTGCTCACTTGAAATCTTTTTCAGAAAGGTAGAACAAAAATGGGTTAATATTATCCAAGAAGAAATGGAAATATGCAAGGAGAAAATCAATTTCCTTGGTCATGAAATAGGAGAAGGCAAAATACATTTACAAGATCATATTGCCAAGAAAATTTTACAATTCCTGATGTCATGAATGATAAAAAGAGTTACATCAATTTTGGGGATTATAAATTTATGCTAGAAATCATATAGCAAAATTTAGCAAAACTAGCAGGACCATTATAACGCGAAATTAAGAAAAATGGCCAAAATATTTTAACTCTGAAGACATTCAGATTAGTAAGATAATAAAAGAAAGAGTTAAAGGTTTAAAACCCCTAGAATTACCATTAGAAGATAATTTTTTTCATTATTGAAACTGATGCATCCAACAAGGATGGGGCGCTATATTAAACAAAGACCTACTAAATTTTCAGCCAAAACAGAAGAAAAAATATGTAGATATGCCTCTGGAAGTTATAAATTAAAACTATGATAATACAGACAGAGAGATACTCGCAATAATTAATGCGATAAATGCTTTTAGACTATATTTAGGTTTTAAAGAATTTATAGTTAGAACAGATTGTGAAGCAATCTGTAGATATTATAATCAACTTAATAGTAAAAAGAGTTCTACTAGGAGGTGGATTTTATTTTGAAGATATCATTACCGGAAATGGATATAAAGTTATTTTTTGAGCATATTAAAGGAAAGATAACCATTTACCTGATTTGCTTTCTCGTGTACCTATCTTGCAGGTATGAAGAGATCAATGAATTATAGTGGAGTTGAATTCTTCACATTCGGAGATGATAATAAGTTGAAAATATTTCCACCCAATACATATAAATTTAAACCAAAAGATCACATAGTTATAGATGAAGTGCAAGAATGCATCCTAGATAATTTCTGGTATCAATATAATAACAAAAAGAGAAGAAAAGGGATATATGTTCAATATTAAATAGCCTTCTGAATATTTCCATCAAATAAATGAATCAATGCATATTTCTCAAAATATTGAAACTATAGACCAAAAACCCATATATGTGGTTTTTGAAGGAAAGGTTCCAGGAATATACATATCCTTTGAACAAATAATAGCCCAGAAGATAGACTCAAAATTAACGGGTGGAATATCATGGAAAAAATATAAAGATATTGAAGAAGCACTAAGTCAGGCAAGAAAAATATTAGGAGTAAATTACTATATAGAGCCAGCAGCCAAAGAATATATCCAAAAATACAAAAGATTGAAGAATAAGAAGGCTCCAGAGCCCCTTCATTATATAAATATAAAAGAAGAAATGCCATCTAAAAAGCCCACATATAAAGAATGCCTAACAAAGGGAATTGACCCTTTAAATGGTGAATATATAGACTGGAAAATAATAGAAAAATTTGAAGAAGTTTCTCCCCAGTGGAAGAAAGAATTCAAGGAAGAAATACTCAAGGAATTAAAACAAGAATTAAATGAGAAGTTTGAAGAGATGAAAAAAGTTTATGATGAAAAATTTGAAATATCTCTCTCAGATGTAGATACCATGGATATTGGTGGTCATGGGCAACCAGATCACTAAAATTATTAGCCAAAGAAAAGCAATATTAAATTGATAAGGTATTATCAATTATTCGGGCATGACAGTGAGCTATGTGTAGGCTAATAATGCCCCTAATAAAGAAATCTCACAGAGGCTTGCTTTCGGCGCTTGCTTTCGGCGGGAAAGTGAATGCGAAAGTGACATAAAGAAGACTGAAGAATCTTGCTTTCGGTGGGAAAGTAAATGAAGGTGGCGTATTCGTGAAGCCACGGTGCTGTGAAGATAGGCACGAATTCTCTGAAGAGCTTCCCTCCCAGAGCATCTATAAAAGGAGAGGTCTGCTCAGTGGGAAAAACACAACACAACACATCGACGAAGCGAAAAACTTCCTCCAAGCAGAGCTTCCATCCACCCTCCAGCCTTAGTAGTAGTAGCCTGATAAGAAAATACCTTGCAAGTATATAATAGCAAGGAGTGTAATATACTTCAGTAAGGTAAGCTAGTAAGTTTGTTTTTCATCCTTCGGGGTTCCCGAAAGGGAAAACCATATGTAAACTTGTTTGTTTAATTATGAAGTAAGTCTTCTTTAAGTATTCCCTGTCTTTTTATTTTCTGGAAGAATGTTTATGCGAGGGACCCTATAGGAGAAACCTCTTCGATAGTTCTCGTTTACAGCCTGCATCTCAAATAGGCATCAGGAGAACCGTTATCGGTAGAGAAGTGTTCCCTTCGGGTGAAACTGCCTGGGGAGAAGATAAACTCTCTGTCAGAAAATAAAATATGACTAGGGATATCTGAGAATTTTTTGCTTCTAAAAAACAAATAAGTGATAAATATGGTGAGTACCGAGTAGGATAATACAACCAATCGTTTTACACCCGGCTGTACTAGTGGTTTCGCCAGCCAAAAAGGATCCTGCAAAAAATCGCTATCAGTGAATAGTAATCGTGAATAGTAAATTGGAACAGTAATTTAATTGTGAACAATAACCTGACTGCTGTGAACAGTAATATACAGTAATATTTGTTGGTTAGTAGTCAACGAGTGGTGAGCAGAAGTTGGTATCAGAGCCTGGTCATCATTGAAAAACTAAAATATCTAAATATAGAAGCTAATATTGGAAAGGTAATAAATACAAAGGAAAATATCAGTTTAAGGTGTAGATTGAATCATACTGAAGACCATAGTTGGCACTCTAATAATAGTCAGCTAAATCTAATTGTTGATTTAATATATAATTCTTATCTAAATTGGGGCAAAAGACAAGAAGATTTAGAACTAAAATTTGAAGGTTTATATAAAGAACATAAGAAAGCTGAAGAACAATTTTCCCTGATTAATAATAAGCTAAATTCTACATTAAACTTGCTAGAAGAATTTAAGGAAAGACAAAGTAAAATAGCACAAAATAGTGATTACTTCAAGGAAGATTTTGTTCCCTTGTGTAAAAAGGTAGACAAAGTTTTAAATACAGAAAAAGTGCTGAAAAATCTAGACCAAGAAATACTCGAAATTAAAAAACAAATAGAAGAAGTAAAAACTTTAGTACTCCCTAATCAAGGTAATAAAGAAATAGTTTTAGCCTCATCAGGAATAGTTGCCTCTTCACAAGCCATAAACTCAGAAAAATGGACTTATCTAGGAGTCTCCTTAGAGAATAGCTAGCAGAGAAGACAAAACCTTAGTAATGTTGATAAGCAAAAAGGTAAATATGATGAAATAGATGATTTAGAAGATATTGCAGATTTGGATAAACAACTGGAAAGATACCAGAGAGACACCTTAAGAGCAATAAAACCTCAGCAGATATATAGTATGGGGTTTTTTGAAAATAAAAATGGGTTATATAGAATATCTAGAGAAGTAGAACTTAGTGTTTTAACAAAGCCAGTCGAATTAAATATAGTAGCTAAGGAATTTGAAAATGGATTAAAATACGCAGGTTATAAGTATATTCACCAAGGTATGTACATAATAGGAATCAAGGGTATGACAAGAAAGAAATTAGGTGCAAAAGTGTTAATAACTTTGCTGGATAAAAGATGGGACACAATAAATAAAGCAGCATTAGGTTTCTTAGAAGGAGATATGAATGAGAATAGATTAATAACCTATATAGCTCCAGATTTAATGATGCCTGTAAAGGAATTTATAGATAAAATGAGTTTTGGTTTTCAAACTAAGGGGTATGAAGAATTTAAAGGGACAAATTTGCTAATAAGTATAGAATTTATAGGAAGACTAACTAATAGAAGTGCTTCTAGATATAAACTAAATGTAAATGATGTTATAGAAAGTATGCAATCAAAAGGAATAACATTTATGAGCCCATAAGTTCTGAAGAAAGAGCAGGAGAAGAATGGAATATCAGTGACCTAATAGAAAGTAAAACTTTAAGCCAGCCTGAAAACTACATAAGTTACCAAAATAATAAAGGGAGTACCAGCATTAGGTTATGAATTATAAGTCAGAGCTGCAGACGACCTAGACACAGAATCTACTGATAAAGATATCATAGACAATAGAAGGCATAGCATCTCTGAATTCATGGAGAATTAGATCAAGAAAGTGAAATAAAATACTATGAGGATAAATTAAAAGAAATATCTATAGAATATAATAATTCTATGAAAAGCGAATGGCCTAAAATAAGGGATAAAGAACTTTATTTTATAGAGAACTAGCTAGGCTAAAGAAATCAAAAAAAGGATAAAGACAGGATTGTAGAAGTCCCCATAATCCAAAATAGTAAAACTGAACAAAAAGAATTAGAAGAAAGAAACAATAATAAAGAAAAACAAAGAGTTGAAGAGAAACTAAGTGAAGAAGAGCAATGGGAAGAGAATGAGAGGTTGCTCTTAGAAAGCTATGAAGAAGAAATAAGACTAGTACAAGAAAGAGGAAATATAGAAGAAATAGAAGATGGTTCAGAACAATATAATGATTTTATAATTCTTTAGACGATAATAGGTCTACAAAATTTAGACAATGCAATGGAAGCAATGGAAGTAGACTTAGGAACAGGAAAGAGAAAGAGATATGGTGAAGGCTCTGTAAAAAATGAAGGAGAAAGAGAGAGATCAACAAGGGCAGCAGGAAAATGGCCTCCGGAAAGAGAAGAGTATGCATATAATTACATCCCGGACAATATAGACACATGGGTACTAAGAGGAGAGAATTTGAGAGATCAGTAAAGTTTCAAAATCAAAAGAGTGATGGTGCTATATTAAACTTAGCCGCACATGACCCTATTGATTGGCCAATATTATTAGCATATGGAAAGGATTAATAGTTCAAAAATATATACAAAACCAGCACAATATAGGAAACAAGGTAGAGGATATGATAACTTACTTAGAAACTTTCTTAGGTGAATCTGCTAAAGTTCTATGGGAACAATGGGTTGAAAAGAATCCTAATAATTATGAAGAACTAAAAAGAGCTGGTAGCAATCCTCATAATTTTGCAAATGTGATATCTAACATTATTATAGCTGAAGATCCAGAATTAGGGTATACAACCCTACAGAATGAAAGATTAAAAGAAATAGAGAAATTGACATTAACAAGCTGGAAAGGCATAAAAGAATTCTCCCAACATTATCTATATAATGCAACAACTGCTAAGCAAGGGTATAACAGAGGTATAGTTGAAAGATATTTCAATAAACTACCTGATCCATTAGGAAGCATGATTTTTGAAGAATATAAAAAGGAAACTGAAGGAGCTGAAATTAACATCTCACAAGCAATAACCTTTGTGTTTAAAACAGCTAAGAAAGATATGCACAGGAATACAAGCCCAAAGATCTATGAAATATTCTGACTATAATTTTTGTAACAATATAGTACAGATACCATTATCATATGGGAAGATAAGCCTAGAATTAAAAGAAATAATAAATTTCAAAATAGAAATAGTAATAATATTAGAACAAAAAGAAGGTACTTTTTAAGAAGATCGGATAATAGAGCCCCGTTTCTACATAAAAGAAATGTGAGACGATATAATCCTAGAAAAACATATGATAGAACATGTAGATGCTTCATATGTAATTCTCCTGATCACTTAAGTAAAACATGTCCAAATAAAGATCAAAAAAGGTACTCTAGTAAGTATGAAGAACAAGAGCGAGTACTAATTATAGATAAGTGTAAATGAAAACATATTAATATGTGACGATGAAATAAAGGATGATGAATCTATATATTCTATCATAGAAACAGACGAAATAGAAAATACTAATGAAGAATATGAGTCTAGTGAGGAAGAAATAGATCTAATTGACGAACTAGCAGGAATGAAAATCGAAATGATGGATCAATTAAGTTGTGAACATGATTGGATTAGAGGAAAAGGTGATTACAATATTAAATGCGCTTTTTGTATCTACTACCCTAGCCAAGAAAATAGAGTCACCTGTAGTATATGTCTAAAACAAGCCTGTGCTGAATGTATAAGAATAAACAAACAAAAATGGAGAAAAGAAGTAGAATTAGAATCAGATGACAGGATACTCTCCAACAGAGTAAGAATTTTAGAAAATAGAATAAACAAATTAGAAGCGGAATTAGAAGATTTAAAAAATAGCTGTGAAGGTAAGGCTCTACCTGAAACAAAGACTCCACAAAATACTGAATTCAAAGAACAATTAATAACATTAAAAGACAGTAATACTGCCAAGCTAATCCAACTAAAGGATGCAATTACCAATTTTGGAAATAAGTATATAGTAAAAATGCCTTTCAAAGAAATAGTAGGAATAAGGATACCAGTAAAAGTGAAGCTATCACCAAAGATATCATATAAAATACTAGCATTAGTAGACACAGGTTGTACAAAAAATATTATTCACGACAAGTTCTTCATAAAATGTCCTGAGTTAGTTCATACAATTGATGATAATAAAGCAGAAGTCTCAACAGATATGTCAGAAATAAGGAAAATTCATAACCAGTTAGCTTACACTATCGATTTATACATCAATGGGACAAGATATATAATAGATGAAATTACAATAAGAGACTTATCAATGATAAATGATGATATGATAATAGGCTTAAGATTTTTACAACAATCGGTACAAGCCACACTAATACATGAACAAGGGATTACATTCATCCCCTACCATGATAATGTTTCATATATCTCAGAAGTACGAAAGCGTGGTGGAACCTCCTCCTCCTCTTCTTCCAACCTAGATAACCTTGACCCTAGAAGTACAAAATCTGAGCGTAGTAAAAATATAGAAGAGCTTAGTGAAAATATAGAACAATACTATATGGCAAATTCTAATATAGAATGCATAGGTCTACAATCTTTCGCTCCAAATTGGTATAGGGATATAAAATCTAAAAGAGATATTGAAAGGGTTATCCAAAGACTAGAAGACATTCAAATAATAGGAGAAATCCCTATGAAATATTGGGAGAAAAATTCAATTCTTTGCAAGATTAATATAATAAATCCAGACTATATAATTAAAACATGCCCAATAGAAGCAACTCCAAAGGACATAGAAGAATTTAAAATGCATATAGAAGAATTGTTAAAATTAGGGGCAATAAGGGAAAGTAGGAGTCCACATAGATCAGCAGCATTTATAGTAAGAAACCATGCCGAAGAAGTTAGAGGTAAATCCAGAATGGTCATTAACTATAAAAGGTTAAATGATAATACCATAGAAGATGCTTATAATATTCCTAACAAGCAAGAATGGATCAATAGAATACAAGGTAGTAAATATTTTTCAAAATTTGATTTAAAGGCTGGGTTTTGGCAAGTAAAAATGGCAGAGGAATCTATAGAATGGACTGCGTTTACGTGTCCTCAGGGACACTATGAATGGCTTGTAATGCCATTAGGATTAAAAATGCGCCTGCCTTATTCCAAAGAAAAATGCAAAATATATTTAACGAAAACCAAGAATTTATATTAGTCTATATAGATGACTTGTTGATATTCTCAAAAACATATAAGGAGCACATTGCTCACCTTGAAATCTTTTTCAGAAAGGTAGAACAAAATGGGTTAATATTATCCAAGAAGAAAATGGAAATATGCAAGGAGAAAATCAATTTCCTTGGTCATGAAATAGGAGAAGGCAAAATACATTTACAAGATCATATTGCCAAGAAAATTTTACAATTCCCTAATGTCATGAATGATAAAAAAGAGTTACAGCAATTTTTGGGGATTATAAATTATGCTAGAAATCATATAGAAAATTTAGCAAAACTAGCAGGACCATTATACGCGAAATTAAGAAAAAATGGCCAAAAATATTTTAACTCTGAAGACATTAGATTAGTAAAGATAATAAAAGAAAGAGTTAAAGGTTTAAAACCCCTAGAATTACCATTAGAAGATAATTTTTTCATTATTGAAACTGATGCATCCCAACAAGGATGGGGCGCTATATTAAAACAAAGACCTACTAAATTTTCAGCCAAAACAGAAGAAAAAATATGTAGATATGCCTCTGGAAGTTATAAATTAAAAACTATGAATAATACAGACAGAGAGATACTCGCAATAATTAATGCGATAAATGCTTTTAGACTATATTTAGGTTTTAAAGAATTTATAGTTAGAACAGATTGTGAAGCAATCTGTAGATATTATAATCAACTTAATAGTAAAAAGAGTTCTACTAGGAGGTGGATTTTATTTGAAGATATCATTACCGGAAATGGATATAAAGTTATTTTTTGAGCATATTAAAGGAAAAGATAACCATTTACCTGATTTGCTTTCTCGTGTACCTATCTTGCAGGTATGAAGAGATCAATGAATTATAGTGGAGTTGAATTCTTCACATTCGGAGATGATAATAAGTTGAAAATATTTCCACCCAATACATATAAATTTAAACCAAAAGATCACATAGTTATAGATGAAGTGCAAGAATGCATCCTAGATAATTTCTGGTATCAATATAATAACAAAAGAGAAGAAAAGGGATATATGTTGTCAATATTAAATAGCCTTTCTGAATATTTCCATCAAATAAATGAATCAATGCCTATTTCTCAAAATATTGAAACTATAGACCAAAAACCCATATATGTGGTTTTTGAAGGAAAGGTTCCAGGAATATACATATCCTTTGAACAAATAATAGCCCAGAAGATAGACTCAAAATTAACGGGTGGAATATCATGGAAAAAATATAAAGATATTGAAGAAGCACTAAGTCAGGCAAGAAAATATTAGGAGTAAATTACTATATAGAGCCAGCAGCCAAAGAATATATCCAAAAATACAAAAGATTGAAGAATAAGAAGGCTCCAGAGCCCCTTCATTATATAAATATAAAAGAAGAAATGCCATCTAAAAAAACCCACATATAAAGAATGCCTAACAAAGGGAATTGACCCTTTAGATGGTGAATATATAGACTGGAAAATAATAGAAAAATTTGAAGAAGTTTCTCCCCAGTGGAAGAAAGAATTCAAGGAAGAAATACTCAAGGAATTAAAACAAGAATTAAATGAGAAGTTTGAAGAGATGAAAAAAGTTTATGATGAAAAATTTGAAATATCTCTCTCAGATGTAGATACCATGGATATTGGTGGTCATGGGCAACCAGATCACTAAAATTATTAGCCAAAGAAAAAGCAAATATTAAATTGATAAGGTATTATCAATTATTCGGGCATGACCAGTGAGCTATGTGTAGGCTAATAATGCCCCTAATAAAGAAATCTCACAGAGGCTTGCTTTCGGCGCTTGCTTTCGGCGGGAAAGTGAATGCGAAAGTGACATAAAGAAGACTGAAGAATCTTGCTTTCGGTGGGAAAGTAAATGAAGGTGGCGTATTCGTGAGCTATAAGACCATTCATAGTGTCCCTGAGGACACGTAAACGCAGTCCATTCTATAGATTCCTCTGCCATTTTTACTTGCCAAAACCCAGCCTTTAAATCAAATTTTGAAAAATATTTACTACCTTGTATTCTATTGATCCATTCTTGCTTGTTAGGAATATTATAAGCATCTTCTATGGTATTATCATTTAACCTTTTATAGTTAATGACCATTCTGGATTTACCTCTAACTTCTTCGGCATGGTTTCTTACTATAAATGCTGCTGATCTATGTGGACTCCTACTTTCCCTTATTGCTCCTAATTTTAACAATTCTTCTATATGCATTTTAAATTCTTCTATGTCCTTTGGAGTTGCTTCTATTGGGCATGTTTTAATTATATAGTCTGGATTTATTATATTAATCTTGCAAAGAATTGAATTTTTCTCCCAATATTTCATAGGGATTTCTCCTATTATTTGAATGTCTTCTAGTCTTTGGATAACCCTTTCAATATCTCTTTTAGATTTTATATCCCTATACCAATTTGGAGCGAAAGATTGTAGACCTATGCATTATATATATATATATATATATATATAATCATGTGTAATATTGTTGTAAAGATTTAATTGTAATTAATGCAATGCTGTAATCAGGGTTGGATAAATAGGAAAAATCGCTTGAAATTTGATAATTCGTTGTTACATGCATGCATACATGTGCAGTAGTGCACAACTGCACATAGAGGTATGGAGAGGCCTTGTAGAACTGCAGTCCGAGAGAGAGGCGTAAATGCATGGACCTGACGTAAAATGCATGCAGGAGACACGTACATAGCATTTTTCCCCAATAATGAGAATATGTCGGAGCCTTGGAGGCTTGGAGCGATGATGAAGCTTCCGATGGTATCGGACATTCGCTCCGTAGCATTTTCCAAAAAATCTTTTAAGTCGACAGATCGAGGTAGCCTCTGACCACTCCGTCCTCTCTCCCTTCTCTCGCCGGCCGGCGAGCAACCTAGCCATCGGCTGCTCTCCCTCGCCTCCGCCTCTCTCCCTTATCTCGCTGGCCAGCGAGCAGCCCCTCGGAATTCCAAAGCCTGCGTCAATCAGCGTCCCATCCAATCGGCAACTGCGGCGGTGTTCATCGGTTGGTCGTAGAGAGTTGAGACGGCATGGTCCTTGTCCAACACCAGGGCATGGCATCTCCTCCAGGCAGCGGCAATGCAAGAGAGGCCCAAGGGAAAAGATGAGGTGGCGATGGATTCCACCAGATCCTCGACGACGGTGATACCAGTTCCTCCGATCCATCCGGATTTGCTTGGCACCATTGGGTATGTGAGATTGAGCCGATTTCTATTGCTAGTGAATTACGGGGACGGCGTTCTTCTTCTATGGTGACCGGTGAGTCCGTCTGCAAGCCACACAGGAGCAAAAATCCCAGGTTCATAATCAACTTTAAGTTGGTGACAAGTTAATTCTTCACATATGTGAGCACTGATGTATCACTGGAAACATTCGATAGGAGATCCAGATTGGTTTCTGGGAGCACGTTATGTTGGTTGTTCTGGTGGTGTATTGGTGTTGATGATTTTCTTGTTCTTGATCTGTTAATGTTCTTGTTTTCTTGCTCCGTAATGTGGATGAGATTAGAAGACATGAATGTGTATGAGGCTATGTTTGAAGGAGCTTCTCAGCTACAACTTCTTCCAAAATCTTCATCTGGCAGAAACTGTCTTAAACGGTCTAAATTTTCATCCAGATTCTAAGAATATGTAATTGCAGAATCTAGAAAATGAACTAGAAACCAGATTCTCATCCAGCTGGATTTAACTAGCGTTTTAAAAATAATTTCATCTTAGCCTAATTTCTTCTAAAACGGCTAGGAATGCTTATATTTATATATTAAGGGAGTAGTTCCACGTCTTTTCAGGTGGCAGGAAGAGTTAACCTGGTTAGAGATGGGATGTTGAATAGGCAAAAACGACCAGGGCCTGCCCCTTTTGGAGTCTGGGGCATAATAAGAGGGGAGACCCTTATATAATTAAATGTAAAGTTATAAATTATTCTAGGTGATAATTTTTGTTGTATTAAAAACTAGTTAGTATACGTTGATGAATACTTTAGATTTGCATCCCCGCTTCATATTTTTCTTATACATCACCTTTTTGGCGTAGGTCTTCCTCTCTTCAATTTTCAATTAAGCCAGTACAACGGTGTTCTTACTAATTACTACACCACGTGCAAAAATCATATCCAGTGAGCATCAATTAATATACTCCCTAATAAGTTTTATTTCTTGGCATAATTATTAAGAAGAGGTGTAAAAAGAAAAGACTTATTTATCTCCTTGGAGTATGAGAAATGGGTTTGGACTAGTTAAGGTGATAACGAGAGGTATGATGAAGGTGATAACGAGAGGTATGATGTATAGTTTAACGGTAAAAAGTACCTTTTATAATTACTAGTTTATTATATTTAGGATAAAATTTAAATTTTAAAAATTATATTTTAGGACGTGAGAGTGTACTTCTTTTAGGAAGGCACAGCCGGTGCTTGTCTAATAAAATAGATATCAAGGGTGAGCATATATCAAGGGAGGCAGGCCTAAGAGAGAGGAGATGGCGTTGTGATGTTGCAAGCAGCCCATAGCAAGTTACTGTTTTTTCTACAATTTACATATAGAAGTAGAAGGCATTGGGAAAACTCACACTCCTAATCCAATGGGTATTATAGATGGTCTAAGGGAACATCCAACAAGTTGGCAACATTCCTGAATATCTTACTTCAAGAAGATGTTCCCTCCTACAACCGTGGAGGAGAACAACACCGATTTGCATCGCCAGACCAGTGGTCATTGCCGTGAGTCATCTCTCTTAGGCAACCCACCACCATATCGCCGGAAACAAGGGAAAAATGATAGACGGCACAAGGTGAGACGTAGAATTGAAGGCAGGCCACTAGGCTGTAGCATGCATCCCACACGCAACCCGGTGCCGACCGAGATGAAAAACGACAGGATAATATGAATGGTTATACACATATGGTTTGTTATGAATAAACTCCGTGGCAAGGCAGATCTGAGTTCAGTATGCAACATCTAAACTCTACCATGAGCTCTTTTTACTCCATTATTTTTCTCATTAACACGTACAATTATTTTAATATACATGAAATTAAAATTGGGCGAAAATTATCAGTGCAGGAGTTTATGGGGTAAATCAAGTGACCCCACCTT
This sequence comes from Oryza meyeriana var. granulata, assembly GCA_003991445.1. NCBI lineage: Eukaryota > Viridiplantae > Streptophyta > Magnoliopsida > Poales > Poaceae > Oryza > Oryza meyeriana. Next base: position 108,866 of record RYFJ01000535.1, read on the forward strand.
AAATTAGATTGATCCACATGTTTCCATTAGCTAGCATATTTCTTTTTTTTTCTTTCTTTGCAACTATGTAAGGAAAGCATCATTGGTGTAATGGTAGAGTCCTGGGTGTATGACTTCATCCAATAGAGTTCAAATCCTGGTATCCACAAATATGGTCGTGTACATCTTTACTTGGTGCAGAGATTAAATTCTGGTGTCCGCAAATATGGTTGTACTACACCATGTGTAAAAGTACACCATGTGCAAAAGGCTATACACCTTTCTGATACTAGCAAAATACCCATACGTTATTACAAAATTAAAAAAATTATAAACATGGTTGGTGTAGAGGTTAAATCCTGATGCCTACAAATATGATTGTGCGCATCAACTTAGTTGATATATGTAACGGTTGGAAATTATCCTTTCATTGTAAAAACTACAGTAATCCTTGATGCAGAGGAAAGTACCGGTGTGCATAAATATAGTTGTGCACATCCTTATCCTTCTATTGTAAATAAAAACTAGAGTATGTACGTATCCACTAGATAGTACACATTTCTGACATCAAGTGTATTTTTAAATGTGTTCCATTGTCAAAAAAATATTATAGCAAGTACAACGGTATTCACTAGATAGTATACCATGTGCAAAAGGCCATACACCTTTATAATACTAGCAAAATATCCATATGTTGTTATGGAATTAAAAAATCATATCAACATATTGCAAAGAGGAAATATATTTTAAATTTTAGAGTTTAATTTTAGAATTAATTAGAGGTTTGCTTGCCAAGTTTTCACTCTCGTAAAAAAGACTCCTTTTATTATTAGCGTGCAAGGGTAACCATAATTGAGTGCTCCAGGCTCTGTCTATGGCTTTTATGTTTGTTTTAGAAAAAGGATAGACAGTGGCCCCACATATCAAAATTTTGAGGAGTTGGTGGTTGGGTGGTAGCAGATTCATCACTCACCATCATCACTATTTTATTTTAAAGGAGTATAGATAAAGTGTTTTTTTAAATGTACATCCCAAGCATAGTTTATATATTAGAGATGAAAGGTGAGCACAAACCGGCAGCCATGTTTGGTCTCAGAGGAAATAAATGTCAAGTTTTGGAGCTATAGGCAGCATGGTGAGATTGGATGGTCGACGTTATGTTTCTGTTCTCTAGTAGTAGAATTATAGAAATGGAAAAACTTATACTCCAACCACTAAAATTATGTTGGTGATGGTTTAGTTAAGGGGATCAGTTACCACATCCCTCGGACCTTGGATAAGTCAGGTCACTTTAGACAGAAAGACATGCTGCCTAAGATGGAATTGGAAACGACTGAGTGTGTCACACAATGTGCAAGATTAGCGCTACTTGCTGAACGTGCAGTCCAAACAGCAACCACTTCTGGGCTATATGGGTGTTCCCAATTATACACTGTCTTCGTTCTTGCATATTGCAGACTTATATGGCCTAAAAGCATGTAACTTTGGGTACTGTAGTTGGAACATCAAGACTAATAAAGACTAATAAATTGACACTTATCCATCTAAGAAATATTTATATTTAAGAATAGAGGGAGTATGTTTTTAAAACAAAATTTAAATATTAAAATAATAGTTATATTTTAGAATGAAAGTAGTAGTACCTCACGTTGGTGACTGGTGAGCTGAGCTGAAGTCATGAATTTTTACTGTTACTAATTTAATTTTTTTTTAATTTACAAAACTAATTTTCGATTTGGATCATTTACAAAACTAACCTCTTGCCGCCCTGGGCCACGGCGGTATTTAAAAACCGCCGTGACCCAGGGCGGCGAATGGCATCCCGTCACCCGGGGCTAACGGCGCCGGCGGCCGTTAGCCGCGGGGAGGCCACGTGGATTCGCCGCCGTCCCCCACGGCGGTTTTTAGCATAGTGAACGGACGGTCCGCACAAGGATCGGACCGTCCGAATCTAGGGGGCTGCCTGCAAAATTTTTTTTTCTTTTTTTTTTGATATTTTTTTTCTCAACTAGCAACACGAGAATAGCAAAATCTTGTGAAGGTGCAGCTTAAACTGATGTAAGATGTGGCCTGTAGAAAATTATGAGTGTGCTTTAAAAACCGTGCTGAAACTTCGGACCTCAAAAACTCAATCTTCCCGGCCGAATTTCACAAAAATTTTTTGGACAAACCCGACAAAGTGGGGGGAAAGCGGATGTAAAATTTTCTGTAGATGTCCGTAGAGTACTTATTTGCCCGATTCCGAGACCGTATGCGAAAGTTATGACTGTTTTAAGGTAGTTAGCGCGCGTTACAACAATTTGCCGTGGGTTCGGACCATCCGATCGCTGTGCGGACGGTCCTATGCATTCGCCGCCGTCCCCCAGGGCGGCGAATCCACGTGGCCTCCCCGCGGTAACGGCCGCCGGCGCCGTTAGCCTCGGGTGACGAGGATGCCATTCGCCGCCCTGGGTCACGGCGGTTTTTAAATACCGCCGTGGCCCAGGGCGGCAAGAGGTTAGTTTTGTAAATGATCCAAATCGAAAATTAGTTTTGTAAATTAAAAAAAAATTAAATTAGTAACAGTAAAAATTCCTGAAGTCATAGTCTCAAGTCTTACGACTCTCAAGTTGAATCAGAAGTCAGAGTTCTATAGACAGAACTAACCGTAATACAATTCAGGCCCATTAGATACCGTTTGGGCCCAATATGCATGGGCCGGTTGGTGTGTCATGCACAATTGGGAGTTTTGTTTCATTTGTCAGGTGTAAAGTAAAAACACTAGTAAATTCGGGTATTTCTCTAATTTTTTAAGAATGAACACATAATTCAATTTGGCAAGACAGAGTAGTAAAGATTTAATTGAAAACTTACAACAGCTTGCCAAACAAAGGCTAATAGAAAAAAGAGTACAGATATGATAAGCACAACTTTCATAATTGGGTTGAAAATAGCATAAGCTTCAGGCAATTTGACAAAGAAAAAAATAATCAGATAAATAATATAACTAAAATAGATACAGTTTAAATTATGTATATTAGGCATAACAAGCGTTGGCCCAAAAATACCAGTGAAAAAGAAAAACCCTGTATGTAAGCTGTTTGGAAGAGCTGAACCCTACTAGTGCTAGCAGTCTAGCATAATTTGCAGAAGGTCATTACTGATTAAAAAAAAGAGTATGACATCGTGTCAGACAGAAATTTTAGTTGGAAAGAAAATACAAAATTTGATAAACCAGTAATAAAATCAAATCGAATCATACTGTTCAACAAATTTTCGGAACAAGACATCAAATTGAGGCCATTCCAATTCTCCAGGAGTGGCGTGACTACGTGAGCACAGAAGAGAGGTTGTGTCAGCCAATAGGCTCGATTCTTCCTAGATTCCTCAAAACTTGTGCAGACAATCAACTCATACCAGCTTGCTTGTAATCCCCAAACTACATAAGCACACAAAGAAAACAACTCATAAAAACCTACCAAACCGCCAAGGTGTTTGCAGCTGCCATGAGCAAGCTCACTGTAGAGTCTATGGACCCCGGATAACTTAAAGAAGACAATTATAAACATTCGGATAGAGGGTGGGCCGTCCTCTACAATTGGAGATAGTTTAGTGTCCAGCTTCATATTACCTTGCATGACAAGAAAAAAGATATAATCTTAGCCGGACTCTATGTACTGATAAGGAATATCCTAGGTCGTATCTAACTGGGTTTCCTACCCTGTAACCCTCATCCCTTTAGTATATAAGGAGAGGTAGGAATCCTCTTAGGACAGATTATTCTACATACCACGAAATCAATATACCACAACTGGAGTAGGGTATTAACTCACATTGAAGGCCTAAACTAGTATAAACCTCTGTGTCTTTCGAATCCATCAAGTTTAGATCCGACAAATAGCCCTATATTCATTAAGCAAGAGTTGTGGTTGCGCTGATAATATAGCCTTCCATGCGTGCGCCGCGAATCATCGGGAGGATCTGCGCCTTCCATAACAAGAAATTATTCTTCACAAGCTTCTCCGGAGTTGCTTGGCCGAAGAGGGGATTCATGGCGGCTCTGTTGGAGGAAGATGCCATCGCTAGAAATGATCTAGACATGGCGGATAGGCTTTGATACCATATAAACTTTGTAGAAGTGTTCTCACCTTGTCTCGAGACCATGTACCTTTATTCTTATGAGTTGGGAATAGCCCTCAACATGGCGTACTGAAGACGGAGTCGGAAGGGAGTCGGCTGGAGGTTTCCTATACAGGTTTGATATGAGAACAATTCACATCTCTAGCATTATCTCCATCTGAAACATATTATCACACGTGTATTCGTATGTGAATACAACTCATATTTCTATTCTAATGGCACGGCGGCGATAGGGCATGCTAGATCCCCTTCTCCTCTCCCTCCTTCTCGTGTTTGGCCACCTGCGGTTGGGAGCTCTATGGGAGGCGACATGTGCCGATTGATGGGTGGGATGTGCTGAGGAAGGTTGAGTTGTTTCTCTTAAGACTGCCTCAGTGCGGTTTTTGTGCGAAAAGGTTCGGCAAGCAGCATATGTCAGGTTTCCGTAGGACGATTCTGACATCAAAGTTTCTAAGTAGACAAATGATATGATGGATTATTGCTTGACAAGAACAGAGCAAGTTTAAATCAAGCACATAGAAGAATATTTAGCAAAAAAAATACGAGCAATTGAGTTATTGAAGACTTAGATCCGGGTGGTAGGTTCGGCCATAAAGAACCTAACTAAGTGATTTACGCTCAGTTTGCAAAATAGGTAAGGATGCACACTTGCTTTGGTTTGCATAATTTCCTTTGGTCGGCCTAGAAGCACACTTAAAATCATAGCAAAACGGTCGGCCTGATTGCCTCATTCCACTAGAATCGCAATCTGGCCCATACAAATGTTATTGGCCGAAGCATAACTTAAAATCTCATAGGAAAAAGTATGTTTTGACTCTCTCAACTATAGCACGAATCTGATTCGTATTCTCCAACCGCAAAACCGAGTATATTGACCTCTTCAACTATTAAAACCAGTGCAAATGACTCTCTCGGCCGTATTGATGCTGGTTTTTGCTAACATGGTGTCCACGTGTTGCATAACGTGGTGTCTATATGAAATTACAATCAACAAAAAAAAATAAATAATATGTCAGGCAGTGACAGCTTCTTTTTTTCCTCTATCCTCTTCTCTCATCTCTCCCTCATCTCTCTCACGGTGGTCGGGGCGGCGACCAACGGAAGAGGAGACAAAGGCGGCGGTAGAGGCGAGGTAGGCGACGGCGGAAAAAAACCATACAAATAGAAGAGGACACCGAGGGAGCCGACACTGCAAGCGAGCTCGAGCGTGCATCACCCGGTGGTGGTGGAGGGCGGCAGGTTGAGGGTGGCGGCGTCGAGCTCAAACTCTTCCCGACCACTTCCGACCTCCTATTCTGGTGAGCCCCCTCGTACCGGCGGAGGTGGGCGTCTCGGCCGGTGGCGAGCCCCCTCGCACCGGCATCTCTAGATCTGGTGATGACGTGGTGCGCTGGCGCTCGGATCTGGCTGAGACTCCCCACCTCCTGTTCGCGTGGTTTGGTTTCGAGTTGTCTGATTTGGAGTGTCTGTATTCGCTCAGACTACGGAGAAGGCCATCATCCGGAAGGAGAAGCACCTGGATGACGATGATGAGATGGATGGCGATGACGAGGTCATCTACAAGATTGAGGTCGCCGCTAATAGGTGAGAGAATTTTGGTTTATAGAGAGAAAGTTCATACTACAGCTTTACTAGTCCGAAAGTCTTGGCTGAGGTTGAGTCACACAGAGAGGCTCACCTTGTTTCTTCCTTATCGAAGATTAGGCTTCAAATTGGTAGTCCCTATTGAAGATCTATAGTGTGTTCTTCGCACTTCATGGCATGGGTTTGACATGATTGTTGACTCCTATTATCGAGTTTTTAATATAGCTATCCGACTTGTTTCTGTGAATGGGTGCTCCCTTGGTTGTTGTAATGCTTCTTATATCAGCTGGTTGATGCTCGACCACTATATATTTTTTCGTTTGCTAACTGAAATGCTATGTAAGTGTCACGCAGGATAAAAAGACTAGGTCAATATGCCATATAGGCGTCATGTCAGCCTAAACCACCCTCAAAATAGCTACGGGAATTATTTTGCACTGGTTTTAATACCTGAGGGATGCGATATGCCTAGTTTTGCCGTTGTGGGATATGGATCAGATTAAGACAATAGTTGAGGGAGTCAAAATATACTTTTTCCAATCTCAAATTAGCTGCACGTCCCTGTATCCCATTCCGACTCAAATCAAACACAACAATCCCATTCTTGGATTGGGCCGCATGTACGCCGCAATACCGTTCTAGCCCAGCTTATTTGGGCTGCAATGCAATTGTGGTCCAGCCTATGGGGGCGTTAAGGCCCAATATAAAAGGTGTTAGCTTGCATGGAGGCCTGTTAGAGTGTCGCAGTCGCAGAGTAAATTAGACCCACCCACCATACCCCACCATACACGCATTCATCTCCTTAATTCTTTGCATGCCCAATTAATTACCTGTAGTAGTGCTAGGCCGCGACAGCTGTTTGCTTCACAACCTTTTTTCTCCGATCTTCTTTGCTCAAAGTACACCAGTACTCATACAAAATGTGCAAAGAAGTGGCTTGGCACCTTAAATCCAATGAATAGAAAAACATAAAAAAAACTATAGAAATGACTTTAGATAGAGCGTAGAAAAAACACAAGAATCGAAAAAGAGAAATAGACACAAAGGGTTTATATGGTAACTTTTGGGAAAGGGGATTAAAAATTTAGAGGAGAAATATGGTGGTGGGATTGGTCATAGGAGTTTGAGCTTTACTCCTAGTCTGTTGGTTGGCAAAAGAAAGATAGTCGTTGAGAGTTCAGATGGGAATTATATTTTAAGTGAAGATGAACAGCTCAGATTTAATATGCTGATGGAAATTATATTTTAAGTGAAGATGGATAGCTCAAACCTAATATGCTATACTTAGATGGTGGAATTTCTTTCAAATTTCCATCCTACCCCAAGTTTAAAACAGGAAGTTTGAGGATATATAAAATCCCTAAGTCCCTATCCTCATCCCTTGCAAACTCGCATGCCCACCAAACAAACAAAGAAATTAATAGTTCCAATCTCCCCCAACTTCCATTCCCTCCTAGTAATTCCCCCAACCAAATGCACTGATAGGAATTTTTTCAAGGGGTTGGACTTAGGTTGGAAATCCTCCAAAATCCCTATTGTTTGAGACAATGCTAAGAAATTTGATAGGCTTTTGGAATGGCTATTCTTTTGTATGGAACATTTTTCATAGGATTTGAACCCTCTAAAATTCCTTTGTTCCAAAATACCCCTGGTTCTTTTTTTCTGTGCATTTAATGGCCAGCTAATAAATTGACGACCAAGAGGATGACCACATTTAAACTGGTGTCCAAGGAAGAGAATGGCATTCTGATGTTATTGCAAGCGAAGCATAGCACCTGTCAGAATTTGGTGTCTTCAAACATATATATGAACACTATAGAAGTGGAAGACATTGGGAATACCAATACAAGCCAATGTACAAGAAACAATAAAAGGGTGTATCTCACTACTCCAGTTTTGTTCCGAGCTCCAGAGAATTGTGTGTGCCATTTGACTACACAAAAGAAGAATTGGGGCAGACAGCTATACTCTTGGTCAATCATTTGTCTCACCTGATCAAGGTTTATAAACACTAAAGCGATCCATTATCTGTTAAATTGAACAACGACCCGGGAGGCGACTATCCGAACACCTTGTCGATGCATTTTGCTTCAACCAACGATCTACTAGACCTACTTGTTGGTTTTGATATCGTCCAACAAGGCAACAACAGACATATGTTATCAAAATGATTATAAAGGACTCTAGCATTTCTTTCGAGCCAAATGGAGGCATGGAGCATAGATTGATTGGGACGATAATAGAGTTGCATGCGACCTTTTAAATGCTTAGAACGAATTTGGTGTTGTATGGTAATCCACGAATCTGGTAAGTTCTCATTCAATCCTGGTGTTAGGCGATGTTAATTTCTCGATCTAAAAGAAGACAAAGTAACTAATATGTTTCAAAAAATTGCATTGGATTACAAGTTGATCAATGATCCTCTTGACAGTAAGAGAAGTATACACAAGCTGCACTTATTAAAGACCACCTTGACACCTTGCTATAGCCTTCCACCTATGTAGTGGTGGTGACAGACTAACAGTGAATCTGTCATCCCACCTACTCACATCGTAAACTTTGTAAATCACTCCTCGAACTTGTTAATATTGACAAGCAATCAAATCTAAATAAATAACCACATATAAAAGCAAATTAAGGTGAATATTCCTAATAGGAAAAATATGTGTAACATATTTCATAAAAAATATATTTTTATTTATTTTAGATAATATTATAATATTTTTTTTATCCATGGTAAAGCATAGGCAATGAGCTAGTTTCCAAATATGCTTGTAGCAAGAGGAGAATGGGCCTGTAGCCTAATGATTGATTATAGTTCCTCATTAGTAGCACCCCAGTGACCCGAGTTTGACTCCCTGTAGGGGTGATTTTCGGGGCAGGGTTAAAAAAAATCCCCTCGTTGCTATTCAGTGAAATACGTGGTCCACTGGCTGTTATAGCGTGTTACGTGGTCGTGGGCGTATGCTGGTAGTCATGTGGCACGTCCTGGTAGCTGGGTTTGGGGGCCATTTCCGGTCCTACGGACGAGATTCTTCCTGCAGGGGCTGAGTTTGTAGCAAGAGAATTTGATAGATCCATTGAAAATGAATGATAATCTGATCTTGAGGAGTATTTAGCATTGGAAGTCCACTAAAAAAAGAGTACCCTCTTAAGGTTGTATTGTTGACTAGCTTCTACTAAGTGCCAAATTTCCAAATAATATCACCATCTTCTCTATATACGTTGCTGGCTACATTTACCCATACTAACATATATGCACGTGCATTTTAAGGTATAAATAAAAAAACAATTGCAATTTTTCATTTTCTCCTTGCTGGATTTTCATTTGCAAGTGTTTCGCCCCAGCAGCAGCACGGCATAACAATAACAATGATTTTCCAAGATAGATAGATATATATATATATATATATATATATATATATATATATATATATATATATATATATATATATATATATATATATATAATTTATTTATTTATTTGGTAATGGGAATAAGTCTACTTAACCTTTTGAAATATTAGGGTTAGTTTATATAATCCCTTGAAATATTAGGGTTGGTCTACTCAACCCATTTAAGTATGAAACCATATATTTTATCCTCCAATGTATACAAATCAGTTCAAATAACCACCTAGAGTGTTTTTAAAAGTGGTTTTGGCCATGTGGACTATAATATGGACAATGATATGGCAATTGAGTGTGTTAAGTATTTTTTTAACAAGTGTAACGGCTTGAAAGATTAGTGAGAGGAATGAATTGGTTGGATCATCTTTGGTCAAATGAACTAATATGTGTGTCATATAAGTAATATCACTTGCCATTTAAGCAATACCGTTGCCACATCATTATTTAGATATCAAAATCACCAACAAAACTACTCTAAGGGTGGATTTTTAACAAAGAAAACTGATGAATATTTTGGCACGTTTCATTATGAAAGCACCAAAAGAAAAAGAAGAACATTACTAACAGATCTAACGAAAATAATTGGTTGCCATTTGTGATGAAGCATGAATTAAGAGCCATTAGCCCAAATTTTATAATTAGTTCCCTTGTACTTGAGCTATTTTTATAGTATTTTCTTCCAACTGCTTGCAACCACATGCTTTGTCAGCGTGCTCAGGTTGAATATCATCAAAGTTGTGGACTTTATAACAATGGTAGATAAAACAAGAGGTGGTTCAACAGAAGATAAAACACATGGGCGGACAGGGCAACTCAGAACTTCTCCATAAGATTTTCAGTTTTTCACCAACAAGAGGTTCAGTGCTTCACAAGCTCATAGCTGTGCTACAACAACGTCACATAGGATTGGGAGGCATCGTGAACTAAAGGAGAGCACTATGAGTTGACTAACCATCCAAGCATAAACAAGTAGCACCACTCAGATAGCTGTTAGAAAAATAAGTACATGTAGATTTAATTTATTCTATTAATAAATTATGACATTAACCGCATAAGCTAGCAGAATCATCACACACAATTTAGAAATGTATGCAACGAAATAATACATGAATAGATCGAACATGTAAAACATGATGAATACGTACCGACGATTCTGTTCAGGAGGAGAGCTCAGAGCAGTAGCACGCACCGCATGTACAACGTGAGGTACAAAATGGTAACGACGACGCGCAGCGCCCGAACGTAGAGGAAGACGAGCCGTAGCGGACAAACAATAAGCAGTCGCACGGAGCGCTTCCTAAAAACCTTATTCGCCCTTTCCCGGTGCAGGACTTCAGGAGGACGACGGTTCCGAAGACCTGCTCTCCCAATCGCCGGTGCACGCCGATGAGCAAGATAGAGTAGAGGATGTGTGGCGGCGTAGTATAGAGGAGAGGCAAAACTCTAGATTGATTTCATGTGTGTTACGTGGAGGTGGTGGTTGGGACGTGTAGGGAGTGAGGGCGGTGAGAGGTTGGCGCCGATGATGATGAAGTGTCACGCCCTAAACTGACCTTCCGTGAAAAACGAGTCCGGGCTGTACAATTAACCTGCAAATCTGTACTAGTCCCAAGAATATAGTGCTGGCACAACAGGCGATGGAACCGTCATGGCATAACTTGTCTTTATTAATAAACATAGTCTTACATCCAAGTTGCAACTATGGACATACCTCGAGTTCACAACGATACATTAGCAAAAGAGCGGAAACGAAAACTGGGCCATAGACATCAGCGCGACTCGAGAAGTAAGCCGAAACCCTAAAACTCCTTGAAGCTAGCCTGCTCCTGGAAGAACTCCTCATCGGTTAGATCCAACTCGTCTTCCAGCACTAGGGGTAGATATATATAGAGCAAGGGTGAGTACTAGCGTACTCAACAAGCCATGGGAATTTAAGTGGTTAATGCAAGCTTCAAAGTATGGCTGGTTGTTTTATAATCCATTTTATTTAAATTCCTTTCGGAATAGTCTAAGTGTATGTTTCTCAACAATCGAGGCAAGGTGCGGTCTTGCCCGGATCAGAGTGATTTGTACCAATCTTTGATTCGGCGCAACTCACAAAAGTTGGCCTCCGGGATCCAGCTTCACTAGCTGATCCAACATCCTCAGGCCCACAGCCCGGCTATCCTTAACAGCATCACATCATCTCCGAAAATCGGATTCCCAATCCGCAAATATCCTTCACAAACAGTAGTCAAGCAAAACTACGCTAAGAAATTACCTCACATCTGCCCATGCCGTTGGCACGGCTGTTCAAACAGTTTACACCTCTGCAGAGGGGGTACACTTTACCCACACGACGCGACTTACCCTTTCACCCAGCTCGTGAATGAACGGACACGACTGGTGACTAGGGGTTTTCACGACAAGGCATTTCCGAAGTCCACCCAGGTTACCCCATGCCAATTAGAGGGGTCCACGACCAATCATAGGGTAGATCCTCGACCATGTTGTACCAGGAACCCAGGAGGCAACCCCGACGCCCTCCTGCACAATCTACATTCCATTGGCACGCAAGGCGTCCCTAGGCAATTCTTTACTCAGCCAGGAGTCGTCCCATATCACCCATGTGGTTGTACTGTCGTATGTTCAAATGAAATTTCAAAGGAATCAGTCCTTAGCTGCAGTGCGGGAAACTCGTCCTGCTGGGACAATCCCCGCACCACGGTTTTCGCAAACCATTTTATTTTCAAGGCACCGATCTAGGTGTCGGGTTTTCCAAGGTTTAGTAAACCCAAGTTTTACTCATCGTAGTCATTTTTAAATTTGATAGGCGATCACCGGTACCATGCCTGTCGGCACAAGTATCGGGATCTGGCAAGGGAGGTGACAAGGATGTTTCAGGGATTCACAAACAATCAAGGAAGTCATGCAGCAAATGGGTTGGCGGCCCGTCGGTCGTCTCGCGACCGCGGCCGAGAAATTATTATAGTGCAACCTAGTTTATGCAATTTGTCAAATAAAATACTTAGTTCCGTAATTATGGGCTCAGGATGATCAAAAGTGACTTGCCTTATTCAAGGCCTGCAGCTTCGTCTTCGAAATCCGCGTCCTATGCTCCTCGGACTCCGACGCTACACGCGTTACGAACCAAATAAATAAAAAGGATAGTATAATAGTCCTATTTGGGATTTCTAAATGTGCCATTGGAAAGATCTCATTTTTAGAAAATTTCTGAAACTGAAACGGAGTCAATCGGACGAGCGAGGAAAAAGATATGAATTTTTGTTTATTTTGGAATATTGGAAGATAAAGAATTGATTTCTCAATTTTTCTCCTTCCCTCGGGCCACTGCTAGGCGGGGCCCAGCCGTCGGCCCGCGAGAACGGCGCGCGCGCTTGGGCGGAGGGAAGGAATTGGGCCGGCCTAGGGCGAGGCAGCCTAGGTGGCCCGGCTCGCGCGGAAAGGAGGGGCTGACCGGTGGGGTTGCTCTAGCTCGTGGGGCCTGGCATCAACGGCTCGGCCTGGCGAGGTGAGGCAAGGCAGCTGTAATGCCCTGGTTTCCGGACCGTTAAAAACTATTTTAGTAAAAACCCTAATTTTAAAAATTTTGGCTCTTTGTGTGTGATTAAGGATTAGTGCCGTAGATCTCATATCAAAACCTCCTTGAAACCCTAAAAACCTCGGTCCCAAACCCTCTCTAGATTCCGAAACTCGAATTTTCCAATTCGGCTATCTCTCTCAAAATTTCCTCGAAAAATTCAAAATCAAAATACCTCCCAAAAATTCTCTATACTCGGGTTCGAATTTTCCAATTCGAAGCCCTCTAATAAAAACCTTTCGACAGTCATCTTTGAAGCCTTTCATTAAAAATCTCTTTGTTTTTGCCCTTCCAAAAATTCAGGATTCCATCGAGAACTTCCTTCCTGAAATTGCCAAATTTATATATTTCCAAAAACCCTCAAATTCCAAGAATTATATTCAAATTCTAATATTCCCTCGAGGTCCTCCAATTCTAATCCATTGCAAAAATCTCCAAATTCCATTGGGGACCAAATCCCCAAAATGCAAATCAAAATTCAAATTGAGACCCCTTTTAAATCTCCTCTTATCCTATTCCCAAATAACATCCAAAATAAAATCTCTCTCCTATTTACATAAATATATATATGCTCAAATCCAAACCACAGAAACTCCTCTCGAAATTCCCAATAGTCCTAAAGGATCGAATCTCAAATATGTGTGTGTGTGTATATGTATATACATATATATATATATATATATATATATATATATATAAATATCAGAGCCCCTCTTCAAATTCCCCTAATTTAATTCCTGAGAATATTTTAAAATCAAACATCAAATTCCAAATTAAAATACCCTTTTCAAACTCTCCAAAAATCCCTCAAATAAATCCTTAGAAAATATGAAGGACTCTTGTTCACCGTGGGCCAACCCCTCTCCCCTCGGCCCGACTAGCTTGGCCTCCCTTCTTTTTCTTCCTTTCTCTCCTCCCCGCGTCGGCCCACGACCGCGCCGGCCCATCACTGCCACACGCTGACATCCGGGCCCCACCGGCCAGGCGGCGCACCCCCACGCGCATGACGCCAACACGTGGGCCTCCTCTGTCAGTCCCCCGGCCAAGTAACCGCGAGCGCCGACAGACGCGCGCGCCTACGCTCGCCACCTTAGCCGCTCCCGAGCCCTACCTGTTAGCTCTCCTCTCGGACACTGTCTCCCCGACGCGCAGGCCCCGCGTGTCAGACTCGTCCCCTACCTCGCACCGTCCCTCTCTCGCACTCGGCTCCTGCTTAGCGAAATGGACACGAAGAGAACGTGACGACACCGAGGAAAAATATCTCCCTTCCCGAGCACCTCCATGGTCAAACTCGCCTCCCTGTCCAGTCGCATCAACCTGCCGCGCCATACCCCTCTTCCCTCCTCTCTGGCAACAGCACGGCAGTACACATGATGCCATCCACAGTGCTCGCCGAAGACCAAGCTCCCATTGCGTCACACCTTCTCTGCCATGGCCACGCCCCGCACCACCTTTGTTGCTTGTCTCCTTCTGCCGCTCGCCGCCTATAAATAAGGCTCAATCCACCGTCCCGCCGAGTCCTTTCTCCAAGACAAGCCCGAGCTTCTCTCTCTGCCACCATTAACGCCGCTCGGACCTGCCCCAATCTCGTCGCCCCAAGCCAAATCGATCAAGCCGCCGACACCGTTGGATTCCCCGGGAAGCCACGATCCTCTTCCACCCCTCCCCGACGCCCATTCTCACTGGGGCGAGAAACGCCCAAATTGGCCGTCGTCGCCCCACCATTGCTGTCGCTTCGGAGATCGCCGTCGCACAAGGTAGGAACCCAACTTCTTCCTTCCTATCCCCTTCCCGCTGGACACCGCCTCCAACCCAAGCCTCCCTCCGCCACTCCTTGGTTGCCGGCGACCGCCATTCCTATGCCACCTCGCCGCCGCTCTCGGGTCGCCGTCGCCAGCCGCCGTCGGCCACTACTCATGCAATCCGAGCCGACCATCCTCTTCACCGTCTCCCCCTCGTCCCATTCCCGCAGCTCGCTACTCCTTCCTCACCGCCGTTTGCCGGCGCCCCCTCAGCCACCGTCGGCCATCAATGACCGGCCGTCTCCTGTACCTCATCCGACAGCTCTCTCTCTCTCTTTCTTAGTCACTGACGTGTGGGCCCGCTCAATTAACCCCTCCCGTACACTGACAAGTGGGCCCCGTCCCTTTAATGCACAGTAAGCCACTCAAAAATTCCCCTCCTCCTCTCACTGCAGGTGGGCCTCCCTGACTAGTGGGATGAACATGACAGTCCCTTACTTGTGGGCCTTCCTGTCACTCTTTTTTTCCTCCCTGTGCCACTGACAAGTGGGCTATACCCTCAATTTCTCTCTCCCAGTCACTGTCCAAGGGCCCCACCTGTCAGCCAAGGGAATATTCCCTTGGCATATTCTTTTTCAAATTCAAAGAATCCTTTTTCTTTTCCAGTAAAATCCCTAATACTTCTAAAATCCATATATTTTCAACCGTAACTCCAATTGACCCCTTTCAAGTTCCTAATTTTTTTTTCTAAAAAGGAGATCTACCTCATGGCACTATTAGTTATAAATAATAGTATACTATTTCTAGGGTTTTGTGTGTTTTTCTCCCTTTTGCGCATAGTCGACGCTTCGGAAATTTGTCGAACGTCGGATTCTCGTGAAGTTTGAAGAAGAAGACTGAGGCAAGTCACCCCTTGACCATATTGCTCCTAAATTTAAAATGTTTTGCTTGCAAAATTGCATGGTTAGTGTACACGTTAAATTGATCGGCCTCTGTTTGCGTGTCGAACCGACGGACCTCCCTAGTAGTTGCATAAATCCGGTAGGATGTTGAATCATATTCCTTGTCGCTCCACCTCGTAGTACCTTGGTAAACATGCTCTCTGAGCATGGAATCCGATGGTCCTACCTACATCTCTATTTTTTGTCGATTGGGAAAAATTAGGGTTTCCAAAGATTTAAAAACCCGACATGCGATGTCGGTGGAATTGCTAAACAACATTTATTTGCAAAAATCCACGGTGCAAAGTGATCGCCTGTGTGTTGGCACTTCATATTCGCATATAAGGACTGTTTCCTTGTGGAATTTCATCCGAGCATCTCACAAGTGCAACCACATCGGTGGAATGGGACACCCCTGGCCGAGTAACTAGTGTTTCTAGGATAGTTTTCGGTTGCTAATAAATGTGGGAACGGTTGGGTGCCAAGAGGGCGATATACCCCTATCCCTGAGTACAGGAAATGAGTTCCTGGTACTTGGTTGAGAGAACCCATTTATAGAGCAACATGCTATCCTAGGAAGGCTTTGGAAAGGCCTTGTCGTGAACCTTCCCCACTGACGAGTGCGGGAAGTGAGCTCGCGTCGTGTGGGTAAAGTGTGCACCCTTTGCAAAGGTCTATAATCTATTCGAACAGCCATGCCCACAGTTACGGGCGAATGTGAGATGATTCCTCTAGCGTAGTTTTGTTTGTTAGTGCTTTGTGAAAGTGATTTGTAGTATGGGAATCGTTACCAGAATCGGCCTCAGTGGCTGATGGAAGACCTGAGTGGTCTGAAACGGGGATATGTGACCCGGGATGTCGAATGGCATCATAGTTAGGCTTCCCGAGTAGAAGCAGTTGTGAAATGAGATGAGTTATGAATGGCTCAAGGAGACACTGAGATAAGTTATGAGATGAGATGATATCCTGGATAGGACAAAAGTGAAAGGAAAATAATAGAGGAAACATGAGATTACGTCCTAGAGTGGACGAAATTGAAAATAAAGTAATAGATGAGGATACAGTGGGAGGATGCTTGTGGGCAGATCCACTGAACCGCTGTCGCGATCCGACAGGTGGTAATAGAATACCTAAAAACAATTAAAATCTGATTCGCCCGCTTGAGTTGTTGAAAAGCAATTCCTGGACAGGATCGAGGCGAGAGCCTCCTTCTAGTCACAAAGAGATACTTCACACTTAGGTTTTCGAAAATGTTTTCAAATAAAAAGGTTTGCGAAATAAACCCCAGCCTATCTTTGATAGCCTACATAACTCACTTTTTCGTGACTTGCTGAGTACGTAAGTACTCAATCTATTTCTTTTCTCCCCTTATTCAGGAAGAGTGAAGTTGAAGTGAAGATTAGGGTTTCGTTCCTAATTCCAAACCGTTGCTTGTGGATTGGGTTCTCGCTGCACTGTCGTTCCGCTGCTGTTGTTCTGTTTGCAAGTTGTTACTCAGGGCTTGCCCGAAGTGGCAACTTATAAAGGTATAGCATATATATATATATTTATTTAGCTAATTGCTGTGGTACATCTCCGTTGACCGCGGGTACCAGCAAGGTTTCCTAGGACTGGTACCGACATCGCGGTTCCGTGGGAGTTGGTTCACACCAATCTCCTGCAGTGCTTCCTCTCTGGTATCACTGTAGGTGGTGCCAGGGCAGGGACGCTACAGCGGCCTCCGATGTGTGGGCCCTACCAAACAAACGGGGCCTACTGACAGATGCGGGTCTACGGGGAGATGGGTTTACGAAGGATAGGGGTTCAGAAATCGGTGGACGGAGTACACGGGCCGTTCACGATGCTCCCAATTTCAGCGGGCCCACAGGCAGGCGCATGGGTTCGGCAGACCACCTGTACGCAAGATCGGGACAGGTTCATGGTTCTCGCCCAGGCGGCTGAAGGTAGACTATGAACATGGGCTCAATTGAATGGCCGTCGACGGCGCGGCATCACCAGAACGATCTCCTAGGATTTTAGCGGCGGTGAGTTCACCGAAACAACGCAGAGGTCAAGGGGAACAGGGCTAATGGCTCGGATTCGCCTGAATGCGATCGGGTGCGAGGTATTGGGGCACCTCCCGAAGGCGGCATAGAGTTGGGGATTTCACCGAGGAAGCTCCAAAGGCCGATTCCTGGTGACGGGAAGCTCCTGATGCGATCCGGAGGTGTTTCCCGGGGTGAGAAAAGCTGGGGAGCAACGCTATTTGCCGAGCAGCGGCACACAGGTGAACGGCGGCGCAGCAGTCGTGGAGCTAGCATCTACGGTTTGCACCCAGAGCCGAAGGGGCACTGGCAAGCATCTACGGGCACTAGGGGAGGAGATGGAAGGGAGAATGGGACGTGAGGGCTACCGAAGCGAAGAGGCACTGTAAAGGTTTGCCGATAGCACGAACGTGATTGTTCGTGCCTCGACGCGAACGGGCAGAGCAGAGGAGGCCAGGGCGGTGACGGCAACCACGGGTCCTCACCGGCGAGCTCGGGGGAACAACAGGCCGAACACCAAGCGGTTCACAGGGATAGCGGTGGTGGTGGTTTTCTAGAAGGGTAGGCGGAGGGGGCATGGGGCTACTTATAGCTGGACAGCCAAGGCTTCGAGGGGAAGGAAGGCCTCCACATGGCGTGGTCAAGCGGAGACGGTCGCAACGGCGTCATGGTCCTCTGTCCGCTGCGGTAGAGGACAAGCGGCGGAGGAGCTGTGTCTGGCTCGAGGGGGAAAAAGGGGATAACGAGGAAAGAAAGGAGCTTTGTGGGCTTCCATTTTGGGACGGAGCCGGTTGGAGAGGCGGCTCCTCGTCTTGTTGACTTGCGGCGGTCCTCGGTGACGCGGGGGAAGGATGGCAAAAGCCGAGCGGGGCGGTTTGGCGGCGAGCGAGAGAAAGGCGGTTGCCGGGGTAGGGTGATGACGGTGGCGGTACTGGTGGTCGGCCACGGTGGGCTAAGCGCGGGAAGGAACTGAGGGAAAATCGAGGCGTGGTGCGGATTTTGAACCGGCGACACCGAGCGGCGGTGGGATTGTGAGAGAGAAAGAGATAGAGGGAGAAAGACGACGAGGAAGAGGAACAGAGGAAGGGCTCCCTCACGCGTGCGTGCGCTGGAGGGACACGTGCCGATCGCGGGGACAGGGAGGAGGCCAAACGGGCCGGGGAGAAGGGATGCATAGAGCTGGGCCGGGGATTGAGAAGGCCCAGCAAAACAGTAGGCTTTAATATTTTTCTGGTAGGAGGCAAGGGAGATTATTTTGAGTAATTGATGGATTTTCTTGGAGGAATTTAAATGTGACATGGGATTGGATTTCCTGTTGACTTATTTGGAAGGGAACACAATTATTTAGTTTGCTGATTGGGATTTCCAAGGATTTAGGGATAATTTCTCAGAATCGAGACCTAGGGAAATAGTCACCTAGGTTGCGAGATTCAATCCGACGAGGGGATTTGAGATCTTGGCACACGGCACGACAACAGATAAACTCAATTTTTACAATTAAGGTTTTTATTAAATTAAGTTTTACGCCTAAACGCTAGGGGGTTACATGAAGCCAAGCTGATGAAACCTGAGGTCCGGCCCAACTTAAACAGGATGGTCTTCTGGTTGGGCCGATTTGTTACTGGCTCATCAAATAGGGGCCATACAACAGATGCAATCCCGTTGGGTCCCATCCAAATTGGATATGATATCAAAGTGCCAAAAGTATAATTACACCATGTGCAAATGGAAACAAGAAATTGTAAGAACAAGAAGAAATTGAGGAAAACAGGACTAGGGAGGAAGTTAGAACAAATATTAACTTGCATGGGGATTTATGTACGAAATTGAGTTATAGAGGAGACTAGAAACACTAGGGACTTGTACAGGGGTATTTGAATTTCCCCTTTCTTTTTCTTCTTTTCTTTCTTTTTTACTGTTAAGATTAATAAAAAGTAAAGCTATTTATAAAATATTTGCAAAGCAAGATAGTACATTTTTAAATGTTTATGCTAATCTGTGGCACCATCTATCTCAAAATACTCAAAATACTTTGTTGGCCAAATTTTATAAGTTTGGCAAAAGAAAATCGGATGAAGATCGGTTCTTTCTACTTCATCTCATCCAATAGCATCTTTTAACCTGGCTACTTGCAGTCCACATGTTTTGTCAGCAAGTCAAGAATGAGTGACACCTAAGCTACGGAGTTTATAAGGGTGTACAACAGTGCATTAAAAGCGAAGAATGAACAGGGGAACCAGCACCTCCTCCATGAAATCTATATACCATCGATAGGTTTAATGCTTTGCAAGCATGTAGTCTAGTCACATAGGATTGGGAGACCTCGTGATCAGAGGATGCTGGCAATTACAAATAAACCCATATTTGGAACCCTGTCTGAGACCGTCATCAACTTGTTCAGGGCTTGCTAATTCAAGAGAACAGATGGGCACTATGCATGAAATTTAGTTGGAAGATAAAGGCTTGTAGGCAAATGATTTTTTTTTTCTACCGGTGAAACTACAGTCAAGTGTAACGAGTCTATTACCAGTTTTATGTAATACAAATTACGAGCCATCGGCTCAAATTTTATAGTTATAGAAAAATAAATTCATTTTTGTCCTAAAAGAACTAGCTAGCAACCACATGCTTTGTCAGCATATGCCCAAACTGAATAGCCTCTAAGTTATGGACTTTATAAAGACGGTGCACAATAGTACATTATTAATGTTTGCATCGTATGTGCTACTTCCTCAGCAGATATAAAATGAGAGCATGGAGAAGCGACACCAGAACAGGCAACCGAGAACTCGTCATACCAATGAAACTAATACTCGAAGCTTAGCGCTACGTACATTTGGAATGGGAGGTATCGTGATTCGAAGGAGAGAAATGTGAGTTAGCCAACCATCTCAGCTTAAACACGTAGCAGCCTCTTTTTTCGAAGTATCGATGCAGTAAAATCTCTCTGGTTTCACTGTAACAAGATTGCTTCATCATATGCGTTTTGAACAAGTGAGCTCACCCAACTTCAGGCCTGACCAGAACAAATTGGCAGACTGAGATGTGTGGTGGCACAACAGGAGAAAGAGATGGGGTAGGCGAAAGAGATGGGGTAGGCGCTACAATGAATGATGTTGTCAATGAGATCAATAGTAGTCTCTGAGTATAGACAAAGAAAGCAAATATCTATATAAATCTTAAAATACCTGCCATTACAATGCTTGGGTGCTTATTTATAGGTTTAGGGTTTCATTTACGGGTTCTAGGGTTCCACTTACAAATGGTATTATATTAGTCCCTTTAATAGAAACAGCTATAGGGATATATATGTCTTTTCCTAGGTACATGCTCTCATGGGCTATTGGCCCCTTGGATGAGCCGTCCTCTCGATGGGCCTTCTACCCCACTTGGGTAGAGATGATGTTGGCAGGCTGCTCGACGGCTTGTTGGGCTTTGCATGTCTGCCTCGTCCTTCGCCCGGTGCCTTTGGCTCTGTCCCCTCACCGAGCTCTTCGCCTATTCGCTAGGCCCTTCACCTGCTGCTCCCAGCCTCTTCGCCCGGTGCTTTGAGGTTTCACATGGCATGCCGGTGTTTCACCTCTTCACCAGACTCTTCGTCCGTTCCTGGGGTCTTCGCCTGGTGCCTGAGGCTTCACCCAGTGCGTCGGGTGCTTTGCCTCTTCACCAGGCTTTTCGCCCGTTTTCAGGCTCTTCGCCTGGTGCTTGAGGGCTATGCCCGGTACGCCAAGTGCTTCGTCTTTTTGCCAGGCTAAGAGCCTGTCTGCTGAGCTTTTTGCTCCAGTGCTTTGATCTTGGGCTAGTTGGGAGGGTTGCAGTCTGTCTTCAATAAATGAGAAGGCCATAAGTGATGAAAAGAAAGCCCAAGTTGCTAATGCTGTTGGTTGAGAAACAAGACCCCGGACAAGTACCTTAGAAACAAAAGCATTAGTAGAACGAGGAAGGTTTCAGGAATGGAACAAGAACCATTTGAATCCATCACCCGCAATGACTCTTATCATCCATATGCATGCGCTTAATTACCTTGGGCGTCCAAAATTCAGTAACCTTACTGTACTAGATAACAGCAACAGCTCGAGAAGATATTATTAATTAGAGAATGTGACGTTCTAGCCAAGCAACATACGTACAGTTCATGCGTATATGCAGCTAGCAAATCGTATAGTAATTGCACCAGCATGTATAAGGAGAACATACCAGGTGGAGAGCTAGCTAGCTAGCAGTAGCTATTTAGACGATTTTAATTTCTTTGCCTGCAACAATTGTCTACCGTAATTCTGTTCCGGCCCATCTAATACGGGTTTGGCCCGTCGTCTGTAAAAGTCCTTTTGAGGCACATCACTAGTAGGTATTTGTTCTCTCGCTTGCATCGATCTTCAGACTTCAGATTTTCATATCCTTATTTGCCGTATCGACAGAGCATTGTCCTCTCTACTGTTGTTCGCTTCATCTGCAAACAGCACCAAAGGATACTTTAAGCAAAGTTCAAGCCTGAAAAAGGACCTTACCCGACAAACAACACAAATTAATTAAAGTTGCATTACATCACAGACCACTTCACTGCAGCCTGTTCAACATCGATCATGTAAGGCAAACCAAGCAAATTAAACAAATGGTATCTCATGTTTTAATTAGTTCCTCGTACTTGACCATTAGCCATATACGGAGTATAGTACTCGTACATGCTTTGTCAGCTTGCCCAGACCGATTAACAAAAACATCTAAGTTGTGGACTTTCTGAAAGACTTCAATGGGGGGGAGAAAGATTTCGGGCGGGTAAGAGGTGGACCTGCTTGAGTGCCGCTGCTGAGGATCCACTAGAACATGGCCGCCGCCGCCGCCGCCGCCACCGCCGTGGTCTCGAGACCACGCTGTCCTCCACGACGACGAGCGGGGATCCCTCGCCACGCTTGTGGAGGCTGACACCCTCCGCCACGCCGCGCCACCTCCTGGCCCGCCGAGTCTGACCTCGTCCGTGCCTTCCGCAGCGGCACGACGCCCGCTGTCGGGATCTGCGAGTTCCTAGAGCGGATCCACGCCTTCATCCAGCTGGAGAGTGTTCGTCACGTGATCCAGCTCCAGAGCAAGTGCTACGTGCTCGTCGGGATCTACCTAGCCCGGTTCATGCGTAGTGCTCGTCGACCCGTCCACCGCGCACCGTGTCCTCAATGTCCCTTTTAGGTGTTGATGTTATTCTCATAGTAAGCTTCTTTCCTTTCGTATCCACTTCAGTAGTTTCATCAGCATCATCATCTGACGAAATTTCAATTGTCTCATCTTCGAAATCACTGCCATCAACACTTCCTATGTTTTCCTCAGTTGAATCTTCTTATGCAACTTATGTGTCAACATATATATATCGGCAACCTCTCCTTCACCAGTACAATCTGGCATTAATTGGCAAACCTTGCCGTCCAGCAAAACATGAAGTCCATCAGCAAGGTCGTCCCTGGGAACAACCAATGCAAAAGCATGCCAACCTCAACCTCGCAGCGATCTCTCAGATGGCCCTTAACCTTTGGCAAAGTCACTTTGTTGCGGTCAATGTGCGACGTTCCTTCAGATCCACCACAATAATGCAGTACCCTCCCATCATGTCTGAATTCTCCATTAAAGTGGAACCGTATTGCTAAAATGTCCAGAACATCTATGGCACCAACTCTACAGGCAAACAAATTAAGTCACTAGTCATTAATCCACAATATAATACTCACAAATCAAGTTTGTCTGGTAAAACACAAGCTTGTCAAAAATAAGTTATCCACTTGCTACCCATGTGCTACCAATCCCAATACATAAACAAATCATGACACGTTAGTGCAAACCACTAAGCCTCACTATCTAGATATGCAACACAATAGAAAACGCTGACCTAGTCCAGTCTTCCACCGAATCAGGCGCAAGGGCATGCTTGCTAGGCGGAGAAGGCAGAGCGGGTCTTGCCGGGCGGACACCAGACGCTCACAATCCAGCTCCCTGGGCAGATGCGCACAACCTTCATAGCGGTCCAGATGTGCAGAGGCGTGCGCTGCCGGACGGTCAGCTGCGACTTCCGCCGCCAAACGGCTGCGCCGTGCAGTTCGCCACCACGGCACCGCTCGGCGCCGCCCTCGATGCCTCAACGCCGTCCCTAGGGCTAGGGATTTGGGTTAGGAATTTTACCGGGGAGAGAGAGGGAAAGGAGTTGAGGGAGAAGGGTGCTTTTTATTATGTTGTCACGTCATTCGCCACGCCGAACACCACAGTCGTAAAACCAGCTGAAATCGGGCGCGGGTTAAGCGGATTTAATAGTTGATGGATGTACGTTATCTCATTTCGTAGTTGAGAGGGTAAATCGTATTTTTTGATAGTTGAAGGGATAAATTGGACTTAATTTTTTTTATAACTTCAATTTAATTTCCATTTGTTTTGGACATTTATGATATTTAAGCAATAAAAACTATAACTTCTAGCATGATGCAAAAGTTTTAAAAAGTTAAAAATTTATTGATTTTTATTATTAAGAATTTTCAAGGTATTACAGCTGCCCAGCTAAAAAAGTGAAATTGGGATGGTTATGAGTTTTATCAACTTTGTGGTTCTTTAGAAACTTCTCAGCATATATTTTTTTTTGCCCTACTGCTATTTTTGCTTGGTGTTTTTGTAGAGATGCTCTAGGCTGGCAATCTAGCCCCAATAGTTTTGATGGTTTTTTCATAATGTTGTTGGCAGAGTTGGTGTTAAAGGGAGTAGAATTAAACTCATGTTTTTAGGAGCTATTTGTTGGTGATTATGGTTGGTGAGAAATGATATGATTTTCAGAAATAAATTCTTAACATCCCCTCTAATGATTATATTTCGAATCACTGCTTTGCTGTCACAGTGGAAGGTGCTGCTAGCAACATCTGAGGAAGGGATTTTGGAAGCAATGAGGTCCAGATTGCAAGACAATGTCCAGGAGATGAAACAAAAAGATGGGATGGGCTGATTTCATTCCCTCTAAGGGCATTAGTTGCTGGTAGTTATCTCTGTGAGTTGGTAGGTTGATTAGGGTTGTCTTCGGCTGAGTAGGCTAGTTGGAAATGTAAGTTGAGGTTGAAAAAAAATAGAAAAAAAGCTCAAAGCTCGTGGCTCGGATAGGTTCATATCAAGCTCGGCTCGGATCGGCTCGAACTCGTAATCATAATGAGTCAAGCCGAGCTAAGCTTTTAGCTCACAAATTTAATGAGCCAGATCGCGAGCTACTCGTTTTTCTTCGTACGGAATGTCATCATATTTTTTTCCTAACTATTACGTAGTGCTTTAATTACTTCTATCCTATTTGTTATTTGTATTAAGTGAGTTGTTTAACGGTTGATGTTTATTATCATGTTAGCATATAATAAATTGATAAATTTAAAATTATTAGGGTGATATAAATAAGGTAATGTTAGAATTAAATCTCTCGGCATGGAAACCCGAGGTGATCACTCACGGCTGTCTCCACCCATTGCCGTGCATGATCACAGCGATCACGATCACTTTCCATCTAAGCTAACGCGTGATGATCCGAAGCGTGGCAAAATTTTCCTTTATTGGAGCTGCCCTCGATTCCCTCAGCGCAATATTAAAAGGAAGAGGCCGGCTGTGAGATAGGTGACGATCTCTCTTACGGCTCCTCTCTCCTGACAACCCTAAAACCTAGCCCGATCCTTAGAGCGCTGGAAGGGAAGAGAAGGGCCGTTCCCCGTTCCCGGGCAGTGTAGGTGGCAGCCAGAGGGACTTCGTCACCTCAGCCGCACCACTACGACCTCTACAACCTCGACGAACGCTGACGAGGTTCGAGGATCTTCATCCTCTACATCCGCACCGGACATCGCCGAGGAGATTGAGTTCATCTTCATGGCTTCAGACGCCGGTTAGTTAATAATTCCGCAATTAGGTGATCAAATAGGCTTAGTTCTTAATTTTAGTAGATAGAAATAATCTACATGTGGTATCAGAGCCATAGCTTTAGCCTTTTGATCCTATCATCATCCCGGCAGAAGCCATTTAGATGCCCATTGGATCGGATTCATGTTTTAGGCCCTAATTTTAGTCTATTTTAATCCAATTTTGTTTGGATTAGGGTTAAACTCGCACTGCTCCTTGGCTTTTCAGTTGAAGTTTAAGTTTTATTGTGTTTTTAAGGCTTGGGTAGCAATTTAGAAGGAGGAGATTCGGCGGGTAGTAAAAATCGCCAAGATTCCCCAAGAACTTAGAACCCTAATTCGAAATCCCCAAATTACCTGAACCCTAAATCCCCAAATCAGAACCCCAATGAAATTTTCTCGGGTTTTAGGCTTACCCGGTGTGCCGTCGTCGCCGTTGTGGTCGTGACGGCCTCAGCCCGCCGCGCACACCCTCACTAACCGGACCCGAGCGGCATCAATCTGCCGCTCGGGCCCCGGGTCGCCATTCGCCGCCTTGCGCCGCCGGGACACCGTCGACCTCGGAGATGTGCACGGCATCAGCCGCCGCGCACGGGCGTTCCGCTGCTGCTTCGCCCAGTCGCCGTCGCCATCGTGCGCTTGTCTCGCCGTGCGAATCGGGGAGGAGAAAGAAGAATGGGGATTAGGGTTAGGGTTGTCGGCCACCGGCGATTTTTGTCTCGATGCGATCCGATCTCAGGCGTCCGATTCGATCTCAACGGACACAGTAAGCCCCGCACTGTTCCCATTAAATCACGACCGTCCATTTTGCATCGTGTGGCTATCATGATTAAAGTGGCGGGATCGAATCCGGCCGTTCATCAGATCGACGGCTCAGATCAATCCTGCCGCCGAGCTCACCGCTCACTGGCCAGGCTGGGCTGCGCACGGTGCGCGCGCTTGACACGGTAGTGGGCTACGCGGCTTTGGGCCCCACGCACGCCGGAGCATAGTAACGGGCTAGGTCCAATGATTGGGCCAAATTCCCTTTTATATATTTTCAGCTTTTATTAATTCCTTTTCAATTTACAGTGCACATTTAATTGGTATTTTATGCTCAAAAATTACTGGAAAATTATTGGAAAAATATTTTTAATTATCTCTGGCTAATCTTCAATTTGTGTAATTCATTTAACTGTTATATCATGATTATTTTTGCTGGAATAAAATTCTTAGGATAGTCTCCAATTTATATATATTTCATTTTAATGTTATTTCATGATTAATTTTGCTGAGAAAAATTATGAGGTTAATTCCATTAGACTCTTCTAGTTAAATGGAACCAACGAAAAAATTGACTAGGTGATTATTCTCATAATGTGAATTTGTTTTCTACCAATGTCGATTATATATTCATGTCGGTTTATGGATAAATTAGTTTTTCTTGATTATATTGGCCCAATGGTAATATAATTAAGAAATTTATTTAATCATTATGTGTGTGATTAATTGTACTAACATAGATTAATTACATACATGCTTTATTTATGTATTTCCTCATAATTTTTTCAGCTCTTGGTCAGCTTAGAGAGCTTGAGCCCTTCGATGGGACCAACTATGCCAAATGGAAGAGTAATGTATTATTCAACCTAGGCATATTGGATTATGATTATGCTATTAGGGAGGATGTCCCTGTGGAACCCCTCCACACTAAGGATAATTATATGGAACTTAAGAAACAATATGAGGAGAAATCAGCGGCATGGGATAAATCCAACAGGATGTCTCTCATGTATATTAAGAGTAATATTTTCCCTGCCATTATTGGGGCTATTGTGGACTCAACTTATATACAGACATACTTAGCTAATATTGATGAGAACTTTAAGAGTTCTCTCAAGACTTATACTAGTACAATCATTATGCAAATGATGACTAGCCACTATAATGGTAAGGGTGGCATTAGAAAACATATCATTTAGATGTCGGCCATGGCCTATGAGCTTAAGTCCATGAATATGGCTATCTCCGATGGTTTCTTAGTCCATTTCATCATGAGTTCACTGCCCCCTGACTATAGTCCTTTCAAGATTAATTACAACACTCAGAAGTATAAGTGGACCATAGCAGAGCAGATCTCTCACTCTGTTGAGGAGGATGTAACGCCCTGGTTTTCGGGCCGTTAAAGACTATTTTAGTAAAAACCATAATTTCAAAAATCTTTGGATTTTTGTCTGTGCTTAAGGATTAGTGTCGTAGATCTCAGATCAAAACCCCTTGAAACCCTAAAACCTCGGTCCCAAACTCTCTCTAAATTCCAAGACTCAAATTTTGTAATTCGATTCTCTCAAAATTTTCTCGGAAAAATTTAAATCCGAGATCCCCTTTGAATTTCCTTGAGATCCTTCCTAAACCCACAATCAAAAATATCCATCAAATGTTGAGAATTGAATCCTTTATAAAATTCCCTAAAGCCTCCTCAGAAATTAACTCATTTTAGATGTATATATATATGTGTGTGTGTGTATATAAATATGAATATATATGTGTACATATCTATAACAAAGTCCTAATTAAAAGCCTTTTGCAGAACTCTTGAAAATTTTGAAAACCTCAATACCAAAACCCTCTTAAATCCCAAGAATTAAATTCAAATATATATATATATCCTTTCCAAACCCTCCCAAAAATAATTCCCTAAATGAAACCCCGGATCGAGTTCCAAATATTCAAATATCCTTTTGAAAAACCTTCCCTGACCTCCTATTAAAATTTTCACTAAATATTCCTTCTCTAAGTCCCCCTTTATTTTTCCAAAAATTCAAATATCCAAAATAAAATCCAACCCCTTTTGAATTCATTATCTTTTCCCTCCAAAATCCCCATCCATTTTCTTCCAAATATATATATATACATCCCAACCATGGTGGTAAAAATCCTCCTCAGAAAATCTCAAGAATTTTTGTAGACTCAAATATAAAATTTTGAAATTAAATTCCTTTTTAAGTCTCTAAAAATCTTCCCAGCAAAATTCCAGAAAAACATCAAGTGTCATTGTTCCTACTGGGCTGTCCCCCTTCCTTTTCTCTCTTTCGGCCCACTCGGCCTCTATCCCTCCTGCACGTGCCTCGGCCACGGGCCCCCTCCATTAGTCCCTCCAGCCAAGCGCAGTGGACACGGTCTCTCCCCGACACGCGGGCCCCTGTTGTCGGACAGCATCGTCGTCTTCCCATCGTCTTCTTCCTCCCGCACCGCTCTCTCTTCTCTCTCTTCGCTCGATCTTTCTTCTCTGCTCCTTGACAAAAACCGCATGCACATACTGTTAACACCAAAATTTGGTACGGTTCGTTATCATGTTCGGTTAAGGAAAAAAGCTATATCAACCGATGGAAGCTAATCCAGAAGAAGTCGAATTCAGAAAGGAATGGTGAAGACCACAGCATGGCAGTTAACTATTTTATCTATAAATTAGGTAGCTTTAATAAGTTTTAGGAAAACCTGATCTCCTGTCCGATCAGGACTTGTTAATTTTCCTTTTATAGTTAGGAAACTCCTGTTTCGTATCCGATCAGGACTGTATCAACTCGGGGTATAAATACGTATGCCCGAGGACCATGTAAACTATCTTACAGATCAATACAACTTCGGCGCATCGCCACCCTTTTTCAATGGGTTCTTGCTTCTCGAGACAGGCTGCATTGGTTAGGTCCGAATTCCTGCAAGAAAGTAAGTCTCGTTACCCTGACTACCTTATTGGCTAGGACTTCCTCGGTTAGGTCCGATATTCTAGCTGATCTACGGTAGTCGGCTTACCACGGTGTATCTGTTCTGTCTACGGCTGCATCAGTTAAGTTTGATCTCTTAGGCCCAGTGGATATATCACATCACGCGTGCGTAGATTTATCAGCTTACTGGGTGTAATTTATCGTCAGTTTGTGCTGCATCGGTTGGGTCTGACCTACTAAATTGCTAGTGATAAGTTATTCCTGCTAGGTTGATAGATTTTATGCAAGCGTCTTGTCGGGATGTATAGCCGATAAGTTATCATATAGTTCATCACGATCGCATTAGATCTATCGGCTCATCGAGATTCTTTTATTATTATTAATCTGTGCTGCATCAGTTAAGTTTGACCTACTAGATTGATAATGATAGATTTATCCTTGTTAAGCCGATGGGTGTTTATGCGATGTTTTATCGGAATGCCTAGCCGATAAGTTATCTTTCAATAGATAAAGCTGACTGCATTGTCTTGAATATTATTCTGCTTATCTACTCTATCATCGGCTTCTAGCCGATGTCCAAGTGTTTTTTCGGCAGTCGGCTGGCTTATTGTTTACTTATATCATCATCGGCTTCTAGCCGATGTACAAGTACTATCGGTAATCGGCTGGAGGAAGTCTGTATCGGCTGGTTGGCCGATTGGATCAATAATCTAACTTTTCTATCTCCTTGTCAATTGCTGGGTCAAATTGACTGGCACGCCCGCGAACCTCAAACTTAGGACCTGCACTGGAGCTAAGCAGATCTCCTAGACCTTCGCACGTCTAGTGCATCGAACTAGATCATCGGCTCGTTCTCGACGCTACTGGTGACTTTCGGTGTCAACACATACCTCCTTGCCTCCGTCCGCTCGAGCACATGCGACCCTGCTCCCGTCCCATCCACCCCGGCAGCCCGGTGCAATTTACGCTCCACCACACATGGTCACCTCGGCCAAAGGCTTGCCGAGCTCATCGGCGAGCTCCCAAAGTCAACAACTGCGTGCGCAATCCTCGTCTCGTCCTGTCATCATCTCCTATGCCCCTCATCTCTTCTCTGGCAACTGCGTGGCATAGCGATGATGCCATCCCCAGTGCTCGTCATATCCACCTTGAGCTCCGGTCATGTCGCCTCTCCCATAGCCATGCCCCGCTGCCGCACCGCCTTTCTGTCTTGTCGTGACGTGCCTTTTCTCGTGCCTATAAATCCGCCGCCCCGCCGTACCATTACCCTCGCGAGCTCAAGCTCTCTCTCCGCCGCCGCCATTGATCTTTTGGCCTCGCTCCAATATGGTAGCTCCCAAAACCAATCAACTAAACTACCACCACCATTGGGTCCCTCGTTCTCTCACAAGCCCTACCGTGCCCCCAATTGTACCCAAGTGCCGCCATAGGGAAAAGCCCCAAATCGGGTGCCGCCTCCCCACCATTGACGTCGTCGTCAATCCTTCGTCCTCGCCACCAGTAATGCCCAAACAGCCCCTCTATTCTCCTCTTCTCGTCTCACCACTTCCAAGTTGACCCATCCCGACCTTCTCCGCCGCTCCTTTGGTCGCCAATGACGACCATATGTCGCCTCTCCCCGTCGCCACTTGCTGTCCCTCACTGCTAGCCGCCCTCGAGCCTCCGTTCATCAATCCAAGCCGTCAATCTCCTTCGCCGCATCCCCCTCGTTCCATTCCCGCACTCTACTTTCTCCGGCGAGTTGTCGCTCGCCGAATCCTTCCTGGCCATCGTCCTTCGTCGATTTTCCGCCGCCATGGCCGGCCGGCCGCCGAACCCGCACCTTCCCTCTCTGACCTGTGGGCCTCGCCCCACTGATCCACCCAAGCAACCGACAGGTGGATCACCCCTCCTAATTTAATTCTAAGCCTTTGACACGTGGGCCCAACATAGTTTTAAATTTAACTAACCCTATTAGTATATATGTCCTACTTACAGGTGGGCCCCATTCATTTAACCCCATTTTAATAACCCCTGTATCTATGGCATGTGGGCCCATTTAATCTCCCTCTCTCTACCTATGACATATGGGCCCAGCATGATTAAACTCTAATAATGAGGCTTACATGTGGACCCCCTGACATGTGGGACCTCCTAGTCAGACCCCTCTCTCTCTCTCCCTCCACTGCCATGTGGGCCACTATCCCTTCTCTCTCTTCCCAATGACATGTGGGCCCTGCTCTTCCCCTCTCTCTATGAGACACTGACAAGTGGGTCTGTCGGCGAAACGGGACTGGGGGCCCCACATACCCCGGGGACGCGTGGATCTTCGACCACGTCAGCTCCTCCGGGGCCCACATTCTGCACCGGTGACGGCCGGCTATGGCCGTTTTCCCGCTAAGTACCTGGGCACGAGCACTGCCTTGGCCCGGGTGTGCACTCCCCGGGCGAGTCGCGACGACGGCTCGCGGTCCCTCCTCGGGAGCCGCCTCCTCGGTCCTGGGGCATGTCCCCGGGAACATTACTGGGACTTCCCGGGACCGGGCCTTGCCCCCCGGTCCGGGGACCCACAGCTTCAGCCCCGGGTCGCGTCCCCGGGGCACATTACTGGGGGACATCCCCTGGCCCGGGTCTCGCCCCCCGGTCCCGGGTCCCACCTCCTCGGCCCCGGGTCGCATCCTCGGGGCACATTGCTGGGACTTCCTGGCCCCGGGTCTCGCCCCCCGGTCCCGTGGCCCACAGCTTCGTCCCCGAGGAACTCGGCGCCTTGTGCGCGCGGAGGGCTCGACGAGCTCTTTGCCCCGGGCCCGAGCTTGACTTGAGCGGACCAACTGTTCCAACTACCCGTATTAATGGCAAGGCGACGGGGCGCGTCGCCCTGTTGCCCGCTCTACCACGCGTGACGGCTCGGGACGGCCCCTCGTGGGCCGGCTCCCTGTGTAGTCAGAGAACTTTTGACTAAGAGGGCTTCAGTTTTCCACACTCTGGCAGCGATGGCGTGCGCCGTCACATCTCCATGACCTAGCCACCCGCAGCAGCCGAGCGACGTGATGACCAAACATGCCGAACCAACTCCGGCGTGGCTCAGCAGGTGGGCGTGCACGACAAGACATATCATACCTAGAAAGGCTTTCTCCTCGCATGTGAGTTAGGCACTGTGGACTCCCCTTAGACTATGAAAGGAGAATCCATGCCAAGCAGAAAGGGGATTCGGGTTCCAAAGGCTTCTCGAGCTGCTCTAGAAAGCAGGAGACTGAGTTCGTTCCCAAGTGAGGGCTAGCTCCTGAGCACCCCTAAAGAACTCCTTGTAAGAGCAAACCACATTCATCTCCCACATAGCAAACGCACATAGGAGTAGGTTATTATGCCTCCGCGTGGTCCGAACCTGTCTACTTCTCCTGCCTCCCTTGTGTGCCATCTTAACCCAGGCCCTCGGCGCCCGAGCATATTTCGTCCCGACGCCGCAGTCGTCCTGTGAACAACTCCCTTGGCCGAACCTCAAAGGGGGGTCCCCAGACTCCCCGCGGTTAGAGTTCCCTCCTCCGACAGGGTCAACATCTCAATTTCTCTCTCCCAGTCACTGACCAAGGGCCCCACCTGTCAGCCAATGTTCCCAAAATAATTCTTTTTCCAAAAATCCAATTAATCCTTTTCTATATTCCAGAAATTCCCTAAAACTTCAAGAATCCATATCTTTTAATCCATAACTTCAATTGAACCCGTTTAAGTCTCAAAATTTTTCTAAAAATGAGATCTACCTCATGGCACTATTAGTTATTAATAATAGTATTTTATTTCTTGGATTTTGTATGTTTTCTCTTGTTTCACGCGTAGTCGACATTTTGGAATTCGTTGGACGTCAGATTTCGTGAAGATTCGAAGACGAAGATTGAGGCAAGTCACTCCGTGACCATATTGCTCCTAAATTCAAAATGTTTTGTTTGCAAAATTACATGGTTAGTGTCAACGTTAAATTGATCGGCCTCGGTTTGCGTGTTGAACCGACAGACCTTTCTAGTAGTTGCATAAATCCCGTAGGACGTTGATATCCTATTCCTTGTCACTCCACCCCGTGGTACCTCAGTTACCGTGCTCTCTGAGCCTGGACTCCGTTGGTTCTACCCACATCACTATTGATTGTCAGTTTGGGAAAAATGGGGTTTCAAAATCTTTAAAAACCTGACATGTGATGACGGCGTGGTTGCAAAACAAAATTGTTTGCGAAAATCCGTGGTGCAAAGTGATCGCCTGTGTGGTGGCACTTCGTATTTGTATATAAGAACCATTTCCTTGGAGAATTTCATCCAAGAATCTCACAGTGCGACCACACGGGTGGAATGGGACGCCCTTGGCTGAGTAACTAGTGTTCCCTGGATCGTTTGGTTACTAATAAATGTGGGAGCGGTTGAGTGCCAAGAGAGCGATATACCCCCGTCCCTGAGTACAGGAAATGAGTTCCTGGTACTTAGTTAAGAGAACCTATTTATAGGGCAACGTGCTATCCTGGGTAGGCTTGGGAAAGGCCTTGTCGCCAACCTTCCCCGCTGATGAGTGCGGGAAGTAAGCTCGCATCATGTGGGTAAAGCGTGCACCCTTTGCAAAGGTTTATAAACTGTTCGAACAGCCGTACCCACGGTTAAGGGCGAATGTGAGGTGATTCCTCTAGCGTAGATTTGTTTGCCAGTGCTTTGTGAAAAGTGATTTGTGGTTTGGGAGCCGTTACCAAAATCGTCCTTAGTGGTTGATGGATGACCTGAGTGGTCTGAAACGGGACTATGTGACCCAGATGTCAATTGGCATTATAGATTAGGCTTCCCGAGCGGAAATGGTGTATGATTTGAGTTGAGATTATGGATGACTCGAGGAACCACTGAGATGGATTATGAGATGAGATGATGTACTGGATAGGACGAAAGTGAAAGGAAAAAATAAAGAAAAATGAGATTACATCCTGAAGAGGACGAAAGTGAAAATAAAGTAATAGATGAGAATACAGTGAAAAGGTGCTTGAGGGCAGACCCACTGAGCCGCTGTCGCGATCCGACAGGCGGTATAGGAATAACTCTAAGCAAATAAAAATCTGGTTGATCCGCTTGAGTTGTTGAAAAGCAATTCGCGGACAGGATCGAGGCGAGAGCCACCTTCCAGTCACAAAGAGACAACTCACACTTAGGGTTTTGGAAAAACGTTTTCAAATAAAAATGTTTGTAAAATAAACCCCAGCCTATCTTTGATAGCCTACATAACTCACATTTTCTGTGACTTGCTGAGTACGTAAGTACTCAGTCTGTTTCTTTTCTCCCCTTCTTTAGGAAGAGTAAAGTGGAAGTAAAGATTAGGGTTTCTTTCCTAATTTCAAGCCATTGCTTGTGGATTGGGTTCTCGCTGCGCTGTCGCTCTGCTACTGTTCTATTCAAGAGTTGCTACCCAGGGCTTGCCCGAAGTCACAATTTATAAAGGTATAATATATATATATATAATTAATTGTTGTGGTACATCTTCGTTGGCCGCGGGTACCAGCAAGATTTCCTAGGACTGGTACCAGCATCGCAGTTCCGTGGGAATTGGTTCACACCAATCTTCTGCGGCGCTTCCTCTCTGGTGTCACTGTAGATGGTGTCAGGGCGGGGGCGTTACAGAGGAGGAGCGCCAAAATGATGAAAAGCATAAGAGACAAGAACAATTAAACCTCCTCAAGCGGATTACACAGTGAGAAGGTCTTCCAAATTAATCAGAGATCACTCTTTGGTGCAGTCCTTCATCGAGAGTTCTTTGCATGACTTCTTTTTGAACTTGAGTTCTATGATAGCTTGTATTGACTACTTATGAACTTGGAACTTCTCTAGCCTTTTGCAATAGAACACTAGAATTCAGATGGCTGGAGGGTAATATGCCAATACTACTACATGCTTGTAATTTTGTTTGGAGGTTAAATATTGAATTACCT
Organism: Oryza meyeriana var. granulata; assembly: GCA_003991445.1. Lineage (NCBI taxonomy): Eukaryota > Viridiplantae > Streptophyta > Magnoliopsida > Poales > Poaceae > Oryza > Oryza meyeriana. The sequence goes on from RYFJ01000535.1 coordinate 143,764, forward strand.
GTAAATTTATAGCTTAGGTTGGAAGGTTGGTATGCCAAACCTCATAATTCTAGACGATGCTTGTTTGGTTCGGCAATTTTTTTTGTTTTTATTCAACGTACCATTTTCTTAATTTTGGTGTGATTGTGTATGTGTAATTATACTGATGCAATGCATTATCAGATTTTATTTTTTTTTCAATTTCGTAATTTTCTACAATCCTTAAGTTGTAGGACGAAGCAATCCCTGCCACCCGTGTTGTGGTGGGTAGTTTGAATCCAAACAAACAGGATTGGAGGGGGATTAACCCCATGGTGGGAGAGGATTGGGTGGGTGAAAGGGGATCAACCCAATCCCCCCTTAGATGAATTTTCCTAGGGAAATCCATCCCAGGTTACCGAACATAGCCTGAGGCGTTTTTTCTCCCCGGGGGGTTGGGGTGGGTTGGGTAGAGATATTTTCCCAACCCGGCCCATTCAAACGCATGTATGGGCCGTAGAGGGAATTTGGCCCCGGACGGGATGGCACACGGGGATTTCACCAATCCTGCCCAATCCATGGCTAAACGAACAAGGCCTTATTGGGTTACAGTCCATACAAGCACAACTTCCTTCTGCAGTTACCCCTGGAAAATGTTTGGGCTGGCATTTTACATCGGTATTGGACTAAAAACAGGGCTTCCACGCAGGTCGGCCCATCGATCAGTTGGCCGGCGGCGACTGCTAGTGCTTGCCTTGCTCCCATATATGAACTTCTTCCATATATCTGCTTGACTTACTAGCTAGCTGTACTAGTACGCTGGTTAATTGAGAAGATCTTTTTCCTTTAAGATTCACATGGTTCAATTCGCACAACATTTCCTTTTCTTTTCAATTTTTAGTAAGTACAACAGTAGTACTACAACATGTGCAAGAAAAAGTAGCCACTGTGATACCAAGTGATTTTTGTCTGTAGTGTGGATTCAATGGTCAACTAAAAATATAAACCGAAGAGCAAAGGTGAGGACATATGAAGTGTTGCCCGAGGGAGAGAGTGTGCAGTGACAAGTTTTTGCTAGCAGAGCATTGCACCAACGAATGATTTCCTGGTCTTCACAGATAGACATTGTAGGAACAGAAGGGATTGGGATAACCAATATTAACCGATACATGAGACATGGTTTAAGGGGACTTCACTATTTCTTAAAGACGCTGACAGCAGTTACGCAAACTAATACTCCAACCACCCAATTAGTGAAGTGTTCTTTCTCTATGAAGCAATGCTTTTCTAGTTTGCATTCAATGGTTGGCTAATAAACCATAGACAAAGGGTAACACATCTGAGTGTTGCTCGAGGAAGAGAATTATGTGCTGCAAAAAGTTGTTGCTCGGGATATCGTGATCTTCAGACAGAGATGCTGTAGTAACACAAGGTACTACAAAACCAATTACCGATATGCTTTAGTCAAGAATAGATGCACTACCAGGGTTAAATTTGACGAGTACCTCTACCTTGAAGGAGCGCCTGATAAGAGATTTGACACTAATGAGACAAGGACAACCAAACTGGTACAACATTTGAGGCTCCGGGCGAATAAGAGTGGAAGCCCTTGTTTAAATGCAAATTAATTATCTAATTATTTTCTTGTTTAATTTCATTTGTTAAGGGTCAGTAATTTATATTCTTATCTTGGCTTTAGACTTTTCATATGTGCACTGCCTTGAATAACTTTTTTAGTTAATGGATTAAAAACCCAGCCTCTACATCCAACTTGGATGCACATAGCTAAAGCACTGCCTTGATTAATTAGTCGTAGTAGTGTTGTTTGATTCTAAGTTGTTTATTTGCGATTCACTTTTTGGCACAACCCCTATCTTATGTTTTTCCTTTCAGCCAGTACAAGTACAATAGTACCATGCAAAAATTATATCCAAAGTGATATATATATTTCTTTTGCATTGTGCATTAAGTGGTGCTTGCTAATAAATTCCATATCAAGGGTGACCATATATGTGATGTAATATTGCTGCAACCAAAGCATAGCACAAGTGAAGATTTATTGTTTTTTTAGACAAGCATTTTGGAAATAGAAGCGTGGAAGGCGTTGGGAAAACTAGTACTCCTACAACCAAAAATGTGTTGGAAATGTTTTAAGAGGATCATCAACAGTTTGTCGCTGACCGTGCATGTCTCACTTACGATAGAAAGCCACGCTGCCTAATCGGAAGCGAAACCAAAGGACTGTGTCATCGAATTTAGCGTGAGTTGTAGCACGTGTGGCCTAAACAGGCAAGAAAAATTAGTGCCGACTTCCGAGGTGAATGGCCATAGCACTGAATAGAACGTCATAGCTACTGGACATTTGCTCAAATTTTATCCGTCTTGTGGAATAAACAAAAGAAAATATTTAATATATTTTCATATGCTTTGTGCTGATATTTTGACATACAATAAGAAGGGGTTGGCTACTAGTAGCTTGCCGGCTAGCGAGAGAAGCAGAGAAGAGGGAGAGAGGAAGAGGAGCTGAGGGCTACTCGCTGGCCAGCGAGAGAAGGGAGAGAGGTGGAGAAGAAGGAGAGGAAGAGGGAGAGGGAAAGGGAAAGGGAGAGGGAGCCAAGGGGATGGACGGAAGCCCCGAGATCTGTCACGGGCCTATGTGGCAACTTGCGAGTCACAACTTGAAGAATTTAGAGAACCTACTCTCACATGCGGCTCGAACGATCTGGCTAGATCGGTTTCTGTGCCAGTTAAACAGAAAAACCGATACTCATAGGTTCATTTTTAATTTTTACCCGTAGAGAGCGTGGGCCGGATAAGTGGGTGAAAAATTCTAAATGGGTACTAGATTTTTTTTCATTCAATATTGATAGGGTGATATGATTGACCTGTTAGTAGTGCCTACTCCTGGACGAGTCGGCTAACATCCCAGTGGACTGAGACATGGTAAAAATGCACGATGCTGGCCGCTGGCTGCCATGTTGAAGAGACAACAGTTCTCACAGAAGCAGCAAGTGCGAATCGCAGTTATATATGATGGCCTTGTGAGCTACTGCAGCATTCTTTCGTCCAAATTTAGTTTTCTTCTCTGTTGACATCTTTTCTATATTTTCTGGCTGCATTTTGCCCAAACTGCCAAACATGTATTTTGAGGTATAAGCAAAATAAAAAAATTTGCACTATTTTCATTTGATCTATGCTGAGATTTTTTTCCATGAAGTTAAGAACATACAATATTATAATAGCTCAGATGTAGTGCTGTTTAATTCAAAAGGTGGAGAACTACACCAGTTATAAAAGAAATGTTTTTGCACGAACGTAAATAAACAAGATTATAACATTGCATCACTGCATAAATAAATGTTGAGTCTCAGCACAAGCACAAGCAATCTATGTGCGACTCAAGTTTTCCATGGTGTACTCCACCGCAACATTGAATAGAACAAAGAAGCAAGTAAAAGGTCAAGTAGACACACAACTTACATATAGCTTTAGCAAATATCTCTACAATATAACAATCAGTACAAATTAATTTTGCTCAGAAGGCATGAGCAATGAGAGGTAGGTTCTTTTGGTCCCACTTCTGGTAAATGAGACTATTACATTAATATGGTTCAAGTAGAAGTGAATATTGAGAGAAAGAAATACTAAAAGAACAATAATCATTTTCAGTAACATGATTTCCTTTCATTTGTTGAGAAACCAACTCGGCCTGCTTGGCTACGTACGTGTTTGTGCTGTTCATATACCTGTGAACGACTAATAGGAAACATCATGCATGTATGCAAGAATTAGTCAGGACTTTGAGGTTGTAATGTAGGAAAACCTAGATTGGTTGAAGCGTCTCACCTCCGTAGAGGCCGCGGTTTACGTGTTAATATAGGCCAGGAAGAGCCCCTGGCATGGCCATACAAATCGGGATTACAATCTTGAGAAGAAAGAAAGAATATCCAAGGAAAGCTTATCTATGGATTACATGAGATCTTAACTTCCAAAACTATTCTCTATTTCCTATCTCTAACAGCCTCCCTCAATCACAACTTATCTAAGTTGAGATTACGTATAAATCCTTCAAGTTGCTTTACTGTCTATGGTTTGGTGAACCCATCGGCAATCTGATCGGCTGAGTGTATAAACTTGATCTCCAACTATTTCCTTGATACTCTTTCTCTAACAAAATGATAGTCTACTTCAATGTGCTTAGTTCGAGCATAAAACATAGGATTAACTGATAGATAAGTAGCTCCAATATTGTCACACCAAAGTTGAGCAGTTTTAGGTACCTAAATTCCCAACTCAATCAAAAGAGTTTGAACCCACATAACTTATGCCGTTGCATTAGCAACAGCTTTATATTCAACTTCTGTACTGGACCTTGACACTGTAGCTTGTTTGCATGCACTCCATGATACAAGATTTGAGCCTAGAAACACAGCTAAGCCTCCAGTAGACCTTCTATCATTAACACATCCTGCCTAGTTTGTATCTGAAAAAGCACTGACAGAATTTGATACAGATTTACTGATTCTTAGCCCAAGCTTAGCTATGAATTTTATATATCTCAGTATTCGCTTAATTGCAGTCCAATGAGTAGTGGTAGGTGCATGTAGAAACTGACACACCTTATTTACAGAAAATGCAATGTCAGGTCTAGTCAGTGTTAAATACTGTAAGGCTCCAACTATGCTCCTATATTGTGTTGCATCAATGGGTCCGAGTAAGGATCCATCATGTGCAAACAACTTCTCTGAAGTAGACAAAGGTGTACTCACAAGTTTGCATTGCAGCATTCCTACTCATTTCAATATATCAGTGGCGTACTTTTCTTGTGTTAACAAGATCCCATCACGTACCTTGTTAACTTCTATTCCAAGGAAGTAGTGTAGATCACCCAGATCCTTCAGGGCGAAGTCTTCCTTGAGATCTCGAAGTAAAGCTACAGTAGCATCTTGGGTTGAACTGGCAACTATTATGTCATCCACATATATAAGAACAAACACCATGACATTTCCTTTGTTGTAAAAGAAAAGAGATGTATTTGCCTTGGAAGCTCTAAACCCAAGAGCGCACAACTTGACACTAAGACGTGAGTACCACGCTCTAGGAGCTTGTTTCAAACCATAAATAGCTTTATCCAACTTACATACTGTTAACGCCAAAATTTGGTACGGTTCGTTATTAGATTCGGTTAAGGAAAGAGGCTATATCAGCCGATGGAAGCTAATCCAAAAGAAGCCGAGTATAGGAAGGAATCGTGAAGACCACGGCATGGTAGTTAATTACCTTATCTGTTAATTAGGTAGTTTTGATAAATTTTAGAAAACCTAATCTCGTGTTTGATCATGGCTTGTTAATTTTCCTTTTATAGTTAGGAAATTCCTGTTTCGTATCTGATTAGGACTGTATCAACTCGGGGTATAAATACGTATGCCCGAGGACCATGTAAACTATCTCACAGATCAATACAACTTCGGCGCATCGCCACCCTTTTCGACGGGTTCTTGCTTCTCGAGCCGGGTTGCATCGGTTAGGTCCGAACTCCTGCGAGAGGGTAAGTCTCGTTACCCCGACTACCTTATCGGCTAGGACTTCCTCGGTTAGGTCCGATATTCTAGCTGATCTACGGCAGTCGGCTTACCACGGTGTATCTATTCTGTCTACGGCTGCGTAAGTTAAGTTTGATCTCTTAGTCCGAGTGGATATATCACATCACGCGTGCATAGATCGTATCGGCTTACTGGGAGCGGTTTATCATCAGTTTGTGCTGCATCGGTTGGGTCCGACCTACTAAAATGCTAGTGATAAATTGTTCCTGCTAGATCGATAGTTTTTGTGCAAACGTTTTATCGGGATGTATAGCCGATAAGTTATCTTTTTACTAGATAAAGCCGACTGCATTGTCCTTATTATTTTAACTATCTTCTCTATCATTGGCTTTCTAGCCGATGCACATGTTCTATTGGCAGTCGGCTGGCTTATTATTTGCTTATATTATCATCGATTCTATCATCGGCTTCCTAGCCGATGCGCGAGTGCTGTTGGCAGTCGGGCACGGGAGAGGACCCGGGCATGGGCACGGGCGAGAACCCGGGCGCGAGCACGGGCGAGGGCCTGGGCACGGGCGCGGGCAGTACCTTAGGTGGAGCGCTAATAATCACTATTGCAATCGGCTGAAGATTAGTCAATTCATTTATTCTGCCTATTTATTTTATCATCGGTTTATGGCCAATGTTCAAGTATACAAGTTCTATCGGCAATCGGCTGGTAGGATTCTTATCGGCCGATTGGATCACTGATCTAATATTTGCTCTCCTTGTCAATTGCGGGGTCAAATTGACTAGCACGCCTACGAACCTCAACATTTAGAACCTGCATTGGAGTTAAGCAGATCTCCCAGGCCTTCACGTGTCTCCAGGCGCCGAACCATATCATCGGCTTGTTCCCGATGCTGCCGGTGATTTTCGGCGTCAACACATACATAGTGTGGTCTTGATTCTTCTTCGTACCCTGGTGGTTGCTTCATATATACTTTCTCCTCCAGAACACCATGAAGAAACGCGTTCTGCACATCTAGCTGTCAAAGACTCCATCCCCTAGACACAGCAACAGACAGAATAATCCTAATAGTAGTAGCCTTGACTGTAGGACTAAAAGTGTCCTCATAGTCTATACCATACCGCTATTTAAAGCCTTTAGCAACTAGACAAGCCTTATACCTGTCAAGACTGCCATCAGATTTTCTTTTATTATAAATCCATTTACAGTCTATAATATTCCTACCTTCTGCGGTGGAACCAAGTGCCAGGTCTTGTTTTTCATAAGTGCCGAATACTTGGAGTCCATTGCCATTTTCCAATTGTTGTTGGAGAAAGCTTCTTCAATATTTTGTGGTTCACCTGTACATGACAGAAAACCATGTTTTCCATAGTGTATAGTGCTATTAGTATATACCTTGGTTTGCCGAATCCCTCTTTGAAGCCGTGTAATTGGACGGGAGGATGGTGCCGCAGAAGATCCAACGTTACTTTCTGGGCCGCCTGTCCTGTCTGTCGTCGCCATCGTATCACCAGTGGCCATCGCTACTGTTTGGTCCCCCTAGGATGCAACCGGTGATGCAGCTGTGGACCCGCCAGCACCAGCACAGACAGATGGCAAGTTTAGAGTGGAGGAAGCAGACGATGTGAAGTCAGAGCCATTGTTCGTTAGTGCAGCTGCCGAGGACTGACATGACACAGAACCTGGAGTTGATGAAGCGGCTGATGTAGCGGGAGAGTCATCCTCGGGATTGGCGCCTGGGACTCCATCATCATATGTGTGAGTTTCTGGCTCCTCCGATTGCTGTACTGCAGCATTCTCAGGATCAGGATTAGTGGCATGATCAGGATCATTAATCATATGACCATTCTGTTCACCCCTAATTTCTAGATTAAGTAATGTGGGTGGAAGAAGGAAGATTTCTGAGCGTAACCGTGCCCCTGCATTGGCATGCAATTTGGAAAAAGGGAACATAGTTTCATCAAATATAACATCATGAGAGATATACACACGACCAGAGGAAATGTCAAGGCATTTAAATCCTTAATGGATATTACTATAGCCAAGAAAAGTGCATTGGTGGGAGCGAAACTAGAGTTTGTGAGAGTTGTAAGGTTGAAGATGAGGCCAACAAGCACATCCAAAAATACGAAGAGAAGTATTATTGGGTTTCTCATGAAACAAACGTTCTAAAGGTGTCTCAAAATTGATGACTTTACTTGGTGTGTGATTTATGAGATAGGTGGCAGCTAGAAAGGCCGGGCATGGATGCTTGGGCTAACAGAGAAAGACCCACCTCTACAATGTGACGATGTTTTCATTCAGCAGAGCCATTTTGTTGATGTGTATGAGGACATGAGACATGGTGTGTGATGCCAATTTTGCTAACGAAAGAGTGGAGTTTTTCATACTCACCACCCCAATCAGTTTGCATAGTGATGATTTTTTGATTGAAGAGGCGTTCAACAAGGTTTTGAAAAATCATGAAATATTTGAAACACTTTAGATTTATACTTCAAGAGGTAAATCCAAGTAAATTTGCTGAAATCATCTATTAAGATGACATAATATTTTCTGCCCCCAACAGAATCAGGATCAGGACCCCAAACATTGGAATAAACAAGTTCAAGTGGAAACTTGGACATACTGGAAGACTTGGCATAAGGGAGTTGATGGCACTTGGCCCTTTGACAAGCAGAACACACATACTCACCAATGGACTCTTCGGGGGAGATAATTTTTGCTAATGACTCTATGAACTACTGGTAGAGATGGATGCCCTAGGCGGTTATGCCACCTTGACACTGATGGCTTGATGACACCAAAAGCCTCCCTGGATGAGGAAGAAGGGAGAAGATAGAGGCCATTCCAACACCACCCTTTAAGAAGAATTTGCCTCGTTGCCTTGTCCTTTATCAAGAAAAAATAGGGGTGAACTTCCAAAAAAGAGTTATCAGTGATAAAGCGATACACAGAGACAAGGTTTTTCTTGGCTTTAGGAACATGCAGCATATTTTTCAAATAAAGTCTACAACTAGGGGTGTGAACAATTGAATGGCCAATATGATCAATGTAGATACCTGATCCACTCGCCGGGTGGACTTGATCTTTTCCGTTGTACTTGTCATGGACTGTCAGTTTTTCGAGCTTGCCTGTGATGTGATCGGTGGCGCCGGTATCCATGTACCAGTTGGTGTCAATCCCATAGAAATTGGAGAAAGTGGCTGCACTTCGTTCTTGAGGGACAAAATCCTCGTCAAACCTGTACCAACAATCAAAGACAGTGTGACCTGTTTTATTGCATAGTTGACATATAGGTCGTTTGTTGTTGTAGTTGGTGCAGCTTCCAGCATTGTCGCGGCCACGACCACGACCGCCACCATGACCGCGATCGCCACCACCGCGTCCACCACCGCGTTTGGAGCCACTGCCACCGTGGCCACCACTGCCGCGCCCTCCACGGCTTGCGACATTGGCTGAGTAGCCAGATCCATCTTGGCGTAGTTTCATCCGATTCTCGAAGCTTAGTAGCTACGAGTAAACCTCCAAAACAAAGATCCGATCTGTTCTTCCCACCAGTGAAGAAATGACCGGTTCGTAGGTTTCATCAGGCCCGGCGATGATGTAGGATTCAAGTCTTCTTCATCGAGTGGTTTACCACCCAAGGTGATCTTGTTTGCCAGCGACTGACAGGTTGCCCTTGCATGTGGTAGCGAGGGCTATACGCGTGTTGATAGATTGCGCACGTGTCCGTGTCGAGAGGATGTTCTTAATCGTCCTCCAAACTTCTACAACGGTCGTCATGTTGACAACCTGGATGAGGACCTCCTTCGATAGAGACGATATGATGTATCCTAGGACTTGCTGATCTGTAGTCACCCATGCCTCATAGGCCGGATTCAACTTCTTGATGGTCTTGTCATCTTGCACAATGCTGAGTTCGATGTCAGGAGCAGGAGTAGCACTAGTGAGGTACCCCTCCATCCGTGCCCGTGAATGGCCGGAAGAATTTGCGCCTTCTAGATGAGGTAGTTGGTCTTGTTCAATTTCTCGGCGACAACCTGGCCAGATAGGGGATTCACAGCGGCGTTGGAAGTGCTCGCCATGGCTAGATGCGATCTTTTGATCTATAGAGGAGAAGGCACTGATACCATGTAGGAAAACCTAGATTGGTTGAGCGTCTCACCTCCGTAGAGGCCATGGTTTATGTGTTAATATAGGCCAGGAAGAGCCCCTGGCATGGCCATACAAATCGGGATTACAATCTTGAGAACAAAGAAAGAATATCCAAGGAAAGCTTATCTACAGATTACATGAGATCTTAACTTCCAAAACTATTCTCTATTTCCTATCTCTAACATGTAAAGGTAGCGAGCTTAAAGCTGCCAGATTAATTTAATTATAAGATTAATGAAAACTAAAGCAATTTATAAAAAGTTGACTGGCATTAGAGCTAAGTGGTGGCAATCAATCTCAGAATACTTTGTTGGCCAAATTTTATAATTATAGCGAAAGAAAATTCAATGAGGATTGGTTTCTTGTACTTCAGCTGCGCCAATAGCATTTTTCTCCCAACTACTTGCAACGCACATGTTTTGTCAGCAAGTCCAAATTGAATAACATAAAAATTGTAGACGTTATATGAGTATACAGCAGTGCATTAATTTTGTGTTGCATGTGCTATTTCTTCAGTAGATAAAAGAAGTGCAGAGAGAGATAAGAAAGATCAGAATAGGGGGAGCTGACACCGGCCTCCTCCATGAAATCTACATATCAATATATAAGAGGTTTTTTTAGTGCTTTGCAAGCAAGTGATGTACCTACATATCTAGGATTGGGAGGCATCATGAACCAAATGAGTGCATTGTGAGCTGGACAACCATCCAAGCTTGTTTAAGTAGCAGCATATTGAGGTTGCATAATCCTAATGCAGTAAAACTACTTTGGTTCGGCTTTAACATAGCTGTTTATGGGCTTGAGGAAGCACACATAGTCGAGGACGTTTAGTAGCATTGGAACAACATCATTGCTAGCCTACACTGGCACTACTCGAAGGGTTGGCTGAGCAAGCAGTTTCTGAACACTGTTAGATCAAACGGTTTCATGGAAAGACAAAGTCTTTAACACTAACAATTGAAAAATAACTACTTATTAATTAGTTCAATACAGCAATGGAAGGTAGATTAATTTGGCAATTGGTACAAGGCATATGATTTTCCTTTGGAATGATAATCAAAGATACACAAAGTGCAGATTATATTGTTGTGGTTAGCTCTTAATTCTATGCTTGTTGCAGTTCATTATTTCACGTGCAAATTAGTTGCAAAATATATTGTAACAATGGTGTATATAGATTCATGAGTTTACGACAATGTAGGAGAGGCTATCTAAAGACACGCTGCGGTGAAGCCACGGACATCCTCTGGCTAGGGGTGTTAATGCGTCCAATTTTTTAGCTACAAAATTGAAGGGTTGGGTTAACTTGTGTTTTGAAAGAACTCGTGGGTTGTAACCCATTACCAATCCTATAGGCTCTGGCCCGAACAAAACAGGTGGCATGATGGTCTAACTTCACTAGAATCCCAATCTGGCCAATATAATGAGAGCCACCCGTAGTTACAGACAAAAGCGTCACACAAAATCTGCAACGAACTACATCTCCCTGGGATCCCATTCGGCCCAAATAAAATGGGCCGCAAGTAACCTACAATCCTGTTCTTGATCATCCAATTTGGGTCACACATATGTTGGAATACAGTTCTGGTCCAACCTATGCTGACTGTTGTAGAACGGTTACGTCGACGGATCGCTAGAAGACCGTATCCCTTCCTGCATAATCACATCACAGAAGAAAACAATGAATACAGGAAACACAGATATAGGGGTGTTCCTCTCTCTTTATTAATTAATAATCAATACGTACAATGAAGGCACCCTTGTCCCTCTATTTATAGGTAGAGGAGGCTAGAGATAAGAACTATAAATTTATATCTAATTGATTCAGATTGGTCCACAAGAAATAATTTTATCTCCTAAAGAGATAAGGATTCGTAACACTAACCACGCATTGTACATCATTCCATTATGGCCCAAAATATATGGGCCACACATCAGCCGAAATACTCCCATAAAGCCATAAATTATGGGCCTCAATGAGTTAAATAGGCAGACTATCACTTGTGTAACACCCTAGTTTCTGTGTAACCATTAAAAACTAATTTTAATAAAAACCCTAAGTTCAAAAATTTGGTTCAAAAAATTGTGGAGCCCACATGTCGGTCACAGCCTTGGGCGCCCCACACTGACTGACATGTGGGCTCCACAATTCTTTTGTTTTTTATGTGAATTGCCAATGACATGTGGGTCCCATTTAGTTTTTTTTATTTTTTTGCTGACTGTGATTTCACGTAAGCATCATGTATCCGCCACGTAGGACGAAGACTAGGTCAATATGCCACATGGACGCCACATCAGTGAAAACCACCATCAATACAGCCGAGAAAGTCATTTTGCACCGGTTTTAATAGTTGAAGGAGCAGTTATACCCACTTTTATAATTAAGAGATACAAATCAGATTCGACCTATACTTGAGGGAGTCAAATAGGACTTTTTCCTTTTTCCATCCACCTGGGCCAAGGCCTCGTCGGCCTAGCTGCCGCAGCAGGCTCGGCCCACTTCCTTTCCCTTTCCTTCTCTCTCCGACCCAATCTTCCCCAAGCCGCCAACCCAGAAATACGTCATGGCCCAACAGCCACACGGTCCGTTTTCCCCTCCCATGTCCATTCTTCCGCTAAGCCAAGCTGGCCCACCTCTCACTCCACTGCGGACTTTTTACTGTTAATAATTTAATTTATTTTTTAATTTACAAAACTAAATTTTAATTTTTTTTTGCAGAAATAGACTCTTGCCGCCGTGGGCCAGGGCGGCATTTAAAAACCGCCGTGGCCCAGGGCGGCAAATGGCCGGGGCCCACACTGGCATCACCAGGCCGTGACGGCGGCTCACGGCATCAGTGGGCCGGGGGCCACGTGGCATTGCCGCCCTGGGTCACGGCGGCGAATGGCAAAAATGCATTCGCCGCCCTCCCCCAGGGCGGCGAATGCACATTTCCGTTCGGCCCCCTGCAGCCATTTGTAAATTACCAAATTTGAAAATTTTCTTGCTAATTTTTAACCCCAAAAATTTTGAAAATTTATTTCTCAAAATTAGATTCTTAAATTCTATTTGTTGTGCCATTGCATTTATTGGGTCGATGTTCAATAAAAAACTAAATATCATAGATTGTTCACGCCGTGAAGAAAACTTGTCAAACTAAGGGTATTTCCAGATCGCCACTCGCATTCCACTCCTCGTATGTCCGGATCGGCACTCGCAATCCACTCCTCCCCGTCTTTCGCCTACACGCTTCACAAAATTTAGTTTTAATCGTGGTTTAGGGTATGTTTTTTGAAGTTTTTTTTATAATCCGACGATGGTAGGCTTTGGTTTGTAAAATCGTACTGATCATTTTTTCAAGTTTATTTTCGGTAATACTTAATTAATGACATGGTAATAGGCCGGTCCGTTTTACGTGAGGGACTTAGGACCCCTAGGCGAACAGAATGTTAGGGCCTATGAATTATTTCCCAAATTTGTGCGTAATGTACGTACTGAATGATTTTTAATTCGACATTGGGAGACAATATATTGTATTATTCGTGATCCACTCGGTCGATACTTAACGCAGTGTACGTACAATAGCATAGTGATATTAGCTAGATGCGAGCTGTTCGCATTGCGGCATGATGAAAGCGACATCCATAGTACGAAATACAACAACGGATACAACTTGTGAGCAGTACAATGTATCCGCTCGTTCTAGTTACCGGTTCCTAGAAAAGCGGGCGATTCGTTCATGGTACGATCTAGACAGGCTGTAGTCGGCTGGTGATTCTGGTTGTATGTTCCAGTGCCGTGATAGATCTGACGACGTGAAATTGTCAATCCATTGTCTGAATTGACACCTCCTTGGAGGATCCTGTGGGACGAGTTTGATTAGTAAATTCGTCACGTTTGGTGAAGGTAAACTATCTGCAGGAAGTAAGGTGCGGCTTGAACTTACATCGATATCGTCATCAAGAATGTTCGGATAAACAAAGCTTTTGCATCGCAGAGTTCCTGGCCTTCTCGACCTGACGACCTGGCAACGATCACCACAAGCACACGTTGGACGGTCCTCCCATCGCGGTAGTCCGAGAGGTCGATTTCTCCAGTCTGCCCCTTCTAGCTCTAGACGTTGTTCGTGCTCCGCCCTCCTGGCCATATATTGCACCATGCTTTCGTCTAACGGGAGGTAGTCATATTTCGGGTTGTCGTTGTCAATCCATTCAATGAAGCCACAATATCTTCCCTCGGTCTGTTAAGGTAAATATCTTGGTGTAAGAGTCGTGGACGTAAAAACGAATATGACAAAGACTTGACTGAAACACGTACCTGGGGACTCCGGTGCATGCACTCGAAGTATCTCCAGCCGTAAGTCTCCTCCTAATGAGATACGCGTAGCCGGCAACGGTCACTACAAAGGCATATCGAGCGTTCAGCCCAAGGTGGCAGTACCAAAGCGAAACCTAAATATCGCCAGTTGCAATCCTCCACGAAAAGAGGTGTAGGAGGCATTGTTCGATGCTGCTACAAGAAGAAAAGGAAATTAGTGAGGCAGGTAGTGGCCGTAGTTCATAAACGGTGCGAAGTTTGCCCGAGGGGCTGGGTGAAGGCCCTCTGCTACTATGATGGTGCTTTTATATAGGTTGTCGTGTGTCTATTTCCCTATGAGATGTACAGGTCAAAATATAAGGGACATGCATATGCAAAAAAAGGTTGAAGTGGCCAACCATGTATTCAGAATGCCCGTGACGACCCATGACTAAAGCGACACGCCGAAAGCTCGCTTGTCACAATGTGGCGCACGCGCGGCCTATATTATGCAAGTAAAGGTGGTCCGTACTCGCGCATAGTATGCGCCAAAAGTGGTTTGTCCTTTTAAAATGATACAAACAGGACGGAGTACTGTTGTAAATATTTGTGAAAGGTCAGATTTGAAGGGTGGGATCGAGCCTAAAGGGGGTGAATATGGACATGAAAAAGTTAAACAAGTTATGCGAGACCTATAAATAAATAAATACAACAATAGGCCCTAGTCCAAACGCCTCCTCGTCCTCCTAGGCTGCGCTCGCACATGCCCGCGTGAGTACGTCAGATGGTCCGCCGGTACCCCACGGGTGCCTCGGACCGCCTGAACAGTAGGGAAAGCACTGGCGTCATGCGGCTGTGTGTGCGGTGCACCTCCGAGCTGTGACGACCCGATCATGTCCTGCTCCGGAACGAGGTCGTCCTCGGTAGAGATCCAAGCAGAGGTGCTCCGGGCAGATCCCCGCCCAGTGTCCCCTAGGTGGTGGTGAGATCCGCCGCGTGGGGCTGGTAAAGAAAAGTTCGCGTCAGCCGAATAAAAAGTGCAGTTAGTTATGGAGAATATGTTCGAACCTGACGTATCTAACAATCCTCGCCCAATCATGGAGGCTGACGTCCTCGATCCTCCGGCGGTACCAGAAGGACCTGCTCCCCACGACGTACTAGCCCCTGCAGAACCCGCCGCTCCTGCCGATGTCCCTTCACCATGGGGACCTCGCATATGTATCTGCATCGGCGGGGCTGCATCGGAACGGCGACAAGTCAGAGCACGGACGACTGAGCGCATCGTGTTGCACATCCGGCCAAACGTGATCGTCCGCTCTTGCTGCGTGAGAGGGATGCCAGCCTCGAGGCGTTGCCACAATAGGCCGAGCTCCGTGTGGACCTGCCTAGCATCGTCCGCCTGTTCAGCAGGACATGCGTGGTTAGTTGCGCGTGCTAACTACCGTTGAAAATAGTATGAAAACCATTGACTCACCGCACGGAAGTAGTCCTGGTCACGGTGTGTCGGTATGCGTCTCGCACCCCTGCGACGTGCACCTGTGGAGCCCCGGGAGTGAACGTCACCCGTAGTCTGGTATGGGGCTGGTACCAGGAAAGGTACAGCTAGTACCTGTCGGCTGTGTGGGGGTGCATCTCCATGATGACGTCCTCCATGGCTATGAGCCAGTCGTTGATGTACTCGATGATGATGGGTCTCCACAACCTACCGGCGGCCTGGCCACGCCGATTTAACCTGCAGAGCACAACCGGTGACACAATGCATAATAATACGGAATATTCATTTCCACACATACCTGTGAACGTGTTGCAGTACGGCCTGGCGTTGTGGATGGCCGAAGGTCTGTCGCATACCGAACTACCGCATCACACGCTGCGGGCAGTGCGGCTCGACAGAAATGTCGAACAGCATCGGCGTCGTCGTCAGCCAGTATGCCTGGTCCCTGGTGCAGAGGGACGACAACCCAAGCGGCGCACGCACCATCACCCGTCCGTGATCCTGTCGAACTCCATGACGAAGTCTGGGTACGACTTCTGCACCTGCACGTGAGCGTACCGACGCTACAAACAGGTAAAGAGTTCTCGTTAGTCCAAGTAACATAAAAAACCGAGACGGTTCTAACACCGAACATACCTCACGACGACACCACATCGTCCCCATCGTCGGATAGTCCTCCGGTAGGACATCCACGTACAGGATCGGCTCGTACGGACTGTGGTCCACCACGGGGCGACTGATCGCGAACCGCTCTGCCGCCCAGAGCTGTAGGAGGAGTGGACAACCCGTGAAGACCGCTTCTGGGTCGGTCTTCCTGCAGCCGTCGCACAGACCCCTGTACGTGGCGGCAAGGACTGCCGATCCCCAACTGTATTGGGGAACAGCACCGTCCTCGGTGTCGGCTATCTCCCTCGCGTAAGGGATCAAGCCCTTGTCGACTACGTGGCCGTGCGAGTTGGTGAACATCACCCACCCGAACAGCCACAACAGGTACGCCTCCAGGCTCCTCTACAGTGAGTACGCGTCGGCCTCCGGGTCTAGCTGATCAGACTGCAGTAACATATAAGGAACTTGACACTGTAATTCTAGTACGGACTGAAGGACGAACATAAAACAACAAAAAGCATTGTTACCGTGTAGCTCAGTACCCAAGCCTGAGGGGGGCCCGCCTGCGTGTACGGGGAGATCTCGCTGACGAGGGGAAGCCCCGGAGCACGGTGAACCGGGGCGAACCGCTGCAAGATGTCGTCTCGCCACACCTGGAGCCCGTCAACTGGGCCCACCGCCTCGCCGGCTAGAGGCAGCCCAAGGAGGAGGCTGACGTCCTGCAGCGTGGGGGCCATCTCACCGCATGGGAGGTGGAAGGTGTGCGTCTCCGGTCTCCACCAGTCCACAAGAGCTGTGATCAGCGACCAGTCGATACTCCACTTCTTCGCCGGGTCATTCGGATCCATTGCGGCTGCTACCAGCCTACACAGCGGCAGAAGGCCTGCCTCCCGCAACCTGACAATCAAAACAAAGCAAGTTAGTAAGTTCACATATATAGCTTCACAGTACAACGTTCGTACATACCTAGTCGTGAACCGAGGGTCCACGGGAAGGAGTCACCTAGAAGGTCGAGGATGTAAGGTACCAAGCTGGAGGTTATGCATCACCGAGAGAAACGACCGATGGGACTGATCGGTGGCGTGATCCAGCAGCTCAGGCGTCTGGTAGTCCATACCTGCAAGGAAAAAGAAGCGGAACGGATTAGCTCAATTAAACATAGTGCATTACAGTCAGAAAATTAACAGACAGCAAAATACTTTTAAAAGGCCAGCACTGGCAAAGTGAAAACAAATAGCACATTTCAACAGACGACAATAGATATGACACGCCGATCTGGCCCATACTAAAACGAAAATCAGATAGCAATACATACAGATTGGTACACATTATAGGGAGATTACATCAGCAACCAGCGGCTATACTACACAACATAACCCGAAGGTGCACGAGGACGCCTGCGATGACGCTGCCTATCAGTGGTGCCTTCCCCAGTTGGCCGCCTTCCATCGGCGCCTGATCCTTCCACAGGAACTTCCGCTGCACTTGGGAACTCAGCGTCTTTCGTGCACTTCTTGTAGGTATGTCCCTCCTCTCCACACCTACTGCAATGTATAGCGCTAACGCCGGCCTCGGATTCGTCCATATCATTGCGAATCCTCCGTGTCCGATGGCGGCTTGCCTTGTTCCTTGCCTTCGTTGGGTCAGGGATGTAATAAACTGGGCTTGTGTCTTCAGTGAAAGTGCCGACGATGCCAAAACCAAAAATCTCAGTACTCCATGTATGCATGATTGCTTCCTTTTTAAAGTACGGGGACACATATTGGCGTTCATCAATGCCGCACTCCCCGCAAGCGGCAATGACATGAGAACAGGGCTTGTGGTACAAGCTTGGTTTCCGGCAGGAGCACTTGCATGTCCCATCTTCCTTTAGGACACACTCTTGCACAGGCTTCCTTGCGAATATGCCACGCCTGGACCTGTCGGCACACAATATCTCAAATCTACGCTCTCGTGTGCCCTGCACTCGAACTCGGTGCTCTCTTGCCTTCTTGCATTTCTCCTCAAGGTACTCTGTCATTTTGGTGCCGAACCAAAGGTTTCCATCTGCCATAGATGGGCCATTCTGTCTGCACCTGTCATGGAAGTACGTCTGTGTTCCATGTAGGATGAACTCCACGATGGCAACAAGGGGGAGTTGCCTCACACCACGCATGACCCAGTTGTAGACCTCTGCAAGGTTCGTGGTCATTATGCCGTACCTTGCTCCACCTTCATTGTACAGCAATACCCATTTCTCCTTCGGCTCGTGCTCGATCCACTACAAAAATCTGCTAACCGAGGAACCGGGCCTCCTTCTGAATGTACCGTCATCGGTGGAAAGTGCACCTAGAGCTTCAGGGCCATCAACACCTCTAGCTGCGGGTCTTGCAGAACTCTCGCCTCTATGTTTGGCTGTCAGCTCATCAAGTCTCCTCCACAGCTCATTGAACTTCTTCTGTTGATTCTGGGTGCACAAACGTTTGAACATGGCCATCAGCTCCTTGTTTCTGAACTACTTATAAAAGTTTGCGCCCATATGACGTATGCACCATCTGCTCTTTACATCTTCCCACACCGGAGGGTATCCCTTGTCTGCGCAGCCGTTTCGCAGCTCCTCAATTGCACGCAGCATCCCTGCATGACGGTTATGTATGAGACATACCTCTGGCCTCATCCCCACAACCTTTTTCTTAACCAGCTTCAGAAACTAGTACCAACTCTCTGTGTTCTCACTCTCGACGAAGGCAAAGGCCACGGGCAACACTTAGTTGTTCCCATCTACTCCGATTGCCGTCAACATTTGTCCTTTGTATTTTCCAGTTAGGAACGTGCCGTCGATGCAGAGAATGGGCCTGCAATGAAGAAATGCAAACATGCACGCCTGCAGAGAGAGGAAGGCCCGCTGAAAGACGCTCTGCCCAGGATTTGCTAACGATGGGAAAGTTTTGATTTCGGAGTAGCTACCAGGATTCCTCGCATAGATGGTTTCCAGTAGGCGAGGCAAATTATTGTACGATGCTTCAAAACTGCCGAATCTCCTTTCAATTATCTTCTGTTTGGCCCTCCATGCCTTGGCATATGTAATGGTGTACTTGTACTTCTCCTCGATGCGCCTGATAATTGACTTGGGCTCGAACCGGAGGTTCTCCACAACAGCATAATACAGCTCTGAAGTGATGAATGTAGATGATATATTCCTGTGGTACTTCTGAACACCCGGAAGATGGCAGTTGTGCTCCGTCACGATTGACACGGACCAATAGTCGTCATATTTCTTCCTGGATGCGTACATCCTCCATGGACATCCATCGCTTGAACTTGCACATTTTACTTCGTACACTGATCTGGTGGACTTTGTACCCAGAACTCCCTCCCAAGTGACACGGCCCACATCTTCACAGCCTCTGTCAACTGTACTTTTTCGGCGTACCTAGCACCTTGCACCACTTCATTCTACTGATACTCCCATGGCACAGTGTACCCCTCTGAGACAACGAGTCCGAAGAAGTCCTCGTTGTCCCATTCTGCCGGGTATACATCGTCCTCCATATGCTCAGGTTCTGAGTCTTCAATTTCCATCTCCTGGACTAGACTTGGGTGTCTCTCCCCTTCATCTGCAAACCCCCTCGGTCCCATGTCTTCTTAGCTTCCTTCCTCTCCGGCACCCTCGTCTTCTGCCTCATTTTGCTCCCGTGTTTCATCGGGCCCTTCCACTGTACTTGGACCAGCCTGATCAATGCTGACCCTGTCATGCACTACCACTAGGATGCTAGGTGCCCATTCTCGCTGTAATGCACTCTCCACAAAAAATACCCAGTTGGCTGTCGAATCTATTGGCATCAATTCCCACCAAAAACCTTCCACAGCCCAGCTAACCAGTGCGTACACCGTAATTGCATTTACTTGAGGATCTACGCCGAATCCCCTCATTAACCAATTGTAAACTCCAGGAAAACATCTCTCAGCTGGAGCTATAATTCCCTTTTGTGCTACATTGAACTCCGATAAATCTACCCCATATTGTCCTTCTCTGACATTTCCTTCACTGTGACATTTGCCATTTCTGTTGACAAAAAAGATTTTCACTACAGTTATTAATCTGTACTAATCAATATTCATTCCATAAAAAGGCTATAGGTATGAGTCAAACCATTACCGTTTCTACATTTTACAAACTAACCCAGCGGCGCTAATAAAGTTATACGCTAGGTTTATCTAACGTGTCGAAATGACGTATACCAACGATGGCCATGGCGGAGCATATTTATTTCTAAAATATCTACAATTTACTACCTGTCGGCTATGTTCTTCTAGTACGGTCAACTAAATTTAACACTAACAATGGTTATGCCAAACCGCTAATATTTTCATACTATGTCGGGTATTACACTACGCGTCTAGTACTAATTAACACTTGTCTAAAAAATTGACTACATGACGGAGGGAGAGCAAAAAATACCTAGGTTCGGCTCAAAAATCTGCGAGGGCTTCGCCGCTGTACTGCTTCTCCTTTGCCTCAGCTCTATCGGATGAACGCTGGAGGTGGAAGGGAGAAATGACACGCCGGCGAGTGTGCGAAGGGGTTTTATAGGGTGGGGCTAAAAACCGCCCTCCCCCAGGGCGGCGAATGCCCCATTCACTGCCCTAGGCCAGGGCGGTGAATTCCTCATTCAGCGTCCTGGGCCACGGTGGCGAATGTGCATTCGCCGCCCTGGCCCAGGGCGGCAAGCCCACGTGGCCCCCCGGCTAACGGCGGCCCACGCCATCACGGCCCACTGACGGCTAGGTCATTTGCCGCCGTGGGCCACGGCGGTTTTTAAATACCGCCCTGGCCCACGGCGGCAAGAGGGTATTTCTGTAAAAAAAATTTTAAAATTTAGTTTTGTAAATTAAAAAATAAATTAAATTATTAACAGTAAAAAGTCTCCACTGCGCGGCGCCGCCCCGCCATGCGCCGTAGTCACGGCGCACCCTTTTGCGCGTCGCGCGACCACATGCCAGACTCGTTCCGCTCGCCCGCTTGTGCCATCGAATGAGCCGCTCACACCCGCGGCGTTCTAGGCCGAGCCACCCCGCACGCCTATGCACCGTGCCGATGTTTTCGTTGCGTCAGCTCGCCGCCCCTACAGCGCCGTCCTGTGCTCGCACAGCACCACCGCTATCTCTCGCGTCAACTCTGATTCGCGTGGGCCCACAGCGAATCACGTAGCTCCACCTTGAGTCCCGCAAGCAGCGTTGACACCATCCCACACCACCCAAACCTCCTTCGCGTGACAGCTCACCAACACAGGTGCACCCCGTCCACCGCACCCCTTCGCGTGCGACAGCCGCTTGAGCCGTGCGTCCATGCCAAAAGGATGAGCAGCGTCCACCCGTGCTTGAAGTCTCCCCATAGCTGCCGTCATCACCGTGCTGCCCTCGCTCCTGTGCTGCCATCTCCGCTTCCACCTTGCAGCACTGCTACCTCCCCTAGCCACCCAGACCGAGTCATGAACCTAGCCTGCAATCAAAGTAGTGTCGCTCAGGCTTGCCACCGCCAGTGCATCGATCGGCCAAACTCCACCGTCGCGCCGCCTCTTGCTGAACATGCTGACAATTCCCCTGTCGTAGCCGCTCCACCACGCCTGTCATCTCTCTCCTTGCCGGCCACCCTGGGGAAAACACAACCCAAGTTGCCCCATGGCCATGCAGACCGTCTCCTCACCGTAGCAGTCGCCGCCACATCCAATCGTCCACCCATTCAGCACACCACCTCTGCCTCCCTTCCCTCATCTTCCCCGTGCCAGCCGCTTTGGATCAAGCTTCGTCATTTAGCCGAGCACCTAGGAGACGCCGGCTCTGTTCACCGCCGCTGGCATCCCGAGCGACCGAACTCCACCATGTCGTCTCATCCTCCCGAACCCGCTTGCCACCCACGTCACCAGCACCTTTCCTTGCCAAAATCCTCAATATGCCGCCATTTCCCCTTTGCTAACACCTCCGCCGCCCATCTTTTTTGCTCCCCTCCAATGTGACCGGGATGTTAGAAGTATACATACATATGGTTAGAGATAATGGAGTTGAATTGAAACTCTAGAGATAAATAAAATCCTAGAGAAATAAAATAAAATATTAGAGATGGAAAAGTACTCTAACTTGTTTTGTACTCCAAGTCTCTACTGACGTCTTCGTCTCGCCGGCACCCGACGCCGGAGCCGAGGAAGACGACCAGGATAAAAAACGAGAACAACAAGAACACACACGATTTTGGTGCCACGATAAGCGCAGCTTTTCTGGACTCTATTGATCGAATTATATACACAACGATTACAAGGCCGTAGCCACAAACTCCACTACGCCATGCGCGCCATGACCTCCGACTGGTTCGCACCATCCCACGAACGAGAGCATGCACGCACGGTGACCACTACCAGCAAGAAAACAGGAAAGCCACTGCATGAACTTGGCATGCGTCAGGCTGCTACAAACGCGCTCGAATAGAATTGATCAAGCTCACTTAATCAGAAAAGAAAACAGCTAAGAAATAGGAGCTAAACCAAGCTAGATTATCCAACAATCTCCCCCTAAGCCTGACTCGGTTTACCTTAGCTTGACGATGCCGATTTTGCCGCGAAGCTCGCAGAACCTTGCGCGCCCAAGTGACTTTGTCAGGACATCCGCGAGCTGCTCCTCAGTGCTCACATGGTCCATGCAGATCTTCCCGTTCTCCACACATTCACGGATGAAATGAAATTTGGTGTCTATGTACTTACTTCTATCAAGGAGAACCGGATTTCTGCTGAGTGCGATTGCGGACTGATTGTCCATCTTCAGAAGCGGCGGCTAGACCTTGACGCCGGTGATGTCGCCCAGCAGCCGCACGAGCCACACAGCCTAGCACGCTCCAGCCACGCCTGCCATGTACTCTGCTTCACAGGTTGAGAGGGCCACCGTCCTCTGCTTCTGAGATTGCCAAGAGACTGGCATCTCGCCGAGGAAGAAGATGACGCCGCCGGTGCTCCTCCTCTCATCAACGTCTTCCCCCAGATCGCTGTCGCTGTAACCCGTCAGCGCGTAGCCCGTTAGGATGTTGTCGACGCTGTAGTGCTTGGGGTAGAGTATGCCGTAGTCGACCGTGCCGGCGACGTAGCGCAGGATGTGCTTGACGGCGGCGAAGTGCTCCTGCCGGGGCTTCTCTATGAATCAACTCACGTAGCCCACCGCGAACGCGATGTCCGGCCTCGTGTGCACCAAATAGCGGAGACTGCCCACCATGCTGCGGTACATCGTCGCGTCGACCTCCGACGTTGTGCTCTTGGCTGAGAGCCTCAACCGGACCTCCATCGAAGTGTGGCAGGGGTTGCAGGCCGTCATGCCTACCTTGTCCAGCAGCTTGCGAGCGTACGCCGCTTGTCCCAGCATGACGGCGCTCCGCCCTTGCTTGACTTCGAGGCCGAGGTAGAACGAGAGAAGGCCGAGGTCGCTCATCCGGAACAGACGGCGCATCTGCTCCTTGAACGCGTCGATGTCTGCCGGTTTCGCACTAGTGATAATCAGGTCATCGACGTAGACACCCACTACCACGCGCGACATCACTCTGTTCCTGGTGTACATCCCGTGCTCGCTGGCACACCTGGTGAAGCCGAGTTCGAGTAGGCTGCTGTCCAACTTTGCGTTCCACGCCCGCGGCGCCTGGCGAAGCCCATACAAGGCCTTCTTCAACCTCAGGACCTTCCCTTCGTGCCCAGCTGCGACGAAGCCCGGTGGCTGCTAGACGTGCACCTCCTCCTTGAGCTCGCCATTCAGGAACATTGACTTGACATCCATATGATGAACAAGCCAGCCCCTCTAAGCTGCGACGGCAAGCAGCATGCGAACGGACTCCATTCGGGCGACCGGGGCAAACACCTCGTCGTAGTCAATCCCCTGCTGCTGGATGTATCCCTTGGCGACGATGCGGGCCTTGTGCTTGACGACGGCTCCCTGCTCGTCCCGCTTGAGCTTGTAGACCCACTTCAGGCCAATGGGTCGATGGCCGGGAGGGAGGTCGACTAGGACCCACATCTTGTTCTCTTCGATGGACGCCATCTCCTCCCCCATCGCCTTGCACCAGCGAACGTCGCCACGGGCGTTCTCGAACGTAGCCGGTTCGTCGTCTCCTGTGGCGAGAAGGAGCTCCACATTGACCATGAACTCCCG
The DNA here is from genome assembly GCA_003991445.1 of Oryza meyeriana var. granulata. NCBI lineage: Eukaryota > Viridiplantae > Streptophyta > Magnoliopsida > Poales > Poaceae > Oryza > Oryza meyeriana. Next base: position 167,967 of record RYFJ01000535.1, read on the forward strand.
CTCCGCCAGGCCGGGAATCTCCACCGGCCCAAGCACGTTGTCCAGTGCCCTGAACCGGAGGGGTGCTTCTTCGTCGAGGTCCGGATCAGCATCGGGCGACGACACGAACTCCACCGGTGACAGTGATGTAGATGTACTGGCTGTCGCTGGAGTTGCCGCTGTGACCGGTGTATGCGCGGGCGTCCCTGGCGAGCCAGGACCAGACCCCGCGTCGCTCTTTACCGCCGCGGATGACATGCCCGCTGCGCCTCCTTCTTCTGGCTCGGCATGCTCCTCGCGACGAAGCATTGCCGTCATGATCTCAATGTGGAACAGCTCCGACTCCGTCGCACTGGATCCGGCTCCGCTGCTCCAGTCCCATGCCTTTCATTCGTCAAACACCGCGTCGCGCGAGATGTACACGCGCTCGGTGTTCGGGTTGAAAAACCTGTACACCTTGGACCCCGGCTCGTACCCGATGAACACCATTGGAGTACTCCGGTCATCCAGCTTCTGCTGGTGCCCTCCGGCCACCTTCACATGCGCCACGCATCCAAACGTACGGAAGAAATGAACTGGAGGCTTAGTCCCATACCATGCTTCGAACGGTGTCTTACCCTCAACGCTCCTCGTCGGTGACCGGTTGAGGATGAATATGGCCGTCGGGACCGCCTCCCCCCAAAACCAGCCTGGCATCCCCTTCGCCTTTAGCATGCTCCTGGCCATGCCCAGCACTGTCTGGTTGCGCCTCTCCACCACGCCGTTTTGCTGGGGAGTGTATGGCACGGTGAGGTGGCGCTAGATGCCCAGCTCGGTGCAGTAGTCGCCGAACACGCGCGTCGTGAACTCGCCGCCGCGATCAATATGGAGTGTGCCCAAGCTCCGCCCTGCCTTTGCCTCTGCACGCGCTTGGAGCTAGATGATGGCCGCTGCAGCTTGGTCCTTTGACGCCAGCTGAACAAGCCACATGTAACGGCTCTTATCGTCGACGGCGAGGGGGAAGAGCCGCCTTCCGCCTGGCGTCTCCGGTGTGATCGGCCCGCACAGGTCTGCGTGCACCAGCTCGAGAAGGTGTCCAGCGCGATACTTGCTGGTCGCCGGGAATGGGCGTCGGTGCTGCTTTCCAGCCAAGCAGCTGTCGCAGACCTAATCGACATGATCGATCGGCGGCAGTCCACGCACCAGTCCACCCTTTAATAACGCCCTGAGCCCCTGGAACCCAAGGTGTCCAAACCTGGCATGCCATTGCCAGGCCACCTCGGAGCTCTGGGCTGTGAGGCACACTAGCTTGTCTATGTCAAGGGCGAGGGTGTAGAGACGGGTCGGTGATCGCTGCACCTTAGCCAGCAGTCGACGCCGTTGATCCCAGATCCTCAGGACGCCGTCCTCTATCAGCACCTTGTAATGACTCTCGTCGAGTTGGCTGAGGCTGATGATGTTGGCAGTGAGTCGAGGAATGTGGTAGACGCCGGTGAGAAGCTCGTGCTCCCCACTCTTGCACCTGAAAAGTTTGGTGCCGCGCCCTTCGATGTCCACGACCGAACCATCTCCCAGCCGGACGGTGCCGTGAACGCCGATGTCGAGGTCAGAGAAGGCCAATCGCGTCCTCGTCATATGGTTTGTTGCCCCGCTATCGAGGATCCAGTGCGTGGCGTCGCCGTCGCCTTTCTCCCCGATCTGCACAAACAATTTGTCCTCTCGGAGGTGAATTGGAGCAGATGCCTCTGGCGAGGTAATTTTCGTGTTGGTGGAGTAGTCGGCGTCACCGGCGTCGAATACCCAGCGCACGGCGCCGTCATCACCTTCTTCGCCGAGGTGGACGACCAGATCGTCGTCACGGCGCCATGGAACGTCGATCGTGGGCGCAGACACGACTGCGAGGAGCAGTGTGTACTCGGTGTCTTCCTCCACCTGCGCCACGTGAGCTTGCTCGTCATGTTTCTTCTTGCGACACTCACGTGCCCAGTGTCCCTTCTTGCCACAGTATCAGCATTTGTCGTTGCTGATGGTTTTCTTTCCCCGATCGTTGCCTCGAGTGGCCTTTAGCGGTCTGGAGCCACTGCTGCTCCCACCGTCACGTCCGTGGGCGCCGCTGCATCCACGTTTCTACTCCGAGCCTGAGGATTTGTATCCCCCGGTCGGCCCCTCCCCAGAGAGCTTCAGTCGCAATGCAATGCGAGCGACCAGCTCATCCTCGGAGAAGTTTAGCTTGCCAACGGCGCCGCCGCCACTGCCGCCAGGGTTGCGACGCTCATCCGCCGCCTTGAGATGCCCAATCAGTTCCTCGATCGAGACCTGGCTCAAATCAAGCAGGGTTTCAATGGCTAAACCGATCTGCTCGTACCTTTCAGGGAGTGCCTGAATAAATTTTTTGACGATGTCCTCCTCGGTTTGCCGATCACCGAGGGTCGCCAGTTGATGGGCGATGGCGTTGATGCGGACGGCGAAGTCATCGATGCTCTCGCCGTCTCGGAAGCGAAGCACGTCGAAGTCCCGTCAAAGCGTGTTTGCCTTCGCACGACGCACTCGGTCGACACCAACGTGCATGGTGCGGATACAGTCCCAAGCAGCCTTAGCTGTGGGCTTGGTTGCGATGGTTCCCATCATCTCCGCAGGCACAGCCTTGGAGATCACTTCCAGCGCCATTCGATCTTCAGTGAGGTCGGTGTCGATCCCTCTGAGGCTCACGGCCTGCCAGAGGCCATGCGCCTGGAGCGTAACCTGCATCAAAGCCGCCCAATTGTGGTAGTTTGTTCGCATGAGAGCCGGGTATTGCCCGCTCCCACTAACCTCCTTGGTGACCCGTTGGATCACCAGATTCCGCCTAGAACCGCCATTGCCGCTGCCGCTCCCTGGCTGCAGCGTCGCGTCCCACTGACGGCGACGAATTGGTGATGCAGAGCGACCGCGCGGCATGAGTGCCCACTCGATCGCGCTATTGTGAACCCACAAACGATATCGTGCTCTGATACCAATTGACGTCTTCATCTCACCGGCGTCCGATATCGGAGCCGAGGAAGACGACCAGGATCAAAAACAAGAACAACAAGAACACACATGATTTTGGTGCCACGATAAGCGCAGCTTTTCTGGACTCTATTGATCGAATTATATACACAACGATTACAAGGCCGTAGCCACAAACTCCACTACGTCGTGCGCGCCACGACCTCCGACTGGTTCACGCCATCCCACGAACGAGAGCATGCACGCATGGTGACCACTACCAGCAAGAAAACAGAAAAGCTACTGCATGAACTTGGCATGCGTCAGGCTGCTACAAACGCGCTCGAATAGAATTGACCGAGCTCACTTAATCAGAAAAGAAAACAGCTACGAAATAGGAGCTAAACCGAGCTGGATTATCCAACATCTACCGCATATGTACACTATATATACCCTACGAGAGTCAGTGTAATACACAACAGATTATTAGGGTTTCTCTTCAATTCAATATTTTCCACGTGGTGTCAGAGCCATAGACCAAAGTCGTTCAATCCGTTCGTCTACACCTTCCGCTCACATCGCCCCGGGGAGATGAAATCAATCTCCATGGTCTCCCTAGGGCGCCGCATCAATTAGCTATTAGCCTTTTTCAATTACCCATAGACTAGATTCACGACCTGAGGAGATCAGCTTCCACATCAACACCTACTTCTACGTGCCATGGAGAAATAGGACAAGTTCCAGTGCATCGGTGATACGGAGCATGACTGTTCTCTAGCTATGACCACAAGTACGAGATCATCAAGAAGTTATAGCATGCATGTATGGCTTGTGTGTGGCATGTTCTTGGCAGGAGAGAAAGCAAACCACAAGATGTGATCTACGAAGCCGAAGCTCTGACGAGGACAAGGACAAGAGGACCTTGGTGACAATGCCAATCATTGCCGAGATGAAGACACACCCTCCGGCCACAACGGTACAAGCTCATCATCATGGCATCATCATGATGTCATCAATTTTCACACGCTGCCACGTTGATCACGATGGTCTCCGTCATACACGCATGGGAATCGAGGATGGGGAGAAGCAAGTAATTTCATTTTACTGTAGTGACAGATTGATCGAGAAGGAGAAGCAAACAATTTTCTCCCAAGACCTGATGAAGCCACACCTGCTGCCTCCCAAGACCTGATGAAGCGACATCTGCTGCCGGCCCACTACGGCCTCCTCGACCAGACGCAAGTACTCAAGCCACACCGGCGCATGACCACGACTTCATCATGACATCTTCATCCAACAAAAACATCAAGGATGCACAGCACACGTCTAGCCGCCGATCCCTTCCCGTTGATCGTCTCCGCCAATCGAGCTCCTACGGCCGCTGGCAACACGTGTTGTATCTGCTACCTCCTCTAAATCAACAACACAATAGTCATCACGGATACTACATCGCCAGTGGTCTTCATCAACATGGTAACACGCTGCCGCTGCTTCGTCCACAAGGATGGACATCACCAGTGTATCCTCTAACAAGAATTTCTACAAAACACCTTATCGACGATGTCATCGACCACGTCATCTACGATGGCAACGACTGCATCAATACGACATCACTATAGTGATGACCTCCTACACGACGTACAGGGTCCAACCAAAATTGGTAGCCTCATTACCAACAGCGTCCTCTGACATCTACAAGACATTTCCAGATTGCATCCTCTGACATCTACAAGGTGCAAGGTGCTACTTCAACAACTGCAGCTCCGTCACTACAACAAAGTGCAATTTTTTCCGCCTTCGGCTATGTGCATCTACATTGACTATCATGACTACTACGATCACGACTACTTCATGATCGGTTACCGCGACAGACATCTACAACAAGTTATCAGCAACAACTCCAGTCAAAGCATCCGTGCCATCACTAATGTTTATGGCACTCCCACTATGATTGCGGGAGGGAATAGAGAAGAGACAAGGGACGGCACCAGAAGGGGATGCAGGCACCGTCGTAGGTGACAGACCGTCCATCAAAGATGCAATTGATGATGGTGAAGAAAAGAAGATAGTGGAAGCACAAGATTTCAAATCCAGTCGCAATCGTCTGCTTTGCTTCTGTTACGACTGAAGGGGGATGTTAGAAGTATAGATACATATGGTTAGAGATAATGGAGTTGAATAGAAACTCTAGAGATAAATAGAGTCCTAGAGAGATAAAATAGAATATTAGAGATAGAAAACTACTCTAATTTGTCTTATACTCCAAGTCTCTACCCCATATGTACACTATATATACCCCACGAGGGTCAGTGTAATACACAACAGATTATTAGAGTTTCTATCCAATTCAATATTTTCCACACGGGAATGGCTCACTCCGAACCACCCCTGCGCCGGCAAGTCGGAGGCCCAACCTCCCCACGGCGAGGCGGAGCGGCCACCGCACTCGTCCATCCTGGAGCACCACTAGAGCTTGCCACCGCGCTACGTTCGAGGGAGGCCACCACTGAGCTCCACTTGTTTGGCCGCCGCGCGAGCTCGTCCGCTGCAGTCCCCGGCCGTATCTGGACAGCGGGACCCCTCGGTAGGACGCCATTTCTCCGCCGAGCTCCTACCGCCCTTGGGCACCCTGGGATGCCACTGGAGCTCCGTTGCCTCCTCTGCCCCGAGGAAGTCACCGCTGCACTCGGCCAAGCCAGCCTCGTGCAAGGACCGTCTCCGGTCTCCGGCCATCTACGCCTAGGGGGCACCATCGCCAAGCTCCTCCCTCCGCCATCCACCACCGGCCACCCCGCCTGCGTGGCATCTACCTTTGAGGTGAAGGACTATGAATGAAAGCGGCAGGGTTGCGGGCAGACCGCGCCGTGTCCGCGCGGTCCGCATGGTTGTAACAGGCAAAGAACGAGCCTGTCCGCATGCTCGTTATAGCACGGTGGCTTGCAGACGGGTCCTGCATGGGCGCATGCTTGCTTTCATTGTGCAAACTGCTTCGCAGATTCACTGGCAGCTACTTATGGATATAATGAACATTCTAATCAAGATTAAATTAACAATCACATCAGGAATACAACATTTCTGGTCTACCTGTTTGGCTACGAAATTTAAAATAACAACAAAAAATAGATGTGCCACTGAACATATTCCACAAGGCTCAAATCCAGTACAAGCGAATATAACCAGGTTGATCAATCACAAACAAACAAGGCCTCTACTTCGCGTCCTACAATTCCCAGCCTCCAATCTGAACAACTTTTTACCTATATAATGCATGAGAGTGTTGCAAAATCAATAACACTCTCAGTAAATAATTAAAACTTGCTTGATCAAATTGGGCAGATCTTAGGAACTTCTAGAACCTATTGATCAATAATTAAAATCAGGACAACATAGCATGAGTAATAAATAAAACTTGCCCAGAAGTTCTAAAGTATATATTGGCCTAATAAATGTGCATTTTAGTTTTAGTTAATCCAGAATACAAGTTCAGAACTATTCACTTGTCTTTCAGGTAGAATATGACAGTTGCATATTGACATCATCACCCTCAACAGTGTTAGTTTCAATTGAATAGGGATCACCAAGGCCTAAAATATGAAAAGTTCAACATAAATAAAGTTTATGGGCTAGAATATAAATAGCAATGCACATACAATTAAGGTAGGCTCCATACCGTCTGCTATCATCCAATCTTGAAGGCAAATCAATGCCTCCATGGTCTCACTAGCTAGCCTACTCCTATAGTCGCTGATGATTCTTGATACAGTAGAAAAGGCTGACTCCGGTGCAACTGAAGAGACAGGGACAGCCAACACATCATGTGCCATCCGTGACAACATTAGATACTTGTTTGAGTTTACCCTCCACCACAGGAGTATGTCAAAATTATCTTCGGGGAAATCATTTTCTTGAGGAATATCTTCGAGATATCTAGTAATCTCATTCTTTACTTTACTTTTGCTTTGACCATGAAGTTATTGCTTCCAAATAGCAAATTGGCTGCTTTTACCAACAATCACCTCAACAGTTGATGCTTCCTGAGAATTGCTTGTGCTTGGGCCACCAATTTGTGAAGAATATTTAGCAAACAAACTGCGGATTGTCCTCTTAATTCTAGAGATATCTAGTTGGACCAGTGGCCTTATCTCCAAAACCTGCTTTCAACCTAAACTGAAGGAATTTGAACTTAAATCTAGGATAAAAAACAACAGGAACACAAATCTGAAAGTACTGTAGATCCCAAAAATTCTGAAATTTTTTATCCATTTTAGAAACCATGCTTACAATAAAAACATCTTCAGTCTTTGACTCATCTACAAGCATCATCTTTACTTTCCAAATTTCATGAAAATAGCGAGTAACAGTGAGATATGATGTCCTGGAAACTACAACAATAGCATCATAGAAGATCTTGAGATAGTTGCAAAGAATTTCTACTTTTTCCCAATATACAAATAGTGGGGCATCTATATAGTGTGTACCAAATCGATCCAATGATTCAAAAGCCCTCCTAAATAATAAGGAAGTGGAAAGCATCAAATATGTGCAATTCCAACGAGTGGACACATCAAGTGAAGGACGCTTCCCTTCCATGATTCCCACTTGTGCAATCATTTCTTCAAATTTTTGCTCACGTGCTTCTGAACTTCTAATATACTTTGCATTTTCCCTTATCTTGGAAATGGCACTACTGATAGTAATCAATCCATCTTGGACAATAAGATTAAGGACATGAGCTGCGCACCAAACATGAAATAGCTCTCCTTTGCAAGGTATGGCAAGCTTACCCAAAAGATTTGCTTTTAGATCCCCAACCATACAATCATTGACTGATGCATTGTCTAATGTAATACTGAATAACTTACTTTCTATCTGCCAATCCTAAATACACTTTAGAATTTCATTAAAGAGAGCTATGCTGTCGTGTGGTGTACGCACTTGAGCAAATTTTAATATCCTTTTCTGCATTTTCCATTGATTGTCAATGAAGTGACAAGTTATGCACATGTAAGGTAGGTTTTGGTTGGATGTCCACATGTCAGCTATCGGTGAAACCCAAGAATCTATGTTCTTCAGTACCTCAAACAGAGCCAATTTTTGGCCTTGATATGCAATCAAGCAATCATCCTTTATAGTAGTTCTAGAAGCTACCCGAAAGTATGGGTTTAAGCTTGCAGAATATCTTCTAAACCCAGGATGTTCAACAAATCTGAAAGGTATTTCTTTCAAAACAATCATCCTTAAAAGTTCTACACGTGCTACATCAGGATCATATTTCCAGTCTTTTAGAATAGATGCACCAGGAAATAGATTAGAGTGCAAACTTTCAACCAATTGTTGCACTCTAATTCTTTGTGGATATTTTTCTAAATGTCTATGGCATTGACTTGTGCCCAAACCACGGTTTGTTGGAATTAATTTTTTGCAATGAATGCTTTTCCCATGTGTCAACTTTCTATTAGAATACACCGGTTCAAATTCTTTCCAGATTATAGATTTCAGTTTTCTTTTTCCTGCATCGTTAAATCATATAAAAATTAATCTATTATTCCAGAATTACAAATTTCTATTGAACCATGATTGCATTGCTACTTTTCTTTTATGTACCAATAGGTTAATAAGCAGGGATATATATGACCAATAGAGATATAAATTGCTGTTTATAGTCTAATTACTCGATCCTATTATACTACAACAATAGATTCCAAATTATAGATTTCAGTTGAACCATGCGTGACTGCATTGCTATTTTTTGTGTACCAATAGACCAATAAGCATGGATATAAATTGATTTTTATAGTTCAATTACTTGATACTTGTATATTCATACACATGGGTAAAAGACAAGAACTAAAGAAATAATATAACTGATGTACATGAAGAATAAAGAACTGACCAAGATAGCGACCATGAGAAGTTGATTCCCTCGTCTGAGTAGCAACATCCATCTGAGTGGGGATAACAGACGGACATGATGGAAGCCTTGCCATTGGAGACAAAGATCAGGCTCTTGGAGACTCTGCACTCGGGGACACCTCTTGATGAGCAGCTTGTGACCTCTCCATGATTGCATTGGAAATCATTTGCCTCACTCCGGGAGACCTGACCATTGGCATTACAATAGGTGATCATCTTCGCTTTGCTGCCGGAGGGTTCAATGCCACTAACTTTCGCTTTGCAACACAAAACTTTGATGATAAGCATCCTAAAGGCCCCTCTGCAACAACCTCTTTAATATGCCCCCCTTGTGGAGCTTCAGCTAATGAGGTCGACATGAGAGAACAAAATACTGCATGTAGAATAAGATGGAAAATTTTAGCATATAACATTAGAATAATTGATCACCAATATTAGTACACAATTGCAAAAGCAGTGGTTGAATTATTTGAAAAAATTAATTAGCCTTCAAGTTGCAAAACAATGTAGCCATGAAAATCATGAAGTAGAATTTATGAGACATTATATCTAATCATTTCCTACATTGGTCATATTACTTGCATTGGTCCATACCCCATGATTTTACCCACACAGGTGCAATTTTGATTTTTCATTATACCAAACTGGATAAAGAACCACTATCTGTAATCCTATGTTATGCACTGAGTACTGCTTTAGTTAACAAAATATTTGTATAAACAACAATCGATTGCTTATAAGAAAAAAATGCAGTACAGAGTTGCAGGGTTTTCACATTTTTAACATATCAATTCTAAATACATTAAAGTATCTATCCACAAACAATATTTTAGCTTGATTTTATTCTACAAATTCCCGAGGGAAGGTGCAGTGTTTCTACTAGTATCTACTAGATTGCAGCACAGAGTTCAAGAAAATTATACTTCAAAAAATTCAAGAACAAGTCCACAGAATGTCATAAACCAATAGAGACAAACTAATGTAGCTCACTCTGAATCTCTTATACTGAGAAACTTGATGAACTGGAGTGAAGTGGAGACGCCGCCCGAGTTGGAGAAGCGACGGAGACGAAGACGGACAGGGTGGTGGAGAATGGCGAGAGAGGGGGCAGCGGAGGATAAAGATGGCGCTGCCGGTGAAGAACGCCGGTGGAGGACAACGAGCGAGGGGGCAGCAGAGACGGTGAGGCATGCCATATGTGCGCAGATGCAGAAGCAGCGGAGATGGAGAATCGCGTGCGTTGCGCCACTGCCACGCTGCTAGGGTGGGGACACTGCGGTCTCCCGGCGGACACACGGACGTGGTGTCACACCCAGAATTTTCATCCAAAATTCAAGTGCTTTATTGTGTGTAAATTCTCGTCCAGGAATCAACCGAGGCACACGAATGACAAAGTTGATAATAAAGTAAATGTCTTACAAACTCAAAAGTAAGTTGATAACAAAGTAAATGTCTTACAAACTCAAAAGTATTTATTATAGAGGTGAATGGCACCTCTCAAAATATTAAAGGTCTAAGCAGCGGAATATACTACGGACGACGCGATGGCTCCCACTCCACACACACTTGACCAAGTTCAATATGGAAGTGCACATATTTCCAAAGGATGACAAGTGCAATACGGAATATACTACGGATGGCGACAGCAAATATGCAAGTGCATAGATTTCCAAAGGATGGCATAATATGGCTCAAGTTGCATAAATAGCATTTAATAAAGCATTTAAGAAAGTAATAAAACAATAATCATTAATCCATATTAACCAACACTATACCGCTCTCCAAAATAAAACAGGCCCAACCACTCCAAGCTCTCCAAAACAAAACAGGCCCAACCACTCCAACCTGGAGCTATCAATATTCCATCATTCATTATTTGATTAAGGTAGTGTGGGACTAATCACAGAAAACATTGTTAGGCCCACCCATTAACCCCGAGCATGATTATTTGAATAGTTTTACTCTAGCCAGAGATGTACCAATTTACCCGCAAGATACAACTCCATAACATGTCACCGTGCGCCTCAATACCACCATGGTACCTTGGAAAGGAGTTGTCACAGGACCCTCCATGTAACCCACACAACAAGAGTGCCACCCGCTGGACCACCAGCCTCCGGTAGGGTTGATCCGGTTCCTAGACAGGGAGACGATCCAACGCCCAAAACATCGACTTATTGACACAGCCATGGTGGTCTTATTGACACAACCACAACACACCGTGGGGCTTCCGGTTGAACGGAACACACTTTAGTTCCCGCCATTACCCATTCTGGCTTGTGGTTAGCACGGGAATTGCTTCGCAAAAAGTAGTCCGCGAATCGGTCCTTAAGTGTCATGAGCACCACTAGCAACAACCACAACCTCGGTGCTTTAGTGGACCATTAAATTAACCTCACACGACCACAGTCGTGAACTGAATCATCATTTCATGTGTACTCAATAGTATAAGCAATGTTTAGGTGACAACCCAATAGTGATACTATAGTTTCTAAGCATGGCTAAGCAGGGCCCTAGAATTACTCTAGCTAACCAATAATTTAAGCTAGCTAGTCACATTATTCCCATGGGTACAATAACAGGTAATCAAGTCAATAAGGCTATAATCAAAGGTCAAGATTTATCCCTCTAGATGACATTATAAAATAAATGCACAGTTGAAGGAAAAATATAGCTTAAAACATAGGTACAATATTCTCAAAGGTGTTGAAAACTTGTGTGACTTGCCTTGTTGCTCTACAAATGCTTCTGAACTCTCCTTGCAAAATCCCGACTCTTCCAGAACGTCAGCGGCTAAAGGCAATAGATAAAAATGAGCAAAACAGTACATAATCACACATCAATAGTATAATATTATATTTTTAATAGATAGATCTTGAGTTTTAAGGAATTTAGGAAGTTGAATCACCCCAAACAGAGTTCGGATGAATTAGTTATGAATTTTAGAACTTTTAACCCTTTATAGCCTTTTAAAAGAATTAAACTGATTTATGACGTCATTTATGATTTATTTTAATTTGAAAAAAAGATTTATGGCGTCAGCACTAAGTCAAAGGGCAGCTGACACCTAGGGCCCACAGGTCAGAGAGGGAAAGGCCTAGGTCCACGGTAGACCGGGTCTACTGAGGGTTCACAGGGATCCAACGGCTTGGATTTAAAAGAGGATGATCGGACGGCTTAGATTGATCACAGATTTAAGGTGGATCGGATGGCTGAGATCTAACCGATCATAGATCGGACGGTGGGAATCTAATCTAAAGATCCAACGGCCGAGGTTGATCCCGATCAGATCGGACTGCGGCGCTGAGGTGGTGCTGAGCTAGAGTCTACGAGGTGTCCACGTCGGCGACCACATCAGCAACAGCGACGGCGGCAACGGTGGCGGCTCGGGTCCCTATGGTTGTCGGTGAACGACAGCGCGGCGAGGCACTGTGATGGCACAGACGGGTAGAGGGGAGAATGGCGATGCTTACCGAGGCAAGAACAATGACGCACGGCAACGGGATTGACTGGCGACGAGCTTTTGGCGGTGGAGCTCCTCTAGCCCTCGGCGGTGATGGGGTGGTTTTGGCAGTCTCCGGTGGCTGGGATGTAGCGGCCTAGCTTCCTTGTACACTAGCGGTGCTAACAGAGGCAGCGGCTAGCACTGGCGATGGCTAAGGCGACGGTGGCACTTGAGTGGAACTCAGCTACGGCGGTAGATTGAATTGTTGCGGTGTTGGGGCACTCTGGGCTACAACGAGCTCAGTTGGTGCTAGAAAAGGAGAAAGAGGCACCAGGGAATGCTATATATAGCGGAGGAGAGGAGAGATCAGCTCGGAATCGGCACAGCGGCCGCTAGGTTTTCTCTCCAGAGGCCTGAAGCTTCACGAGTTCAGATGGACGGCGATCCCGGGGGTTAGCTTGCGCGATTTTCGGGGGAAAAGTCCGAGAAGGTTGAGGGGATCAAAACCCCTCAACTAATTCAAAGGAATCCCGCTCGGTTACGGCCAATCGAAGCGAGATTCGTGATGGCAGCGTCGGCGGGGCACAGTCCCTCTCCGACCCGAGGTCACGGATGGACCCCCACCTGTTAGCAGGGAGCGGAGCTGCGCGGGCGGCCACGGGCCGTGAACTATGGTGCGCGCGTGGGGAGGGTTAAGTGCACAATGACATGACGGGCCGAATTCGGCCCAGGAATAGGGAAGAAGATTTAAAATTTGTTTTTCTTTTATTTAACTGCTGTAAAGCTTGTTTTATTCATTAAAAATACTTTCCTTGCTCAATTAATTCCCAGAAAATTCCAGGAGGCAAACGATTAAGCAAAGTATTTTCTAAAATTAAATCCAGGTCTACTTTTGTTGTAGATTTTCTCTGATTTTTAATGTTCTCACTCCTTGAGGCTTTTAAAATAATTTGTAAAATTCCTTTTTCACACAATTAATTTAATTAGAGAATTTTAAGGTGTTACACGCACGCTGATCGAACCCATCTAGACTACGCGGCCAGCCCACATAACGTTTTTGCGGGTCTTTTTGCGGGGCGGCCTAGTGGTCAAGCGGGCTGACCCGCGCCGCTTGCATTCCTACGGAGGACAAGAGTAACAGAGAAAGCGAAGAAATAGGAAAGGAGGAGAAAAGAAAAGAAAAGAAGAAACAAAAAGAAGAAAGAGAGAAAGAAGGTGGGACCCACAGCAGGACCCACATTGGCCCCACCACCTTAATCACCTTGTTGTGTCTCAATGATATGTGGGCCCCACCGTGCTTAAAAACTAATTAAACCCCTTTAGTGTTTGTGCCACCGACAAGCAGGTCCCACCTTAGCCGACGGGCTGTCTACATCGTCGCATGGCCTCCTAGGCCCCAGGGCCGATGTATCTAGCGTGGGCTGTTTCGCCAACCCATTTATGGGCTTTTTCCCACCGGGAGAATGGGCCCTTGCTTCTCAGCATGTGGACCATAGGTCCAGCCCACAAAGGCAATCCCCTATGAGGCCTCGGTAGACTCAGTCTACCATGAGCCCGTGGTTCATGGGCACCTCTGTCTCACTGACAGAGCGCCTCACATGTCAGCCGAGAGGAATATTCCTTTGGAATATGCTTTTCTGGGTTTAATAAATCCTTTTCCATTATCCACTAATTTATTTAAACTTCAAAAATTCATATCTTATAAACCGTAGCTCCGTTTGATTCCATCCAACTTTTAGAATTTTTCTAAAATTAAGATGTATCTATGACACTATTAGTTTATAATAGTTTTTATTTTATTTGTAGGTTTTTGTGTGATTCATCTTGTTCTTTGAAAATTCAATAGACGCGGATTTTTCGAAGATTTGAAGACCTAAAGCGAGGCAAGCCACTCTTCAATCCTATTGCTCCCAGTTTATAAATTGTCTTGATTGCAAAATTGTCTTGGTCACCACACTACTTGCAGGAGTAGTCTTAAAACCTTCCTATGTAGATATCGCATAGACTTGCTGCTTCCGATTGTGTGTCCTTTAGGCTTCTTTGTGGTGTTCTTTTTAGCTTCTAGCTTATGGCTACTCTCTCGATTTCCATTAGCACGCTTCCCGAAACGTAAAACAGTGTGTTTTTTGCAAAAATTTTCTATATGAAAATATCTCTAAAAAATCAAATATATCCATTTTTCAAGTTTCTAATAGTGAATTAATCATGCGCTAATGACATTTCTCGTTTTGCATGCGGCTTATAAGCCACACCCATAAGCTGATTCAAACACCACCACAAGTATAAATTAAAAGTTTCTGTCGTCTCTGGATACTAGGGTTTACCCAAAATTTGGTCACTTGCCTTTCTGATGGTGTTGTTCCCTTTTATCTTCGGTTACAATTCAACTCTTGCCGTCCTGTCGCCATCTTCGTTTCTAAATGCAATAACAGAATTTAGATAGACCATCTTTCCAAATGCAACCCAATTTATTATTACTATGTAGAGTATCTCCAAGAGAGGCCTAAAAATTAGTCCCTAAAAACCTTGGATTGAGACTATCCTTGGATTAGTCCCTAAAAATTTTGGGCTTAAAAAGTTTTGCTATCTCCAAGAGAGGTCCAAAAATTGAATCCCAAAAATTAGTTTATTGGCCACGTAGGATAGATAGGTCTAGCGTTTGCTTACAATCGTTTTCTTTTGACGATACCGTGTCTCCCATGCGAACACCGATCAAGAGGATCCTCATTGATGCCGTCTCTCCTTGGCACTAGAGAACATGTCATCAGCCATAGTGCCCTCGATGGAAGACTTTGCCACCAGCCTATGAAGAAACGGAAGGTCTTGTCGATCCCCTAGCCGAACGTGTCATTAATCGCGGCTGATGGGAAGGCAGATTGATGACAGCTTGCGGCGTAAAAAAGATCAGCGCAAGCAGAAGGTGTTGGGAGGAAGAAAAGGCACGGGCGGAGAATTCCTGGCGTGTGAGGGGTTAAATTTTCCCGCGAGAGCAGTGATTAAGGACGCCAATAGGTTCCCTAGATCTGGCTCACTTTTAGGTTGGGATTGGGCATGTAAAATTTTTGGGGATAAGTTTGGGTATCTGTTGGAGGCCTGTTTTTTTAACTTAAATCCTAAAATTTAATTTTTAGGAACCTCTTTGGACCTCTCTTGGAGATGCTTGTAGAGCAGCACAGTTGCAACAAAATAGGAAAGGCAGCAGCCCTAGTTCAGTGTAACACCCTGGTTTTCGGGCCGTTAAAAACTATTTTTAGTAAAAACACTAATTTCTGTCTGCTTAAGGACTAAGTGACGTAGATCTCAGTCTGAACCTCCTTGAAACCCTAAAAACCTCGGTCCCAAACCCTCTCCAAATTTTGAGACTCGAATTTTGCAATTCGACTCTCTCTCAAAATTCCTCGGAAAATTCAACCCCGAAATACCTCTATCAAATACTCGGCCTCGAACTTTGCAGTTCGAAGCACTCCATTAAAATCTCCTTATTTTGCTCCTCCCAAAAGATCAAATTCCAAATTTAAATCAAAGTTCCGATTCAAAGTCGCCTGTTGAATCTCCTCTTTTCTTTTCCCAAAAGTCCCAGAATTCAAATCTCAAAATTAAATCAGAGATTAAATCTCCAATTTATCCCTTCAAAAACTCTCTCTATAAACCTCCCTTTCCAATATATATCAGAGTCCCTCTTCAAAATTCCCTTGATCGAATTCCTGAGAATAATCAAATACCAAATTCCAATATCCGAAATAAAATCCAACCCTTGGAGTTCCTTATCTTTTTCCCAAAATCCCCACCCCAAAATTCCTTCCATATATATATATATATATATATATATATATATATATATATATATATATATATATATATATATATATATACACACACACACTATCTAGACAAAATATCCCAAAAAGTCCTCTCCATAAAATCTCCAGAATTTTGTGGGCCCCAAAAATCAAATTTTGGATTAAAATCCCTTTTGGAAATCGTCAAAAATCCCTCAAAACAATTCTCTGGAAAAATATCAAGCTCTACTGTTCAATCGGGCCGTCCCATTCCTTTTCTCCCGGCCCACTCGGCCTCTACCGCAGCCCAGCCTCTCTGCCTCCTTTCCCTCGCGCTGGCACACGGGCCCAGCAGTCAGCCACCAGGCCGCACCCGCACGCACGTGCTCGCCCGCTGACGAGCGGACCCCACCGGCCAGGCGCACGGCCGCCCGCGCACGCGCCTTGGCACCGGGCCCACTCGTCAACCTCACTGTCCGGTAGCCACGCGGCATGTGCCTGTGCTCGGCCTCCCCTTTTTCCACCCATGGGCCTCAGCGGTCAGCCGTCGTCTTCCTCGCGTCTTCTTCTTCTTCCTCGGTCTCTCTCTGCTTTCTCTCTCCCTCTCTCGATTCTTCTCGGTTTCTCGACACAGGACGCCCGTGCCATAGCCCCGTGTCTCCCGGCAAGCTTCAAGGTCAGAGACGCAACTCCGTGCAGTCCCGTCGCCATACCCCTCTGTCCCTCTCCCCTCTTTCTCGCGGCAGCACGAGGCATGGTGACGCCATCCATAGTGCTCAGCTCGAGCTCCGGTCATGTCGCCCCTGCCCTAGCCTTATCCCGAGAGCTCCACCGCCTCTATCCTTCATCGTGTAGCGCCATCTCCCGCCTATAAATCCCAGCCCTGCCGCGCCATTTTTGCCCTGCAAGCCCGAGCTTCTCTCTCTGCCGCCATTAACGCCGCTCGGACCCGCTCCAATTCCGTCGCTCCCGAGCCTAATCGTCCAAGCCGCCACCACCACTGGATTCCTCGGAGCCCCGCGGCATCCTCAAATTCCTCACCGGCGCCCGAGAGCCTCGGAGGCCGAAACGCCCAAATCGGGCATCGCCATCGTTCCGCCATTGTTGCCGCCTCGGAGCTCGCCTTTGCGCGTGGTAAGAGCTCAGTTTTCTCCCTCCGTTCTTCTCCCCGCAGAACACCGCCTCCAACCCAACCTCTCTCCACCGCTCCTGGGTCGCCAGCGATGGCCGTCCACCGCACCACCTCGCCGCCGCCCCCTGTCTGTCGTCGCCCGCCACCGTCGGCCACCATCCATCCGATCCACACCGTTCACCGAGTTCGCCATCCTTCCCTTATCCCGTTTCGGCACTTCCTTTTCTCCGGCGAACCGCCGCTCGCCGGCGTCCTCTCCGGCCGCCGTGCGCCGTCGATCTTTGCCGGCTGCCTCCTGTACACCATCCGGCACCCCCCCTCTGACCCGTGGGCCCTTACACAGTTTAGAAACTTAATCCCTATTAATTAATTTATATATATATATATATTCCTATGACAGATGGGCCCAATACATCTAATACCTTAATTAACCTTTATATGTCTCTTGCAAGTGGGCCCCCTGGTCAGTCTCTCTCATCTCCTCTCTAGCCAATGACATGTGGGACCATTGTGTCATCCACCTTCCTCTCTCCTCCAAGTGGGCCATCCCCTCATTCCCTCTCTCCAGCCACTGACACTATGTCCCATTTGTCAGCCAAGGAATATTCCAGGGAATATTTCTTTTCCAAATTCAAATAATCCTTTTTTCAAAAAAAATCAAATTAATCCTTTCTATATTCCAGAAAATCCCTAAAACTTCCAAAATTCATATCTCTTCAACCGTAACTCCGATTGAGCCCGTTCAAGTCTCTAAATTTTTCTAAAAATGAGATCTAACTCATGGCACTATTATTTATTAATAATAGTATATTATTTCTAGGGTTTTGTGTGTTTTTGTCTCGTTTCGCGCGTAGTTGACGCGTTGGAAATTCGTTGGACGTCAGATTTTCGCGAGGATTTGAAGACGAAGTCTGAGGCAAGTCACTTCTTGACCATATTGTCCCTAAATTTAAAATTTTTTGTTTGCAAAATTGCATGGTTAGTGTGCACGTTAAATTGATCGGCCTCGGTTTGCACGTCGAACCGACGGACCTGCCCGGTAGTTGTATAAACCCTGTAGGTCTTTGATATCCTATTCCTTATCGCTCCACCTCCTGGTATCTCGGTAACCATGCTCTCTGAGCATGGATTCCAATAGTTATATCCACATCACTATTGTTTGACGATTTGGGAAAATAGGGTTTCCAAAGGTTTTCAAAACCCGACATACGATGTCGGCGAGTTTTGTGAAACAAAATTTATTTGCGAAAAATCCATGGTGCAAAGTGATCGCCTGTGTAGTGGCACTTTGTATTCGTATATAAGGACCTATTCCTTGGGGAATTTCATCCGAGCATCTCACAAGTACGACCACACGGGTGGAATGGGACACCCCTGGCTGAGTAACTAGTATTCCCAGGATGGTTTTCGGTTGCTAATAAATGTGGGACTGGCTGGGTGCCAAGAGGGTGATATACCCCCATCCCTGAATACAGGAAATGAGTTTCTAGTACTTGGTTGAAAGAGAGCACCCATTTATAGGACAACGTGCTATCCTGGGAAGGCTTTGGAAAGGCCCTGTCGCGAACCTCCCCACCTGATCAGTGTGGGAGTAAGCTCACGTTGTGTGGGTAAAGCGTGCACCCTTTGCAAAGGTTTCCAAACTGTTCAAACAGCCGCGCACAGGGTTACGGGCAATGTGAGGTGATTCCTATAGCGTAGATTTGTTTTCCAGTGGTTGTGAAAATTATTTGTGGTATGGGAATCGTTACCAAAATCAGCCTCAGTGACTAATGGATGACCTTAGTGGTCTGAAACGAGGTTGTGTGACCCGGGATGTCGAATGGCATCAAAGATTAAGCTTCCTGAGTAGGAGCAGTTTGTGAATGAGTTGAGATTGAAGATGGCTTGAGGAGCCACTGAGATGAGATGATGTCCTGGATAGGATGAAAGTGAAAGAAAAATAAGATTACGTCCTGGAGTGGACAAAATTAAAAATAAAGTAATAGATGAGGATACAGTGGGAAGCAGCTTGAGGGCAGACTCACTGGACCGCTGTTGTGATCCGACAGGCGGTAATAAAATACCTGAAATCAATTAAAATTTGTTTCGTCCGCTCAAGTTGTTGAAAAGCAATTCGCGGACAGGATTGAGGCGAGAGCCTCCTTTCAGACACATTGAGACAACTCACACTTAGGTTTTTCGAAAATATTTTCAAATGAAAAGGTTTACAAAATAAACCCCAGCCTATCTTTGATAGCTGGCATACTCACATTTTCCGTGACTTGCTGAGTACTCAATCTATTTCTTTTCTCCCCTTATTCAGGAAGAGTGAAGTTGAAGTAAAGATTAGGGTTTCTTTCCTATCCCAAGCCGTTGCTTGTGGATTGGGTTCTCGCTGCGCTGTCGCTCCGCTGCTGTTGTTTTGTTTGCAGGTTGCTGTTCAAGACTTGTCCAAAGCCGCAACTTATAAAGGTATAATATATATTTATCTATTTAGCTAGTTGCTATGGTACATCTCCTTTGACCGCGAGTACCAGCAAGATTTCCTGGGACTGGTACCAGCATCGCGGTTCCATGGGAGTTGGTTCACGCCAACCTCCTGCGGCGCTTCCTCTCTAGTATTACTGTAGGTGGTGCCAGGACAGGAAGGCGTTACATTCAGTGAGTATTTAATAATGAAAAAAATGTAATTTGGCTAAAAATGTTCAGTTCAGTCATTGAGATCTGAGGATTCAAGTAGTCCTAAATAGGTAAAAACATTAAGTTAGTATTTAATAATGAAAAATAAAATGTTGGATTTCCATGTGGCCACGAAGATATGCTTAAATTGCTTCCATTCTCAACCATACAAAAAATTTGACAAGTGCAATGTAATTTAGCTACTATTTGGTTGGTTGCCAAAAAGTTAAAATGTCCACACATGGCAATGCCAAAAGTTTGGCAATATGCATAGGATTGGGCGCGCTCGGAAGCACTGGCTGCGGCGGCATCGTAGTCAACTGCTTCAGCAAACCAAGTCACTTTTCTTTATGTTGGCTGCGTAGCTCACCCATAGGCAGCCGCAGCAAGCGTTGTCGATTGAAGCCTCTGTCTCTAGTTGGCCTCGAACGAAATAACTTACCAAAGTAACTCTACCAATATTTTGTCACTAAACTTAACACCCTAATTTTATCAAAGTTTTGGCAATACACATATTTTGACTTGCCAATATTTTTTTTTAGTAAGGTTTATATTAGCTATAAACCAAACAAACCAGAAATTTCGCTTGCCCATTCAGCTTCTTCGTTAAGATCCTCTTTAATAGCGATCCGCACTGCCCATGTTTTCCGCTCCCTATCCCCACAACTAACCCTAGTCTCTAGTCTCCACTCCGCCGCCGTGCTCCACCTCCACGCCGTCTCCGGCCTCCTCCATAGTCGGTATCCATCCGCCCCTCCTCTCCTAATCTTCCTCCTACCCGGCGCTGCTTGATCAACCCTCCTCCAGGCAACCGAGATGGCGGCGGGGTCGCGTGCCACCTGTGCCGCAAGGACCAGCTGAAGATGGAGTGCTGCCGTGGTGGCCTGCTGCGCGGCGTCTCCACCGCGCTCCCCTACGCCGGCGGCGGTGGCGACGAGGATCGCCTCAGCGCCCTGCCTGACGACCTGCTCCTTCGCATCCTCGCGGGCCTCCGCTGCGCCCGCGCCGCCGCGCACACCGGCCTGCTCGCGCGCCGGTGGCGCGGGCTGTGGGCCGGCCTCCCCGAGCTCACGTTCCACCGCACCGCGCCCGCCCCGCTCTACGCGGCGCTCGCCATGGTTGCCGCCGCCGGCTACCCCACCACGACCTCGACTCAGCCAGCGTCGCCTCGCTGCTCGCCGCTGCCGCGGCGGTGGCGCCGGCGGAGCTCGTCGTCCACGCCAGCTGGGCCGTGCAGCGGATCGAGCTGCCTTGCTTCGACCGCGCCGCCTCGATCAAGCTGGACGTGTACTTCGTCGGCTTCACGCTGCCGCTCGCGGGGGCGGGGGGATTCCCGGCGCTTGAAACCCTCCACCTGGACAACTGCTACATGGACCTCAGCGACATGATCCCCCGCTGACCACGCCTGCGCAAGCTTTCCATTCCGTTCTGGAATTCCAGCACAGTCACCGTCTGCTCGCCGACGCTGGAGGAGCTAAACGTCTATGCCTATGTGCAGATTAGCATCAACATCGTGACCCCTGCACTGAAGAAGCTGTATCTAGATACTCATCGCGGGATCAACACCGAGTCTGGCTTCACATTCTCGGCGCCGGCGATGGAGGATCTGACATGGAATTGCGAGTGTCAGGCCTCAAGTGGTAGCTTTGGTGTGCCATGGCGAATGTGGAGACTGAGTTTTAGCTCATGTCTTCAGCCCCTTGGGCTCATGCAGCTGGCCGACAACGATGAAAGCGCTCATGTTGGCGTCGTGACACTGAACTTAGAGACCAATGTATGCCTCCTCTCCTGTTTTTAGGCGAGAACCCTCTATCAGTGCCGGAGTTTTTTAAACCGGAATTGATAGGGTGGTAGTGCGTGTAGTTATGTAGTAGTGAGTCCCGCTCGTCTTCCCTGGTTTTCAGGCTAGGAAGTCGGCAATATGAATATGGGGCTATCCGATGGATGAAGACTCGGTAGATTGCAAAAGAACACAAGAAAATTTATACTGGTTCAGGCTTTCAATGTGAGGTAATATCCAGTTGTGGTGGTATTCCTTTAAGGATGTATGTTTGCTTCTATGAGCTCGTGCCCTCTAGGGGGCGTCCTGTCTTCCCTTATATATTAGAGGGACTAGGACTGTATTTTCCTTAATGCACAAGGCATAGTTTACCGGGTGCTACTATATCTCTAACTACAAGATTTGGTCCATCCTCTATCTAAATGGCTCATATACTTATGATGAGATACCCGGGGCCCATGGCCTCCACAGAAATAGTATTCATTATCACATCATAATGCCTTCAATTTCTTGTGTAGGTTTTCACAGGAGATTCAACCAAGAGCTTTGAGCAAGAGATATTCCAGTTTCAAGTTACGGCCAACTTTTCAATTTTGGAGCTGGAACTGACACCACGAGGAAATGTCTATGGAGCAATCGTCCTGCATCTACTTGGCCTTTGTACCTCTATACAAAGGCTTAGGGTGAAGCTAGTTGAATTTCTGGTGATTATATTTCCTCTGCTAGATATTATCGCTTAGATCAAATTTCTATATTAAATGCTCCAGATAGCGTTCAATACGAAGCATCAATGACCAACTGTACTTCGATTTTCTTTTAGATGAAAGACGAATGCTTTGTAAATTGCCATTGTGACCAGCCTAACAACTGGAGAAGTCAAAGTATCTCCTTGACTGATCTTAAAGAAGTGGAAATCAAAGGCTTCAGAGGACATGATCATGAAGTTGGTTTATTGAAGGTACTCCTGAGATGTGCCACGGTGCTCGAAAGAGTGACCTTGAGATTTTCCAGGAAGGTCTCACCAAGTTACAGTTCATGCATGGAAATCAATGGCATTTTAAACGCCGCCTATCCTTCTGTGAAATTCAATATTTATCACTAGTCTGGTAAGGGTTTTATATGCAGAAATAGGGTGCTCTTGGATTTAACAGGATGTTGTATTGCTTTAATCAGCCTAATCTCGTCGAAACTATAGAAGTCCTCCTTTATCATTGTCAACTTTATCATGTTCGTTTATGAAAAGATATTGCTATTTCACTGTGAGCGTCGTCACCGGGGTGGCGTTGGCTTTTATGTGTCTATTACCTTAAATGATCTGTGTGGGGGATATGCTACTCCTATGTTGTCGCTGTAGACTAATCAATTGGGCGATGAACTTCCAATCCTCCTTTGCTAACTGTGCCATGGGGGAAAGCACCCTGCTTTAGCCATCGGATGCACTTCGATGTGAAATGGTTATTCCACAAACAAGAGAAATGGTTAGGCCAAATCAACAGTTGCAGTGTGTTTTGCACAAAACCACACAATTGGGATGTCCTATAGACAAATTTCCCTAAAATTTTATTATAATTTGGCCATGTTTGTTTTCCACACCAGATTATAATCTTGGGCTATAATATATTATTGACCCCTGTTTGAGAATGCTAAAAGTGATGGATTATATGATTTTTGTGATAGCTATTTAATGGTATAAACAAATTAATTGACCACTACAAAGTTGAAAATTAGCGTTAGAAAATATTCCAAGAAATTTTTATATAGAAAACTTTTGCACAAAACACACTGTTTGGAAGCTTATGAAACATGTAAATAAAAATCCAAAATCCAGAATCAGAAAAGAGCCGGGGAAGAGCAGCTTATTGGATTGTATTAATATGGCATATAAATTGTTATAGTCTGGTTATAACATGAGGCCTGTTTGTTTCAGCTTACAATTATAACTTGGATTATATCTTGAGTGGAAACAATCTCTGATCTTTTCAGTTTATTCATCGAATTATTGAAATGGGTTAGTTGCTCCACACGTTGAAAAATACATTTTCTCAAAAAAAAACTTCTCTACTGCAATTTTTTGACTACTTGTTTTAATCTATTTGTTCAGATTATTTCTTAAAATATTTATTTTATTCCTAAAATCAAGTAAATAATCCACTCGATAATCTACATTGAGGTATATAGCATATACTATATAGAAACAATCCACAAGTATAAACGAATTAATGGATTGAGGTAACTGAAATTAATGGATGGATGGGATATCTGATTTTGTGGTAGTTATTACATGAATTATTCATTGTTATTAATGATTATTGCTGATTGTAGTGGTAGATTTTAAACTGAATTCTGGCTATGACCACCAAAGTCCACCATCCACATCTAACAGTGGTATGTCATATTTTTCATCATGTCTTTTTAAGTTTTCAAATTTTTCATCCATTTCCTTTTTGACATATTTGAGGATTTCTTCCTTTATTTCTAATTGCCATTGTGGAGATATTTCAGGTAATTTTTCATTTACTTTCCAATCTATGTCTGACCCATCAAAAGGGTCTACTCCTTTCATTAGGCCTTCTTTGCATGATTGTTTCTGTGAAGATTTTTCTTCTTTTATATTTACCGATGGTGTTGTTATTGGAGTAGTCTGTGATTTGTTCTTCGTATTTGGACTAAAACAGGATTGCAGATGACGTGCGTCCCATTTAGGTTGAGACATCCGGTCTCATCAGGTCTAGTTCGTTGCCGCCTCTTAGCCAGTGGCGCTCGAAAGAATTAACGAAAGATTAGAGATAGGTCGCCGACGACCTCCTGCTGGGTTCGCTCTCCCACGTCATGTGCATTCTCGCATCAGCTCATCTCCGACCACATCTCTGCCTCTCTACTCCGCTGCCGCCATGTTCTTTTGTCCTACCTTGTCATCGTAGCGCCCCCACATGCACCACTACTTCTTCTCTAACGTAGGGATACGAATGCTACGAGTTTGCAATTTGGGATATATATATTCCGCTAACTCTAGCTTTGTAATTTAGTAATATTTGCATATTGGCTTGGTTCATCAAACATAACTGTACATTTTTTTAATAAGAAAACTGAATTTGGACGCCTAATGGTTGCAGCTACTGTGTTTCACAATTACTATTCTATGAAACCACGTCAGGAGGTTGCAGGAGTCTCATTGCAGAGCGAGTGCAGACCATCCCTTTAACTATTGCTCATGAGTATTCAGCACTACCTCGTCGAACGACTCTTTTGCCTGCTGGTCTGGGAGCAAGCAGCACTGATATTCTTGGATTGCTTACCAGAACCCTCTGACATACTGAAAGAGAAGCGGCAGCTACATGTTACTCTTGATGGATGGCCAACAAACGATGCACTCTTTGCTTCACCCTGACTCCCAATCCTATATGTAGGTGGCTATGCAACATGCTTGCAAAGCAGTAGCATTGAATCTCTAATTGGAACGTAGATCTAACGAAGAAGTTCTCGGTTGCTATCTCTCTGCTTTCATTTCATATATCCACGGTCGAGTAGCATATACTACGTACAGTCGTTATAAATTTAATTACTTTTACGTTATTCAATATGTGTATGCTGAGAAAGCTTGCGAGCAAGTTATCGGGATGAAACCTTTTGATCCTATGCAACTCGAGAGTCTCATTGGTCAGCCAACCTGATACATATAGCAGCACCATCTATCACAATATATGGAGTAATTTAATTTCTTGGATGAAATTTAATAATTATAGCAAAGAAAATCAAATGAGGATTGGTTCATTGTACTTCAGCTGCTCCTATAGCATTTTTTTTTCTCTCAACTACATGGAAGAACCCACATGCTTAATTTACATCATGCCCTGATTGATAAACATCGAAGTTATGAACCGTATAGGTGTGTAAAATAATATAATGTTTTTCGGATTTTCTATTGATCAAACGTTTAATTTTTTGAATTTTATTAAACAACAACGCTGGCTGTTGGATGAAACTTTAAGATCGGGGTGGGGATGCGAGTTCTAAGTTGTACTTTTAACTTGTTATAATTAACATTATCGATCACGCGTAACTTTAATTATAAATTTATGCAGTTCAGTCATAAATATATGTAACTGTATTTAATTTATCAATCACGTGTAACTTTAGTTATAAATTTATGCAAATCAGTCATAAATATGTACAACTACAATCAATTGATACATTTATTTTTTTTCAAACGTTTGACTAGGGGTGAAAACGGTTCGGATAATATCCGCTAACCGTCCAAAATTTCGGATATGGATAGGATCGGTCGGATAATTTTCGGATAATCTCGGATTCGGATACGGAAACGGATAATTTTTTTCGGATACGGATACGGATACGGTAAAGGCATTATCCGGCGGATTTCGGATTCGGTCGGAAATTATCCGGAAAAATTTTCGGATATCCGCATCACCCATTAGATTTACACTAACCTACCTAACCCTACCTTTGTATTGTACGCCATTTTGTCTCTCAGATCTGAGTCTCCAGAGAGTATCCACAGCCACAGGACCACTCCCAGCACCAGCCGCCGCCGGAGCCCGCTCCCTCGTGCCCGCCGGCGCCGGACCTCGCGCCCCCGCGGCTGCCGGCACCATCCCTTGCGCCCACGGCCGCCGCCGCCGCCGCCGGCCCCCGAGCCCCCGCGGCCGCCTCCCCCTTCGGGTCCCGCGCCCCCATCGGCCTCCGCGGCCGCCCGACCTCGCGCCCCTCGCGGCCACCTGCGCCGGCCCTGCGGCCGCGCCGGCTGCCGCCGCCGGGCCCGAGCCCCTGCGCCCGCTTCCCCCGTCGGGCCCCGCACGGGCATCGGCCTCCGCCACTGCCCGGCCTCGTGCCTCCCGCGGCCACCGGCGCCGGCTGTACCCGTTCCAGTCCCCGGGCGTCGGCGGCGGCAGCGGCGCGCTCCTGGTGCCCGTGCCGGTGCCCCTGATGGCCGCGTCCTCACCGTCAGAAACACCCTCCCGCCGCCACGGCTCTGCCGCCAGTTCTGGAAGTCGGGGGACTACGTCGTCGCCCAGCGCAATCCCGACGCCGATGCCCCCGGTAAGCTAGTCCTAGCACCTAGGGTTCTCGCCGGGTGCCCCCTATTTCTCTTCGCTTCCTTGCTTGCCGTTGGTTGCAGTTCGGCTTCTAAGTTTACATGAAATCGGTGTATTGGTACTGTATCCCTGAATTGTTACTGCCGTTGGTTGCAGTTTCAACTAATTGTATTGGCTTCTAAGTTTACATGAAATTGGCTGTCCGAAAATGGTACATATTGATATATTGTTTTAGAAAAAATAATAGGTTGTCTCTCTTCGTTGGTTTCTAAAGTTCAGTTTGAGGGGTTTTTATATTCGAATAAATATTCGTTACCGTATTCGTTTCGATTCGTATTCGCTCCGTATCTGTATCCGGTAATATTCGATTCCGTTTTCGTATCCGAGGTTTCCGATTCCGAAAAAAATATGAAAACGAATATGGTATACCTAGTTTCCGACCGTTTCCGATCCGTTTTCATCCCTACGTTTGACCAATAGACAGTTCAATATTTTTTCGTTGTATTTTCTACTTCCTCAGCAGATAAAAGAAGAGCAGATGGGAGAAAGATAAAAACAGGGGAACCGACAGCTTCTCCATGAAATAGACATATCAGTGAGAGGTTCAGTGCTTTAGAAGCGTGTAGTGGAGCTACCTGCTTAGGATTGTGAGGAATCGTGAAGCAAACGAGCACACAGCAAGATGGCTAACCATCGTGACCGCACTGAGACAAGGTACAAATGCAATGTTGGCGAGCAGCTCGTTTGGCGAGCAGCTGAGTAGCAAGAGTACAAAATGCTTGAAGACTTGTGCTTTGTGGTATGGGGCAATATGGTCCTAGCCTCGGGTGGCTGATGGCTTCCCTCACAAACGTTGTTGTTGAGCAGTTTATAACACTCCTTTCTTCTTAATAAAATATGATCGGCGACTCCAAAAGTTGGTGCCAGCTGCCATGACCAAGGGAGGATTGATCAAAAGGTTTCATAGACAGAACAGGTGCATAATACAGCAACAGCAGTCATTTGCTCCAAATTCAGTTTTCTAGCTAAAATTATACTGTTTCACATTAATCAATAGTACTATCTTTGTCCTAAAATATTGTTATCTTTGTAGTTCAGCAATACAGTCATGCGTAAATGCAGCAAGCTAAATGCTCACCCGGCAACGAACCCGACTCTGAAACCTGACCCGGCCCAACCATGTGGCCGCTCACACACACATCCTTCAATACCCCGTTTTAACATGGACGCCGCACGCCAATCCAATATGAATGTATGCCGAGTTGATTATCTGTATGCGAATTGAGAAATGCCAACTAAATACTTTATTGTTAGCCTCTTATATATTTTATTTTACTCAGTCCTCATGGAGTATATAAATCATCCTGGATTCAGGACATCATATGAAGAGCATCGATCAACAGATCACAAGTAAGGAAGTTTGTTCACAAACACGTGCAGATTCAAGGCTTGGGGTCCTGGGATTTGATACAGAGCTGATAATCTTGGGTGCCGAAGTATCTTCCAGTTACAATTCTGCTCAGTTGCTGCATGTAATTAGTTGATGCATGTTTAATTCTGTTTACTTTGGATTCTATGTGCATGTAGCTACTGGCTGGGAATTAGTTTCAGAACCAATCAGCCCACTTAGCTGTTTTTTATGTTTTTGTGGCCGAGCTGGAAGGGAATCGTGGGATGGCGCGGTGATACAATCTAGCGTTTGTTTTGGTCAATTATGCATGTAACTAACTCTCTAAGAGGAGAATAAATAGAAGAAAGAAGGACAGAAAAGCTCCAAGTTTACGCAGCGGCAAACTCTGCTCTCGCGCTGTTTTTCTCTTAATGTTGAAACTCGGTTTGTCAGGATACTGTAGCATGTAACATGTCGATTTTTCATACCATTAAAAACTATTTTAATAAAAACCCTAACTTTAAAAATTTGGTTCTTTATATGTATAATTAAGAACTAAGTGCCAAGATCTCAGATCTCTCCCTTGAAACTCCCAAAATTTCTCGAATAATTCAATTTCTAAATCCCTCCCAAAATGCCCAACCAAAAATTCGTATCCAAAACCAAATCTTGGAATTCACATTTTGCAATTCAAAATTTCCTTCAAAGCCCTTCCTCAAACATATCCTATTTAAAAATTCCATTTAAATCTCGAGACTCAAATTCTAGAATTCAAATGTCTCTCTAATCCTATCCGATACCCCTTTGAAACATTCAGACCCTAAATCCTTTTCCCTTTTGTTCCAAATCAAAGCAAAAACCTCTCCTCTAAATCCTTTGTTTAAATTTTCAATTCAAAACTTCCTTCGGAAATCCTTGTGTTTTCCCTTCCTGAATCTTCCCTCAAACCTCTTTCCAAAATATTCAAAGCCTAGCCAAAATCCTTTTTGTTTGGGATCCTTAAATTTTTTTACCCAAATATCAAATTTTAATTCAAACCCAAATTCCAATTTTTAAACTCTATCTCAAATCCATTTTCTTGGAAAATCATCAAACCTCACTGTTCAAATGGGCCACTCCCATCTTTCTTGGACCGCTCGGCCTTCCCCTTTCCCTCCCTTTCTTTTCCTCTCCCCCGCACTGGTCTGGCCTAGCTCCCCCTCCTTTCCTTCTCACTTCCCCAGCTCAGCCTACCTCTCCCATCCCGCGTGCAGCCGAGCCGACGGCCCAGCCCGCCTTAACACCTTCCGCCTGAGCCACACCTCCCTCCACGCGCCAGATCCACACGGCCTATGGCCCGTTCCAATCCGCTGATCACCGCCTGCCCGCCAGGAGCCAGCCACACGCGTGCCCATCGCCTACTTCCTCTCCTCGGGTCCACTCGCCAGTTGTCACCCCCACCCCCCAATGCGCTCCCGCTCGCCGACCCGGACGCGGTCGTCCCCTTCCTTCATCTCTCTCTCCATTCGCGTCAAATGCTAGGTCAAATGGCAACGTGAAGCTTGCGCACCGCTCATCGTTTTGTCTTGTCCAACACCACCACCCTTGCCCCATTTCTTCTGCACTGTCCGATCCGCCATCCAAACCACCCCCACCATCCATGCCCACCGTGACGCATCGTCTTAGGGAAAAATCTTGTCGCCACCCTAAAATATCTGGCCGTGCTCCACCGCCTCTCTCCATTGTCGGCTAGCGCCCATCCTTGCCTATAAAGCCTTGCCCTCCCCTCCTCCCCACTCGCCGTGGCCGCGCCACCTCGCTGGAGCTCATAACGCCGGATCAAGCTTGAACTATCGCAAGCCACCGCCGCAATTTTTTTCCTTTCCGGTGAGCCCCTCTCCTCCTTTTCCCTCTCCCCTACTAAAAAGGAGTCCTTAGTGAGCTGGTAGACACCACCGATGCCCACGGCAACTCATTCCCCGGCGGCCACGCTCCGCCGCCGCCGCACGATGCTGTTCTCCCGCCGCCCTCTGTTCCTCGCCGCCGGCTGCCGTCGCGCACCTTCCCTCAAATCTGAGCCATCCACTCCATCCACTCCAATGGCCGCCGTCGACCGCAAGTCGCCGTCGCTCGCTAGCGATGAACGGTAGCCACCAGCTGTCGGATCGGCCACAGCGTCTCTCCTCCCGGTCAAATGTCACGAGGCACACCACCTCGTCCTCCTCCCGGCCGCCATTGACATGTGGGTATGGCCATTCTCTCCTAATCCCTCTTCTCTTCCATTGACATGTGGGCCCCAACTAATTCAACAACAATTTGAATAATGTTTCACGGACATGGGACCCACCCCTTTAACCCCTCTCCTTATCGGGCCGCTGCCCTTGGGCCAAATCCAGTAGGTTGGCCCAGCCATGTTTTGGGCCGTCTCGGGCCATCATCACCAGCTTTCCTGCCAGGCCGGCTTCCCCTTCCATGGGCCAAAGACCGTGGATCGGCCCATTGGGCCAAGGTCCACCGTCCACTCTCCCCCATCCCTTAGTGGACTAAGTCCTCGGTGGACCTCAAACCTGAGGCTCCCTCCCTCTCACTAAAATAGGGCCCCACTTGTCAGCCAAAAGGGAATATTCTCTTGGCATATTCCTTTTCTAAATTTAATAAATCCTTTTGTATTTCCAGAAAATCTTTTGACTTCAAAAATTCGTATCTTTTTAACCGTAACTCCTATTAATGACCCCGTTCAAGTCTCCAATTGTTTCTAAAATTGAGATCTACCCAATGGCACTATTAGTTATTAATGATAGTATTTTTATTTTTAGGGTTTGTGTGTTTTCTCTCGTTTCACGTGTAGTTGACATTTCGTAAAATTGTCAGACGTCGGATTTTGGTGAAGATTTAAAGACGAAGGCAGAGGCAAGTCACCCTTTGATCATATTGCTCCCAGTTTAAAAATGTTTTGTTTGCAAAATTACATTGTTACTGTGCACGTTAACTTGATCGGCCTTGGTTTGCACTACGAACTGACAGACCGACCCAATAGTTGCATGAGACCTATAGGGTGTTGGTACCCTATACCTTGTCGCTCCACCTTGTGCTATCTTGGTAACCATGCTTGAGCATGGATTCTAGTCCCCAACACAATTGCCTGTCGATATGGGAAAACGAGTTGTGAAACCTTTTTAAACCCAACACGTGGTGTTGGAAGTTTGAGAAATAAAAGTGGTTTGCGAAAATTTGAGATGCAAATTGATCACCTTTGTGGAGATGCTTTGTATTCGCATATAAGGACCAATTCCTTGGAGAATTCCATCTGAGCATCTCACAGTGCGACCACATGGGTGATATGGGACAACCCTAGCTAAGTAATTAGCTGGTTAGGGATGCCTTGCATGCCAATATCTAGGGAATGCCGGGATGGGAAGAAGTGAGAATATGTCACACTGGGCGCAATTATAAATTAACGTGCTAGGCATGTAAGATTGGGGACATCCCAGATTCCTGGGTAGACGAGGGTAGAGGTTTGCTTGATACTAGGTTCAGAGAGAACCCTTCTATGTGGCATGAGGTATCCTTGGTTGGCTTTGGAAAGGCCTTTTCATGAACCTTCCCCATTAATGGGTGTGGGAAGTAATCTCGTGTCGTGTGGCTAAACCGTGCACCCTCGTGTCTACGGTCATGGGCAAATTGGAGGTGATTCTAGTAGCATAGATTTGTTTGCTTGTACTTTGCAAAAAGTGGTTTGTGCTATGGGAACCGTTACCAGAATCGGCCTTGGTGGCTGATAGATGAACTGAGTGGCCTGAAACAAGGCTGTTGTCACACTCGAAATTTCCATCCAAAATTCAGATGCTTTATTGTGTGTAATTCCTCGTCCAATAATCAACCGAGGCACACATGACTAAGTTGATAACAAAGTAATTGTTTACATAACGAATATATATTTATTACAGAGGTGAATGGCACCTCTTAGAATAATAAAGTCTAAGCAGCGGAATAAACTACGAACGACATGACGACTCCCACTCCACACGCACTTGATCAGGCACCCGCTTAGTCCTCCAAGAAGTCCTCCTCGCTGTAGTATTCCTTTGATGATGATTGTTGATTGCAAGGTAAGTACATGGAATACTCCGCAAGCCACACAGCAAATATGCAAGTACACAGGATATCCAAAGGATGACACAATATGGCTCAAGTTGCATAAATGACATTGAATAAAGCATTTAAGAGAGCAATAAAACATTAATCATTAAACAGTATTAACCAACACTATACCGCTCACCAAAATGGTCTAGGCCCAACCACTCCAACCAGGAGTTAACCATTTTCCACCAGACATGATTCAATTAAGATGGTATGGGACTAATCACAGAAAACATTGTTAGGCCCGCTCATTAACCATGGGAACGATTATTCAAATAGTTTTACTCTGGCCAGAGGTGTACCAATTTACCCACAAGACACAACTCCACAACACATCGTTGTGCGGCTTGATACCACCATGGTACCTCGGAAAGGAGTTGTGACAAGACCATCCATGTAACCCGCATAACAAGAGAGCCACCCATTGGACCACCAGTCTCCGACAGGAGCTGATAAGGCCCCCAACAAGGAAACGATCCAACACCCAAGAAATGGACTTATTGACGCAGCCATGGTGGTCTTATTGACACAGCCATAACACACCGTGGGGCCTCCGGTTGAACGGATCACACTTTAGTTCCCACCATTACCCATTCTGGCTTGTGGTTAGCACGGGCATTGCTTTGCAACAAGTAGTCCGTGAACCGATCCTTAACTGTCGTGAGCACCGCTAGCAACATTCATAACCCACCATTTAGTCATATTTTAGTGGACGATTAATTTATCTTCACACGACCACCGTCGTGAACTGAATCATCATTTCATGTGAACTGAATATTGTAATCAGGGTTTAAATGATAGCCCATAAGTTATTCTATAGTTTTCTAGGCATGGCTAAGCAGGATCCTAGAATTATTCTAGGTAACCAATACTTAAAGCTAGCTAGTCACCTTACTCCCATAGGTAAAAGGCAGGTAATCAACTCAATACGGCCATAATCAAGGATAAAGACTTCCCTTCCAGATGACAATATGAAAATAAATGCATAGTTGAAGGAAAATATAGCTTAAAACATAGGTACAATACACTCAAAGGGGTTGAGGAATTTGTGTGACTTGCCTTGCTGCTTTGCACATGCTTCCGAATTCCTCGAAAATTCTTGACTCTTCCGGTACATCAGCGCCTAAAGGCAATAAACAAAAACAAACAAAACAGTACATAAGCACACATTACAGTGTAATATTATATTTTTACAGGGTAAATCTTGATTTTTAAAGAATTTTGCAAGTTGAATCACCCCAAACAGAGTTCGGATGAATTAGTTATGAATTTCTAAAGTTTAATACCTATTTTATGTGTAAAGAAATTAATTACAGATTTATGACGTCATTTATGATTTATTTTAATTTGAAAAAAAGATTTATGGCATCAGCACAGGAGAGAGAGAGGCGGCTGACACCTGGGGCCCACTGGTCGGTGAGAGAAAAGCCCCGGGTTCAAGGTAGACCGGGTCTACCGAGGCCTACAGAAGATCCAACGGCTAAGATTTAAAGGGGCAAGATCGGATGGTTCAGATTGATTGGGGTTTCTAATATAGATCGGGTGGATCAGATCTAACCAATGCTAGATCGAACGGCTCAAACTTAATCAAGACAATGTACAGTTCGGATTAATGCCGATCAGACGGGCCCGCGACTGAGCAGGTGTCCGACATGGTGTCCACGTCGGCTGCGGCGAAGGCAGCGACGGCGGCGGCTCAGAACCCAATGGTCAAAGGCGATTGGTGGCACGGCGGAGCACGGCAAGGGCACTAGGGGATAGAGGGAAGAGCGACGATCCTTACCGTCAGTAAAAAGATGATGAACGGCGGTGGAATCGTCCGGTGACGAGCTTTTGGCGGTGGAGTGCCTTGGGTCCTCGGCGGCGTAGCTGCTCCAGTGGTCTTTGAGGGCTGGGAGGTGGCGGGCCTAGGTCTCGGACTTGATCCACTAGGGTAGGTTGTGCTTCCAAAGCTGCCATGTATCCTTGACTGACTAGTCTCAGATTTAACCATTCAAACTCTTCACATAATTCCGAAGGTAACTGTCGGCCTTCCGTAGCTTTGCAGTAACTCTTCTGACTAAGGGCATCAACCACCACATTGGCTTTCCCCGGATGATAATAGATTCCGATATCATAATCATTGATCAGCTCCAACCATCTTCGTTGCCGAAGATTTAGATCTGGCTGGATGAAGATATACTTCAGACTTTTGTGATCCGTGTAGACTTCACTACGATTGCCGATGAGGTAGTGTCTCCAGATCTTTAAAGTATGCACTACAGCTGCTAGTTCCAAATCATGGGTGGGATAATTATTCTCATGGGGTCGTAACTGCCGTGAGACGTATGCCACGACTTTTCCTTCTTGCATCAGCACACATCCAAAACCCTGCCGGGACTGCATCGCAGTAAACTTGAAAACTTTTCTTGGATCCGGCATGATCAACAACAGGTGCAGATACTAGCTTCTTCTTCAACTCTTTAAAACTCTGCTCACACTCTGGAGTCCATGAAAATTTTACATCCTTCTGAAGTAGACGGGTCATGGGCTTCGCGATTCTGGAGAAGTTCACTATGAACTGGTGGTAGTATCCTACCAACCATAGGATACACCGGATCTCCGTAATTATTTGCGGCTGCTTCCACTTGGTCACTGACTCCACATTGGTTAGATCCACCGTAATTCCTCCGGCGGTGACGACATGTCCTAGAAACTTCACCTCCGGAAGCCAAAACTCACACTTACTGAACTTGGTGTACAACTGATGCTACCGAAGGGTCTCCAAAACTATACGTAGATGTTGCTCATGTTCTTCCTTAATCTTGAAATAGATGAGGATATCATCAACGAAAACCACCACAAACTTATCTAGGTACTCCATGAACACTTTGTTCATCAAGTTCATGAAGAAAGCAGGAGCATTCGTTAATCCAAAAGACATGACGGTGCACTCATATAGCCCATACCGAGTGGTCAAAGCGGTCTTGGGAATATCTTCCTCCCGGATTCTCAACTGATAATAACCAGAACGAAGATCTATCTTGGAGAACACTGTGGCTCCCTCTAACTGATCAAACAGGTCATCAATTTAAGGCAAAGGGTACTTGTTCTTAATGTTGACTTCATTGAGTGCGCGATAATCCACACACATCCTTTGAGTTCCATCTTTCTTTTCCACAAAAATGACCGGTGCTCCCCAAGGCGACGTACTAGTTCTGATATAACCTTTTGCAAGCAACTCCTCAACTTGCTTCTTCACTTTTGCCAACTTATTTGCGCCCATCCTATATGGTCTCTTGTGGATAGGGGCAGTGCCGAGAGCTAGGTCTATTCTGAATTCAATCTCTCTTGGGTGGCATTCCCGGTAGATTATCAGGAAAGACATTAGGATAATCCCATACCACCGGGATTCTACTAAGGCAGACTGGTTCAGAGATACCGAAGAAGGTGAGGTAGATAAGGCATAGAAGATCACTTTCTCTCCACGGTTAGAAGTTAGAGTAACTGTTCTAGTGGCACAATCAATTATCCCTTTGTACCGAGTTAACCAGTCCATCTCTAGGATGACGTCCAAATCTTTGGATTCTATCAAGACCAAGTCGGTCAGAAAAAGGGTTCCCATAATTTCTAGTCACAGAGGGACTACTCTAGGTAGTGGGCGTTTGATGGCCAGGTGTATTTATTAGGATAGGTGTTCTCAACTTTCTGATGGGTATCCTATGTTCATTAGCAAACCCCACCGACAAGAAAGAATGTGTAGCACTAGAATCAAACAGTACTGTAACAGGAACTAAGTTAACGGGAAACATACCTAGGACGACATCTGGTGCAGCCTGGGCTTCCTCAGCGATGACGTGATTCACACGAGCTTTGACCACGCTAGTGGAGTTCTGTCCTGGTGTAGCTTGCTTAGGGCGTTTGGGCTTCGAGCACTGATTTGAGAAATGCCTCGGCTCTCCATAGTTGAAGCAAATCAAAGTCTTCCCTCCAACTTCCTTCTTGACTAGCTGACTCTGGGCAGGTGCAGTAGCTGGCTGAAGAGGAGGACGGTTTGCCCCCAACATTGCCGCTAGTGTTGTTGTACAACTAGCGCTACGGGTGAGGTGCCAAGGAAGATACTCCCTGGTGAGTCTGAGGTGGTCCTGCCATACGCAGCCTCTGGCTGCTAGACCGTTGAGCTCGGAAACTTGCAAATTTGCACTTCCTCTACTCCATCCGGTTATGCTTATCCTCCTAGTGAATGTCCTTATCTACCAGCTTCTGGAAATTTGAGTAGTCTCCAGCGATCAACTGGACAGAAAGCTCGTTATTTAGTCTGTCTAGGAACTTTTCTTGTCTTTCCGAGTCCATGCTGACGTCCTCGGGTGCATAGCGGGTTAGGCGGTTGAACTCGTACAAAAACTCGGTCACCGACCGGTTTCCTTGCTTCAAAGCCTGGAATTTAGGCTTCTTGAGTGCCACCACTCCCACAGGAATATGTGTCTTCTTAAAGGCGGCGGCGAACTCAGCCCAAGTGATAGGCTGACCATCGGTTCTGTTGGCACGAAAATGGTTCCACCACTCTGATACGGGGCCATACAGCTGATGTGAAGCAAAAGAGACCTTTTCCTGGTCCGTGCACTGCAGTAGGTCCAGTTTCTTCTCAATGCCATGCAGCCAATCGCTAGCTTCCACAGGATTAGTTATGCTAGAGAAGGTGGGAGACCTCAATCACAAAAACTTGGTGAGCTTGTTCTGGGGTGGAGGAGGTGCTTGCTGATGTCCCTGGTTTTGTTGATTCTGCATTTGTTGGAACATCAAGTTCATAAGTTGAGTTTGGTTCGCTAGGACTTGGGTAATGGTGAGGTTGTCATCCGGAGGCGGCGGTCCGTTGGGAGCACCTCCACGGTTGTTGTTTCCAGTGTTGCTATCCTGGTTGCCACCATTACGTGTGTTCACCATCTGAAAGGATTAGAACAAAGACGAGAAAAAGGAAAAGAGGCCTTAAGATGGATTCATATTGCTTAAACTTTCAGTTATATTAATCTGAACTGAATAATTAACATTTATGTAGTTTAAAACTCGCACCAACAAGAAACTCCTAACTTAAGCAGTTACATCACCACCCTCTAACATAAGCTGCTAACTAAACCACACATACAAGCATCTCCTAAGCACACAACTACTAACACAACGTTCTAATGTAAACTCCTACTGAGGTGCTACTAAGGGGCTTCTCAACTGGGCGAAGGGCTTCTTCTGGCATCAGAGTTGTACTCGGAGTATCACCCCACTCCACTTTAGAATGGGTGCGAGTTCCACTATCTCCTAACCTTTCCGAAGGGGTGCTGGCTTCTGACTCCTCCGAGTCTTCTTCTGCATCATCAGCGTATGCCACAAGCGGAACTACCCTGAGTGGGACTTGATCATTTAGCAAGCGGGTCCTTGGTGCTAGCTGAATCCGAGGTGGAAGACCAACCCTCTTCCTTGTAGTGGTGCGGATCTTGGCTCCTCTAGGGGGTGCTTCTCCTTTGGCCAATGCCAGCTCTCTCTTCAAGCAATCCACTTGGTTTTGCAGCCTGCAGATCTTGGTGCGGTTCTCGTTCTCCCGTTCATGAGCTGCAATCACCACATCCACACGAGCGTTGTCTATATCACTTAGCATCCTTACTAAGTGTTGCATAGTAGCATTGTTCTCTGCCTCAGGACTCTGATAGCTACTGTACTCATCATTGTGGGTCCTGGAGGGATGATAGCGATATGCAGTGTTCCTCAAGCGAGCGGCGTAGCGGTAACGAAATTCTCCAATGGCTTCCAATGCCACTTCTTGACATGCATGCTCAAAGTTCCTTCCTCCAACTCTGAAGATCATGAACGGGACTCTCTCTCATTCACTTGAAATTGTCAAACGAACATGACATTTCTCTTCACAGGGGTTGTGGGTAACTTGTCTGTATTTTGGGGCTGGATTATACCCTATGGCGAAGGCCATGTTGCGCAGCTCCTTGACGAAACCACCAGCTCCAAACAGATGCACAGGCTCCTGGTTTGCCATCTATAGAGCATGAAAGGAAGATTAATGGTTTCAACTAAGTTAACAGAACAAGTTTGATTTAAATAAAGGAGGAAAAAGACGGGTAATAAAGTTCCCAAGGAAAATTGAGAGCAAATTGAAACACCATAAAACGGGAAAAGTTTTTTTTTTGAGAAAAAGGATCACATTAGTACAGTAATGGATGTACAATACGAATTAATGGGAGGGTGAAAGAAATTTGCCCAGTTAAATAGATAGAGATTTTACAAGATTTTTTTTCAATAGATTTCAATTTTTTGAGTGAGAAAGTTAATTTTTTTCATGTACCATTAACTAAATCATCATTTTATGTGAACTGAATATTCTAATCAGGGTTTAAATGATAGCCCATAAGTTATTCTACAGTTTTCTAGGTATGGCTAAGCAGGATCCTAGAATTATTCTAGCTAACCAATACTTAAAGCTAGCTAGTCACCTTACTCCCATAGGTACAAAGGCAGGTAATCAACTCAATACGGCCATAATCAAGGATAAATACTTCCCTTCCAGATGACATTCTAAAAATAAATGCATAGTTAAAGGAAAATATAGCTTAAAACATAGGTACAATATGCTCAAAGGGGTTGAAGAATCTGTGTGACTTGCCTTGTTGCTCTGCACACGCTTTTGAATTCCTCGAAAATTCCCGACTCTTCTGGTATGTCGGCGGCTAAAGGCAATAAACAAAAATAAATAAAACATACATAAGCACACATTACAGTGTAATATTATATTTTTATTGGGTAGATCTTGATTTTTTAAGAATTTTGCAAGTTGAATCACCCCAAACAGAGTTCGGATGAATTAGTTATGAATTTCTAAAGTTTAATGCATGTTTCATGTGTTAAAGAAATTAATTACAGTGTCAATGTTTTGTTTCGGCAATAAGAATATGGGGTTACTTGTGAGACCTAAACTTGATGGATTACAAAGGAACACGAAACAATTTATACTGGTTCAGGCCGTCGAGATGAGGTAATACCCCACGTCGAGTTGTTGTGTATTGCCTTTGAGGTTTCTCTGGTGAGATTTTCGTTATGCCCTTAGGGGGCGCCCTGCCACCCCTTATATACTGGGGGACAGGGTTACAGAGTAGAAATCCCAGTCGGACTCCAATCAAGGGATTTCCTTCTAGCAATACAACGTGCCTAACTAGGACTATATCATTTCCTTGTCGTACAAGGTAATGTATGCCGAATCGTATTGTATCCCTAACTACAAGGTTAGGCCCATCCTCTGTCCGAGTGGCCCTAATGCTTCTCATGAGGTACCTGGGGCCATGGCCTCCATATACAGATTTATGATTTATTTTAATTCGGGAAAAAGATTTATGGCATCAGCACAGGAGAGAGAAAAGCCTCAGGTTCATGGTAGACCGGGTCTATCGAGGCCTACAGAAGATCCAACGGCTAGGATTTAAAGGGGCAAGATTGGATGGTTCAGATTGATTGGGGTTTCTAATATAGATCGGGCGGATCAGATCTAGCCGAGGCTAGATCGAACGACTAGGACTTAATCAAGACGATCTATGGCTCGGATTAATCCCGATCAAACGGGCCCGCGGCTGAGTTGGCATCCGACGTGGCGTCTACGTCGGCTGCAGCGATGACACTGATGGTGGCAGCTCGGAACCCAATGGTCGATGGCTATCGGTGGCCCAGCGAAGGGCGGTGAAGGCAACAGGGGATAGAGGGAAGAGCTGTGGGGACCCTTTGGAGGGGGTCCAAACGTCCCCACAATACACGTAACCACCCAGGAAGTTCAGTTACGTATAGAATGATACAGAAATAGAACTTCAATTAATTTTACAAACTGACAAGGTTCTAGTACAACCCAAACTCAACACATGCACACAACGGGCCTATGGCCATATACGTAC
Source organism: Oryza meyeriana var. granulata (assembly GCA_003991445.1). Taxonomy (NCBI): domain Eukaryota; kingdom Viridiplantae; phylum Streptophyta; class Magnoliopsida; order Poales; family Poaceae; genus Oryza; species Oryza meyeriana. The sequence goes on from RYFJ01000535.1 coordinate 208,078, forward strand.
AACCAAAAGACGCAACTCTGTACCACAGGAACGCCCTGAGTGTAGAGTCAACCTAGAACTCAAAGCCTTCGTCTTCGTCCCAATCCAGCGGATCGACGGCTTCCTCGACTTCACCTACAACTTCTTCCTGAACGGCTGGAGCCCAAAATATGCAAGACTGAGTACACAAGTACTCCGCAAGCCATGCAGGGAAACATATAGTGACGCAAGATATAACAAAAGAGGGAACTGGTTTAACTCTAAACCTTATCAGTAGTTCACAAACATCCCAATTTATAAACAAATTTAATTTTAAAGGGTTTAATCTTACATGTCATTTCTCAATTTAAACCATTATCACAATTCTACTCATGCCATTACTCTGGATTCACCCATAGACATATCTCCATTAACCAGGAGCACGGTGTATTCGAATACCAAACGACTCTGCAGCGTCTACCCAGCTTTACCCGCACGATACCCATAGCTAGCCAAGCTGAAGATAACAAAGTGTGGTACTGCCCCAAGCTCATATCTGTTCTGCCTAGCAGGTTATAGGACAAGATGCCTGTTGGCCTCAACTTGGCCTTCGCGAGGGTGTGCACCAACCCGACGACTCGTCCACCCACTATTGCACGACTAAGAGGAACACGCAATCCTCAAAGACCGCAAAGGGCACCGCAGCACCCACACTCATATAATCAAATAATCTTACATCACTCAGTGGCCATTACACACGTTAAAGCCTAAAATGCCGATACACTGAAAGGCTGTAGAAGTTCAATTCACTGGAGCAGTATACACTAGGTCCGAATACCTCAATCGTATGGATGGGTGCTAACTATGTCACTTATACTAGCACAAGGGGGCTATGTCCTTAAGACTTTAAATATATCATATACTTCCAAAATTATCACATAAAATAACAATTTCATATAATATTCAACATGTTCATAATAAGCAGGATTAACCTAGAGTTATCAAAGATATATATTAGGCTCAACTCAAGGCATGGCATTATATTTATAACAATATCAAATAAAAGGTGTTATCTATTTCGAAATACTTTAGAAAATTAACTCATGCATCCTATTTAAATACTTCAAGGTAGTACTCTACCCAAAATATGACCTAGCTCCAGATCGGGTTCAATTATTGTTCAAAGGATGCATGACTTGCCTTCAGGATCGGCGTAGTCGTACCAATCGTCTCCTCCTACGACTGCGTAGGCGTATGCGTCAGCTGTGGACTTGGACTCCTTGATTGGATCTGTTGCGACGGAATCTATTGATACACAAATAAAATAAATAAGCAAATAACTCCAAATAAATGATAAAAATTCAGAAAATGCACAGGATATTAAAAGAGGAATTATGGAAGAAATTTGGGATTTTTCCATAGTTGCGTCGAGCGGAAACTAGAGCCAAAATTAGTGTTTCGTCAACGGATGCTTGGATCGCGACGAAACTGGCATGGATGGATTCGGAATAATTCAAGGAGTCAGAAATAGGTCTCGGAGTTTGATTTCGAGGGCAAAAGAGTCATAAACCAGTTGAAACAGTTAATAGGACTTTTCAGAATTATTTTTCAATAGAGAAATAGGATTTTTCTTTTTCTCTCTCTGTATACACAGGGGCCGGCCGGTGGTCGGAGTTTGCCGGCGGCGAAGGAGGCCGGTTCCCGACGAATTGGAACCGGTTCTGGGCTCTGGAGGATGAGGCGACTCCATTCCCAGGGTTGGCAAAGGTGGAAGGACTGGCGGTGAGGCGGGCGGCGGCGAGCAGAGGTCGGCTGCGGCGGCAGCCATGGCGGCGGCGGCTCCGGTGAGCTAGCGGCGGGGTGCGGCGGCTGAGGAGGATCAGAGCGGCAAGGGGAAGCTGTCAGCGGTGGCAGGCGGCCGTGGGGAAGGCCAAGACAGCGAGACGCCGTGCGGCCGGCGGCAGACAGGATAGAGGCGGCGGCGCAAGGCGGCACCAGCGAGGCTCCGACGGCTATTTCGCCAGGCAAGTTGAGGGGTTTTGCAGCTCGTGACGTAAGGGTCCTAATTGTACCTTCAATTTGGAACGAGGTAGATCGACGGGGACGAATTTTGGAGTTCAGGCACAAGCGGCCGGGATTAGGGCTCTGTCGTTTTTGCTCCGGCGACGGCGAGTGGATGCGCGGAGGTCGGGGCAGCTTCTGGGAGGATAAAGAGGAGGTGACGGCGGTCCTGTCCTTTTGGCGGCGACCGACGAGGAGCAACAGAGAGGGAGATAAAGAGGGAGACAGAGACGGCGGCAGAGAATGGAAGCAGCTTCTAGGCTGGCTCGATGACACAGCAGAGGCGGTGGAGTCACGGCAGAGGCGGTGGCGTTGGCGAGCTCGACCTGAGGTCGGCTCTGTGATGGGCTTGAGCTGGAGCTCGGCTAGCTTGATGTCAAGCAAGAAGACGACACGTGGACGATGACACCGCAGGATGCAGCTGCGTGGCGAGGAGAGGCGGTCAGCAGAGCTTCGCTCTGTTTCTCCAAACAGAAACAGAGGCGATTGAGGGAGTTGGGCCGGCCTGGGCTGGCTCGGCTTAGCTCTGGGCCGGCCTGGGCTGGTGGCCAGAGGGATAAATACGAGAAAAGGGGAAAGAAAAGGAAAAGGAGAAAGAAAAGAGAACGGGCCGTGCCGAGAAAACGGGTCGGCGATGAGAAAAGAATGGGCCGATGACCCGAGAACGACGCGGACTCGTCCGCGAGAATTTAGGATGACAGATGAATAGATAGAAAGATTTGCACTTCCAAGAAAATTAAAAATAAAAAGAAAAAGAAATACGAACGATGAACGAAGAACAACATTTTAAAATTGAATGAAACGATAAACTCGACGTGGATTTTTGAAAATACACAAAAATAAAAACGGTTTTAAATTTTAGTCATTTTTAGGGCTGTTACAAGAGCGGCGATCCTTACCATGGGTAAAAAGACGATGAACGGCTGCAGAATCGTCTGGCGACGAACTTTTGGCAGCGGAGTGCCTCGGGTCCTCAGCGGCATAGCTGCTCCGGCGGTTTTCGATTTCTGGGAGGTGGCGGCCTAGGTCTCTCGCGTGCTGGCGGTGCTAACAGGGGTGGCGGCAAGCTCTGGCGACGACTAGGACGGCGGCGGTGAGCTCTGGCAACTGCTAGGACAACGGCGGCACTTGACTGGAACGCAGCGGCGGCTGAGGATTGGATTTGCTATGGCGCTAGGGTGTTAAGGGCTTGAACAGGCTTGGATGATGGCTGAAAGTGAAAGAAGGACGTCGGGGAATGGTTTATATAGCCGCACAGGGTAGAGACCGGATCGGATACGGCACGGCGGCGGCTAGGGTTCAACCTCGGAGTCCGGAAGCCAAACGAGCTCGGATAGACGGTGGTCCCGGGGTTTATCCTCCATGATTCTAGGGGCAAAAGGACGAGGGAGTTGAGGGGGAAAAAAACCCCTCAAGAAATTTGGGGAAACACCGCTTGGTCTGGCCAAATTGGAGCGAAATTCACAGTGGCGGCGTCGGAGCGGCATAATGCCCTCCAACTCGAGGTCGGGGACAACCCTGATAGGTGGGCCCCACCTATTAGTGGCACGGAGAGGCGCGGGCGGCCGTAGGCCATGGGCCACGGCGCGCGCGCGGGAGAGGGGTTAAGTGCACAATGCTAGGCCGAATGCAGCCCGTGGACAGGAGTGGGGTTTTTATTTCATTTTTTTTTATTTAAATGCTATAAAGCTTATTTAATTCACCAAAAATACTTTCCTTACTTAAATAAATCCTAGAAAATTTCAATAGATAGACGATTAAGCAAAGTATTTTCTAAAATTATCTCCAGGCCAACATTTGTTAAGATTTTTCTCTATTTTTATTATTTGCACTCCTTGAGACTTTTATAAAAATTTTCTAAAATTTCTTTTTATCCACAATTATTTCAATTAAGTAATTTCAGGGTGTTACAGCTGTGTGACCCAAGATTTCAAGTGGCATTATAGACTAGGCTTCCTGTGTGGAAGCAGCGAGCGTGGAGATTATGGATGGCTCGTTGAGCCAACGAGATCGAGATATGAAATGAGTTGATGTCCTGGAATAGACGAAAGTGAAAATAAACTAATAGATGAGAAAAAAGTGAAGAGTTGCCTAAGGACGGAGTCTTTGAGCTGGTGTCATGCTCAGACAGCCGGTATGGAAATAGACCTGACCAGAAACTTTAATCCACTAAAATTTATTTCGTCTGCTTGAGTTGCTGCAAAGCAATTCGTGGACAGGATCGAGACGAGAGCCTCCTTCTAGCTACATCTTGGTCAACCCATACTTAGAGTTTTGAAAATGTTTTAAAAGAAAAATTTGTGAAATAAACCCAGTCTTCCTTTCTTTGAAGCTAGCATACTCATATTTTCCGTGACTTACTGAGTATGTATATACTCAATCCATATTTTTTCCCTCTTCTAGAAAGAGTGAAGTTGAAGTGAAGATTAGTGTTTTCTTCCTAGTCTTAAGCCGTTGCTCTTTAGATTCTAGTGAGTGAGAGCAAGCGTTTTTTCTTAGTCATTAGGGAAACAGTAGTTTGGTTAGCTGCTAGGAAGGAACCGTGGAGATCATTAGCAGATATCTGTTCACATACGGCCACCAGAGTGCTATGAATTCGAATTTAAAGACTTGAATTTTTCATTGAAAGCTATTATTCCCTGGTTGAGATGCTCCTTCAAAATAATAGATGGGCACTGTGAATTTAGAAGATGATCAAGACCAGCAGGCAAATGAAAAATGAGGAAGACTGAGAATGGTATACCTGATAGCCATGTGTATCAGGCTTTATACCTAGGAATCAGGCCTATTTCAACGGTATACCATTTTTAGTATTTCTATTGAAAAATTTACTGCTACCCATGAGCATTGAGGAGAGACAGGGAGGTTTCACAGATGGGCCTAGCCGCCTGGGCATGATCACGGCACGACGTCAGCCTAGTCCGGCGGGAATTTTTTTTATTTTTATATTTATTTAATAAAAAATTTACAAAACTACATTTTCATTTCAAAAATTTACAAAAATATACTCCCGCCGCCCTTTGGGAGGGCGATATCCCTGAAATCGCCCTCCCAGAGGGCGATATGATGACGTGGCTGACGGCCGTTGGCCGGCTGCCCACGGCCGTCAGTCATTTTGCAGGCGGCCCCCCCGGCCACACAAAAACCGCCCTCTGAGAGGGCGGCAAGGGGGCCGCCTGTAAAAATCCGGCCGGGCGCCGGATTTTTACAGGCGGCCCCCTTGCCGCCCTCTCAGAGGGCGGTTTTCAGCTAAAAACCACCCTCCCAGAGGGCGGCAAGGGGGCCGCCTGTAAAATGGCCGGCCCCCGGCCGGATTTTTACAGGCGGCCCCCTTGCCGCCCTCTCAGAGGGCGGTTTTTAGCCCGGGCACTATAAAACCCCCTCCCAAACTCCAAAAATGTCATAAAATTCACTGAAATTACAGAAAAAAAAAGAGAGAGCTGAGAGCGAGCCTGAACGAAAGCAGCGAAGCTCTGTCAGCTTACTAATTTGTCTGCAGGTAAAATCTATTATCTATTTGTAATTTCTATTTCTATACATAAATTACAAATGTATAGGAGATACTACCAGCCTCGCAGCTCGAAGGAGCTCCACCACCACAGACACAGGACCCACCAGCTGCCACACCCGTGCAGACGACCCGCGCTGGCCGTGCCGTACCACCAGACCGGCTGACGTACTCCCAGGGGCAGGTGCGAGCGCAGGGTAAGAAGACAAAGAGGGCTAGAGGTTACGGTCCGGGCCCGTAGTACGTTGCATCAGTGATAGTTTGTCTGTTGTATATCATGTTTTTTTAATTCTATGTATACTGAAGAAACCCTTTTACTTTATTTACGCTCGTCGATCGTTTACGATCTATGTTTGTGACAAAACTGATCAAAAACATGAATTTTTCAGTTTCAATTTTACGGCGAAAGTACATTCTAAGCGGTGACAACCGAACACACGTTAATTGCATACGAACATAATGAAATTATCTATACAAAGAGTACAAACGACACATCAAACGTTTCTAGTTATCGTTATTATATGCCTTAGGGAATTTTAAACAGATAACCAAGTAGAGATGTAACTACTGTGTGCAGCGTGGGTACTTTCTCTTCCTTGCCGCCACAGATATGCCTGTCCGGACCGTTCGGACAGGATGAGGATGGTCCAGACTATATAACGCAAAACAACCATTTGTACAGTGCGGACCGTGCGAATAGGGTATCGATGGTCCGGACTATATACTGTGAAACAACAATTTGTACAGTCCGGACCGTCCGTATAGAGTGCGCACGGTCCGGACAGTACTCTGGGCCACCTGCAAAGTAGCCGGTCCGGACCGTCCGTATAGGGTGCGGACGGTCCGGACAGTACTCTGGGCCACCTGCAAAGTAGCCGGTCCGGACCGTCCGTATAGGGTGCGCACGGTCCGGACAGTACTCTGGGCCACCTGCAAAGTAGCCGGTCCGGACCGTCCGTATAGGGTGCGGACGGTCCGGACAGTACTCTGGGCCGCCGGCAAAGTAGCCTGTCCGGACCGTCCGTATAGGGTGCGGACAGTCCGGACAGATTTTGCAGGCGGCCCCAAAACCGCCCTCTGAGAGGGCGGCAAGGGTGCCGCCTGCAAAATAGCCGGCTCGGGGTGGCCATTTTGCAGGCGGCCCCCCGGCCACCAATAAACCGCCCTCTGAGAGGGCGGCAAGGGGGCCGCCTGTAAAAGGGCCAGCCCCCCGGCCAGATTTTTACAGGCGGCCCCCTTGCCGCCCTCTCAGAGGGCGGTTTATTGGTGGCCGGGGGGCCGCCTGCAAAATGGCTGACGGCCGTGGGCCGCCGGCCAACGGCCGTCAGCCACGTCATGATATCGCCCTCTGGGAGGGCGATTTCAGAGATATCGCCCTCCCAAAGGGCGGCGGGAGTATATTTTTGTAAATTTTTGAAATGAAAATGTAGTTTTGTAAATTTTTTATTAAATAAATATAAAAATAAAAAAAATTCGTCCGGCGGCCAGGCTAGAGGAGGCAGCGATCCCTTTCTGGCCATTAGAGTGGCCATTGCTAGAGCCATAAGTTTGTTCATTACTTCCGGCCGAACTAAGATGGCCCAAAGCCGCATTACATGGCAGATCACATCGCTGCATCCTTCAGCTGGTTCAACATCGATCATGCAAGGCTAACCAAGAAAATTAAACAACCGGTATCTCATATTAATTAGCTCTTATCCGTCTTGTGGAAAAAAAATATTAATTAGCTCCTTTTACATGTGCACTAGCCATATATATGTATTTTTCTCCCAAATAAATTGCAACCTAATCTTTGTCAGCACGCCATAAATTAAAAACTATGAAAGTTGTGGACTTTGTAACAAGCGTGTATAATAGTACAATTTTTAAAAATAGTATCTGCTACTTCAACAACAGATATAAAAGGAGGGTGAAGTGAGAGGCAATTACTGGCCAACCGGGAGCTTCTATATGAAAGTTTTGATATTAATGAGAGGTTTAGTGCCTTGCAAGTGTATAGTCAGTGACGGATCTAGAGAAATTTTAGAGTTCAGGTAAATTTAACTATAGTTACTATTTACTATAAAAATTATATTTTAATTTTTTAAATTACACAGAATTTTAATAAATCATCCATCGACGAGTCTAAGGGGCCTCTAGGATGGCCGGACGGTGAATCCGCCACTGTGTATTGTGTATCTACATACATAGGATTTGGAGGCAATAATAGGAACCAAATGGGTGCACTACTACGAGTTGACCAACCAGCATTCAGCTAGCAAAGTACTGAGGTAGTAAAACCTCTTCGATTTCATTGTAACACAGCTGTCTCACTATTATTTGAACAAGTACTGAAAAGCATGCACACAATTATAAGGGCATTAGGAAGAAACGGAAGGACCTCTGTGTTAGTCTACTCCCAGACCAGCAAGAAAAAGAGTCATGCAACAAGACTAAGGCTGCGTTTGAAGCTGTGGTTGAACTGCGATTTTCAAGGTATGTAAAAGAGACAAGTAATTAGCATATGATTAATTAAGTTTTAATTATTAAAAACTTTAAAAATAAATTTATTTGAGTTTTTAAAACAACTTCTATATATAAAGTTTTTACACGAAACACATCGTTTAACAGTTTAAAAAATATACTAACAGAAATTGAGCGAGTAGTCCACGTAGATTCAAACTCACCCTAAGGCACGCTAGAGATGTACCAGGATGGCACATTACCAATTGCCGGAACAAAGGCAAAACTGTGGTTGTCAGGTTGGCTAACTGATGAGACACTAAGAGCTCGGAAACCGTTCCTACGATCAAAAAGTTTCATAGAGAGAACATATGTGAGCATGTACAGAATACATAACAGCAGTCATTTGAATCCTCTAGCACCTTACCTCTTGGGATTGGCACCCGAATCCAGTATTCCCATCAAACAAAATACTCAACATATGAAGTACTTCGTCGCTCAAATTTTATAATTATAGCAAAATAAAATTAAATGAGGATTGGTTTCCTTGTACTTCAGCTGCTCCGGTTTTATTTTTCTCCCTTTTACTTGGAACCCACATGCTTAAATTATAGCATCTCCAGATTGAACACCATGAAAGTTATGGATCGACTTTGAAAATTTTCTAATTTTCAGCATATATAAAAGAAGAGCAGAGAGAGAAGCATGATCAAAACGGGGGGACCCCACAACCTCTTCATGAATCTACATACCAATGAGAGGTTTAGTGCTTCGCAAGCATGCAGTATAGCTACATGGTAGGATTGTGAGGCACCGTGAATCAAAGGAGTGATCAAGTTGGCTAACCATCAAGACCTGAAAAAATGTTTCCTCATTGAGCTTATACAATCCTGATTCCTCAGTTCAGCTTTCTCGCAAAATTTTCAGATCAATTAATATATACTCCGATGTAATTTTCCATGCAGTTTCACTGAGAATGTGGTTTCATAGTCCTGTTTCTCTTGTGTAATCTAAAGAAAAGAACTGGGGGATCTTTCCGTTTTATATTATAAGACGTTTGGACTTTTTTAAAAGTTAAACTTTTTTAAGTTTGATCAAATTTATAAAGAAATGTAGCAATATTTTCAATGCAAAACAAATATACTATCAAAACATATTCAATTTTGAATTTAATAAAACTAGTTTGGCATTGTAAATATTGCTACATTTTGTTATAAACTTGATCAAATTTATAGAGGTTTGACTTTAAAAAGAATTTAAAAAGGTATCGTCATCCCTGCTCAAGAGTAGTAGCAAAGATAACACGGCCAACCAGTACAGTCATGCGTAAATGCACCAACATAAAATGCACATATAAGTAGGACTCCAAAATTAGAGCTGGCTGTACATCCATCCCCATCTTCAACATTAGATAGCTAGCCATCAATCGATTAAAAAAACGATGGACAATTAAAGAGAAACTTGATTGTCAAATAATTTATAAGAAATTATGAGTGTGTTGAGAACTAAGCACGAGACCTCGGGTTGAAACAACAGACTCCTTACCACTGCATAATCAAGTGCTTCTCAACCATTGGTCGTTTACAAGATCGGCATGCGGTGTCGAGGCGAGACCACTGGAACAAGGATGGCTGAACTGCTGAACGCTTTTGAGCCAAAATCATCGAGGTCTGCGAGAGCGGTGTCACGGACTTTTTGGGCCCAAATCTTGCAGTGTTTCTCATGCCATGCAGCACCCCCGTTGTTCTTTCTGATTTCTCAGTGCTTTATTGTGAGGTGTATCATGTATCGACCATCAGATTCAGATGGGTATCATGAATTTTGGAGAGACGGTGAGAAATCTTTACCTTCTTTACCTTCTCTTGCAGCCACCTTAGCATAAGTTTATGCGATAGTGCTATAAACTCATTTAATTTATTGCCTTTGTAGATGCTTACGAAGTACACGCGGAGTGTGTGTATATATATATCATCCTGATCGAATTCCACTGCAAAACGCAAGAACATATATCTTTGACACAAACAAGCAAGAATTTAGGTGTTATGACAAACACGAGAACATCATATGGAGATTGAAGAGCATCTACCACCAGATCTCCGTGTCACCCACAAACACACACCTTTAGGCTTGGAAGACATCAAGAATACAATAGGGACAGTTGTGCCGCCACTAGTAGCGGTCCATCCCTTTTAGTTCATAAATGGATCAATTGGAAGAAGCCTTTCAGTAGTATTTTGTCTAACACATTTCTCCTAGTTTTAATAATTAACCACTGTATAGTAGCATAGTTTTCCTGTTCTAGCTAAGCAGTGAACAGAACATTTGAGTGAATGGAGACTGTTTCTATGGTATTATGTCAGGCTGGCCCCTTAAAGAGAACAGATGAGCACTGCCACTATAGAACAAAGAACATTAGGCCAACAGGCTAATTGGATTATTTTCTAACAGTTGACAAATCACAGTGAATTAACTCTAATGAATCAATAAACATTTATGTCGGAATATACAATTTAAGAACCACTGGTCCAAATTTTATAATTATAGCAAGTAGAATAAGCATTGGTTCCTTGTATATTTCAGCACTTTTCTTATAATATTTTTCTCCCAACTAGCCACTTGCAAGTTGTAACCACACGCTTTGTCAGCATGCATAGATTGAATAACATCCAAATTATGGACTTTATAAGGGTATGTGTGCAATGATATATCATTTTATAGTGGTATATGCCACTTCGACGGTAGAGAAAACGAGAGAGGAGAGAGAGGCAAGCCACCGGGAACTTATCCATGAGATCTACATGCCAATGAGAGATTTACTGCTTTGCAAGCGTATAGCATAGCCACGTACATAAGATTTGGGAAGCATGGTGAAGCAAAGGAGTACACTGTGAGTTGGCCAACCATCCATGTTAGTTGAAGTATCAGCATTACGGTACTAATGCATGCAGCAAAACCTCTCTGGTTTATCTGTAACGGTGTAACACTACTGCCTCTTTCAGGGTGTTCCGAGATGAGGCAAGCAAACAGTGCAAACGCCCGAGAAAAGCAGTGTATGAACATCAGTTAATGGTACTACGTTCCCAAACCAGCAGGCATACGGATCACTTGATGTAGAGATCATACTGAAGCTCCGTATGTCACCTATCATGTTCAAGGGATGGCCGGGGGTTGGGTGTGCAACGAGACTCCTCCAACCTGCTGGCGATTTTTCAGAGAATTAGTAATTGTGACAATGTGGAAGTAGCCATACTGAAGCCTCCGGTATCATTATAATCATCCAAATTCAGTTTTCTTATTCAACAGAAATACATATTCATGGCCTGACGAAGGAAGCTTAAGATGTTAGGGCCAGTGATATATCTCAATTTGCAAAATTATAATGCATTCTCATCTCCTACTGTACCATCCTGCTCTTTGTATTAGTCCGCCTTCAATACTATTAATGGACCCATGTAGAGATAGTACGCTGCTTACACTTTTATTCTCATTTCATATAAAATGGTTAAATTGAGCTATCATAGCTCAAGCGCTAAGGCTTATAAGCTGTTTCTCCTCTCTCTCTCCTCTCTTTTCTCTTTCACCTTATCGCATGAGTCTCTATAGCATTTCAGGGGACAAGTATTTAAGAGTTTATAGTGCTTGCTCTTATATGTATATGCATGCATACATGCGCTTTCACTTTTTTACGGTGCCAACAACCACAGCCACATGGTCCTTCGACTAGGCGTGGCAGACCTAGAGCTAATTGTATCGTGACCGTTCGATATGTACCCTATTGAAGTTTGGCCGTTCGACGAGACACTAAACTTGTGATTTCAGCCATCCTACCTCTATTTTTATAATTTTCCATTAAAATAGTATTAGTTAAAAAAATTCGCACTAAACCACTCACTCACTAGTGCATCACTTTTGTACCACTTGGACCAATACCGTAACTACTGCATGCTACAAATGAGCTAGCGTTTTACACCTATCTAAGAGAGATTATGTCAGACCATTTTCGTGGTAGAGAACAACGTGTGCGTGGTGTCACGGCGATGAGGCGGGACAAAAAAAAAACATGGTGGCAGCAGCACATAGATGCACTCGGACAGGGGCATGACGGGGGAAAGTGAGCCTAGAGGGAGTTCACTGTTCACCGGTGATGGAGGTGCGCTTGTCACGGCTGGAATGAGAGGCATCGATGAAGAGGACATGGTGAGACCGGCAGCATCCGCCGCAGCTTATACGACGAGCTTTATCAATCACATGTAAAACAGAATAGATCATTAGTATATATAACTAATTAAATATTAATTATTAAAAACCTAAAAAAAGATCTAATTGATTTTTTTTAAAAAAATTTTATATATAAATATTTTAAAAACAAACCGTTTAGCTGTTTGAAAAATGTGCCGACGATAAGTTAGTAGCCACGAGGTAAAGAAGAATGGTGCCTTGACATCTAGCCATTCCAACCTATATCGGCTACACATCATTTGCAATACCCCGTTCCAGCCAATGTACTATGGCCGCACTTAAGCCACAAGCCCATTTAAGGCCAGCTGAAACGATGCAGATAATCTCTTTTTTGGGGTAGAATCTTTAAGTTTTGTGAGAGGGTAATAGTAAAGAAAATAGGAATGGGTTAATCTTTGTAATTCAGATGTTCCAATAGCATTTCCCCTCAACTACTTGGAAGTTGCAGCCACGTGCTTTTTCAGTATGCATGATTCAATAACATAAAGTACGGACTTTATAAGAGCGCACAGTAGTTTATGGCAGATAAAAGGAGAGAGCATAAAGAGAAAAAAATATTAAATATTGTCAACCGAGAACTTCTCCATGAGATATATATGCTAACGAGAGGTTCAGTGTTTCACAGGTATATATGTAGTATGTAGGTACACACTTAGGATTGGGAGGCGAAAGGAATAAAAAGAGGTTGTTGCAAATTGGCCAACTATTCAAGTTGAATTGAGTCATGGCGTTGAGGTCCAGAAGCCTTGGTGCGGTAAAACCTGTTTTGTTTAACTGCCATACAACTGCCTCTGTTGTTGTTATAGTTTGATCAACCGAGTAATAAACCATACTGTGGAGGACAATGGGTAGCAATACAAGAACATTGGATTCTGACAAGGATAAAAACAAGTCATCAGAAAAGAACCGGTATCGTAGCTGTAATATGTAATTATTTTTAGGAGTAATTTTACGGTGCTCTCTATCAGTAGCATTCTACCATCAGTATTTTATTAATAGAAATAATATCAACCGTTAATATATGAATTCTACTACCAGTAGAAAAAATTATTCTACTACCAGTAGTTAAAGTGGTAATAGAAATAGATCTATTCTATTACATTAGAAGATATAAACATCTAGATTGATTCTATTATCAACGGAGAGCATTGTAAAATAGCTCTATTTCTAGTGGTCTAGCGAAGGGAAGGCCCAGCATAGTTGGCCAAGCGACTGTCAAACTCTCAATACCCCAAGAGTTAATGCATGTTTGAAACATAATAACAACATTGTTTTCAAGTATCCAGAATCCTTATAAATTACCAAGCCGTGTCCATTGTCCAGTACGCGCGCATGCTTACCGAGCACGTTCAATTTTCATGCTTTTCCAGCACGTGCAAATTGAATGCCATTCAAATTAAGACTAATATATATCCCAACAACTTACAGCACAAGCATTATCAGCATGCTCAGACCAAATAACATAAGAATTATGGACTTTGCAGGGGTCTACAATGATAATCGTTTTATCATTGTGTGCTACTTTGGCAGTAGATAAAATGAGAGTGGGGAGAGGCAAGCAACTGGGAACTTTTCCACGAGATCCACATTATTCCAATGAGAGCTTCAGTAATTCGCACGCACGTACGTGCATTGCTAGCTAGGATTGGGAGGCATGGTGAGGCAAAGGAGTGCAACTTGAGTCGATCAAGTATCGGTGGTTAAACTTGTCACAGCACTGAAGCACGGTTTGCCAAACCGCCAGTATCCGCCCGAATCATTGGAGTACGGTTTCGATTACCGGTGAGTTGGTTTAGATAAATTTCATCTGAATTTAATATTTTTAAAAAATAAAAAAATCCAAAAAATTTCTAGTAGGTAGAACTTGAATTATGGATCATTATGGTGAAAGTTTGTTAAAAATAACAAACTTTACTTCATATTTTGGAGCTCCATTAAAATTAAGAAAATAAGAGATGTGTTGAAATATAATTTCTACTTTATTTAAGTGTAAAAACGATTGCAAGGGTTATGCAAAAAAATTATGTAATATTACATTGTTTTTCTAAAGATATTCACAATTTTTTCATGAATTTTCTACAGTCTTTTAGAATTTTTATTAGGTTTTATAATTTTTTTCGTAATTTTTTTTACTTCAACATACTGTGATTACCGCAGCTTACCGTATAATTACCGCGTGATATCGCGTGATAACCGCGACCTTACCGTAAGATTTAAAAATTTTGAATTCAAATTTTTTAAGATGAAATTCATGTGTTTTTTAGCGGTTACTATAGTAACCGCACGATAACCGTATGGTAACCACTGTACCGTGGGGGACGAAAACCCTCGGGGAATATTGCACTGAGGTCGCAAACTCTTGATGCAGTAAAACAAGTCTGCCAGCAGACACTGCTGAAGCTCCGTCGCCTACCGTGATGAACGGGTGGCCAGGATTGGCTGCGCAACGTGACTACACCTCATGTCGAGCTATAAGTTCATTGCAATTTTCTATTTACTTTTCTGAAGACTTCTTTGTCCCCGTTTTGGCATTAATTTTGACTTCTTCGGTTTTTAAAATGAGGGCAATAAGCACAGGCTGGACATAAACTTTGCCCTGTTTTAACATGTTTTTTTTATGGAGTTGGGGCAAGCGCAAGGCCCAGGCCATTAAGAATGGGGATAAGTTGATGAGGGCCAAAACACAAAGTTCAAAAAATGAAGGTAAAGTCAAAATTAGGGTTGAATGAAAACGGGGATAAAAAAGTAATTGCCTCTTCATAGAAACACTAATAGTGAAGACAGTAACATTAAGCTTCTCGCATGCTTACGCCTGTTCGGCAGCACGTTGGGCGTTGGCTTAAGTGCTCGTTTTTCATACGCACGCTTTCCAAAATGGTCAACGGTATGTTTTTTCAAAAATTTTCTATATAAAAATAACTTAAAAAAATAAATAGATTTATTTTTCAAGTTTTTAATAGTAAATACTTAATTAATCACGCGCTAATAACGTTTCTCGTTTTACGTGCGGAAAATAAGCAAACGCAACCAGCGTTGCCGAACAGGGTTAGTACTACCATCCAAATTCAGTTTTCTTGCTCAACAAAATGCAGGCAATAGCTTGATGACACAGCCAGACAACACAGTCCTGTGTAGGTCAGCGTATTTTGAAGCTTGGACGAGCCGTATATCCTACTTTGAAAATCTTCATTCACATCCAGCATCCTTCGTAGGCAGCGATGGGTGTAGGTCGGCCTACCGGTAATGTCACGTTCAAAAATTTATTAAAATTTTCAACGCTAATTTATGCATTGAATCCTCGTCTAGAAATCAGTTGAGGTACACAAACCAACAATTTAATAAACATAACCAAAACGAAATAATATTAAATACTTACAGAAGAGACACTTAATCCTTACACAGAAGAAATCAACAGCGGAACGGTAACTAGCATAATTTTAGCACCAAACCACAAACAGCTTAACTGGGGTATAAGCCAAACACCAAATTTCTCCTCCTTGCAAAGCTTCACTCTGATGATTGTAATATTGCAAGACTGAGTACCACCCACCGTACTCAACAAGCCAAATATGGAATGTAAAATAATGCAATAGGATTCTAAAGAAAAGACATAGTATAACTTATTTGATAAAAGGCATTTAAAATATTTGCACTTGAAAACACCTTAAAAACAATATATTTTAATCATTACTCCATATTAACCCAATCACTGAACAGTACTTCAATGCAGTTCAGGCTCAAACCATAACTCTTCAAACTGGAGATATCAAATTTTCATCATTATTTATTATTAATGAGTAGTGTGGAGCTAATCACATAAAACATTGCTAGGCTCACCCATAACCACGGGCACGGCTATTCGAGCGGTTTTACTCTGGCCAGAGGTGTACCAATTTACCCACAAGACATAGTTTCACATATGTCACTGCCCCGAAATACTACCATGGTACTGCAAAAGAGGGAACCATAACAAGAGCTTTCATGCAACTCGCCCAACAGAAGAGCCACCCGCTAAACCATCTGTCTCCGGCAGGAACTAATCAGGCACCCAACAGGGAAAAGGTCCAATGCCTAAACCATGGACTTATTGACAACTGTCATGTATGGACTTATCTTAGCCACAAACACGCCCTGGGACCTCTTGCTGAACTCGCTACACGTCCAGTCAAGCCATTACCCATTTTAGCCTGTGGTTAGTACGATATTGCTTTGCAACAAGTAGTCCGCGAACCGGTTCTTAATTGTCATGAGTACTACTAGCAACAATCTTGTTCCATGTGCTCACAACCCACCATCAGTCAAGTTTTAGTTTACCAAATTAATTAACCCGCCACGATCAACTGTTATGAAAATATAGCCATTAAAAATTAATTATTCATAAATGAATCCATAATTATCCCACATAAAATAACGCTAAAGTTTCTATGCATGGGCTAAGTAAATCCTAAAATAATCTAGCTAGATTATTAAATAGCCATCCAGCTAGTCAGCATTAATCATTCAAGGTATCAAGGTATAGGTATCAATATCAAAATGACCATAATTATCAAGAAATATTAGATAATAAATAAATACCCGTAATAATGTTATTCCAAAACATTTCATGCAATAACGTTGGAATAAAATAATTTTCAAAATTGGGATCAATATGCTCAAGAGTATTGTCATGTGACTTGCCTTGCAATAGAAAAGTCTTCGATCATTCTTCCAAACTCTTCTGCGAACTCCGCGATCTTCCAAAATAGCAGAAACTACTGACTACACTTAAAATAAGGAAAAACCCTAAGAAACTCTAAAAAAATAGTACATAAAAAGTAAATAAACAGGTAGATCATGATTTTAGATGAATTTAGGAGGAAGAACAGGTCGAATCAGAGTTCGGACGGAAAAGCTATGGCCTCTGGAAGATTGAATTCAGAGAAAATCCAAAAAGAAATAGAAAAGAAATATTCTTTGGAATACTCCCTCGGAAATTAATTAGTAAATAAATTATTTCTAAATAGGAAAAGGAGTAGGATCGACTGTCATTGACTTGGCTTAGGGTGGACTAGGTTCATAGGAGTGAGGAGAGAGAGAAGCGATGGACTGCTGACTGGGATGCCACGTGGACAAGGGCTGATGTGACAGGATGAGGTGGCAGCTGAGATGGCCTCTAGGGCTAACGTGGCCTTCGGATTAAGTTAAAGGAAATCCAACGGCTTGGATTAGATCAATGGTGATTGGATGACTCCTGATGAATCTAGGGTTTTATGAAGATCCGACGACTTGGATTAGATTTTAGGGAGATCGGACAACTGGGACTTCACCATGCTTTTATGTGGTTCGGATGGATCGGATTAGATCTGACGGTGGAGACAACTCTGAGGATTGTTCACCGGGCCCACCAGGCAGTCACAGGAGGGGAAGTTCCGGCGGGCCCGCGTGTCAATCAGAGGGAAGGGGCTGCCGATGGGACCCCCCTGTCGGCGGCCCGAGCAGGGCAGACGCGCGCCCGTGCGCCCATGGCGCCGGCGCAAAGTGACGGCGCACCGAGGCAGGGGAGGACTGAGGCGGTCACCGGTGGCAGGGCAGCATTACGAGGCCGTCACTGGGCGAAGGCGAAGAAGGGCGGCGCTGGTGTGGAGGGAGGTGAGGCCGAAGCCGTAGAAGATGGGGTCGGCCTCGGGACGGCGAGCTTGACGGCGTGACGCGGAAAGGCGGCCTAGATGGAAGGGAGAGGACGAGATTGCACGAGGAGATGGCGTCCTGAAGCTCACCAACAATGGCGAAAGCGACGACGATGGCGACCCCCGGCAGCGGCGGCGGCGGCTGCGCAAAAGCGGGGAGAGCAGCCACTATTTATGGAGGGGCTTGGTTTAGTTACGGGCAGCGCGCCCGGGATTCGCTCGGCAGCGGCCCGATTGTCCGGGTAGAAAAGAAGGGTACAAAGGGATTAGACCAGGAGCGACCCAAGAAAAGGATTTTGGAATTTGTTTAAATAATTGCTAAAATTGATCTTTGTAATATTAAAATTAATTCTGGAGCTCTTAAAAATCCGAAGTTGAATAATTTTCAGAGAGGGTTATTTACCACAAAGGAATTTATTAAAATATGTATGTATTTGACAATGATTTTTTAAATGAAATTGTTTATTTTCTACTTCTTACTTTTACTTAATTGTCACCACTCATCGGATCTGACCACCGCCGTTTACAAACGACACCAATAGGACGTGCCGCAGGAAAACAACTGCGAAATTGCCTTTCTCGCGAAACCCGCGATACGATACTTTAGTCCCAGGATCGCATCGCGCTGGTATCCGAACGGATCAGCATATGCCATCATAGCAAATCTATTATAAAATAATTAAAATATGCCTATAACATTACGTTTGTTAGCTTTCGAAGGCAAGTCGGAGACAGTCAACGTGTGTTAACAGCATAGAGTAGCAACAGCGAAAACAACGGACTAAGTCCCAATCACACAGGCAGTGGTTGGAAACCATGGACGCCAAAGAACCGCTAATCTTCACTTCACTGCAACTCCAGCTTCAGCTCCGACAGAGAACTATATATATAAAGTAAGGGTGAGTACTTACGTACTTAGCAAGCTAGGAGAACTTAGGTGGTTATTACAGGCTTTAAAGAGAGGCTGGATATTTTATAAATCCATTTTATTTAAATTCTTTTAAATCTGCAAATGTGTGTTTCTCACAATCAGGGACGAGGTGGGGCTCTTGCCCAATCGGAGTGAAAAATCGCATCAATCTTTAGATTTCTCCAGTTTTTTCACAAAATCTTCAGAATTGATAATCAATTGACTTCCTGAGCCAAAATATTTTCTCCGGACTTCCCAAGTCTTGCTGTCCTCAACAGCCAAGCCGGCAATCATCAGACGTCCTGCTTTGTCCTCGACGACACCTCCTCTCACAGTTCCCAAACCACACACATTTTACAAACAAGGTAAAATAAAACTACGCTAAGGAATCACCTCACATTCGTCCATGACCGTGGCAGGCTGTTCAAACAGTTTTTGATCTCTACAGAGGGGTACACTTTTACCCACACGTGTCGACGCGACTCAATCTAGCACCACCTTCGTACCAAACGGGTACGATTTAGATAACATAGAGGTTTTCGCGACAAGGTATTTTCCCATGCCCCTCCTAGGTTACCTCATGCCAACTGGAGGGGTCCTTAAGACCAATCACAGGGTAGATCCTCGACCATGCTGTATCAGGAACCCAGGAGGCATTCCTCGATGCCCTCCCGCACGATCCACGGTTCCAATGGTATGCAAGGCATCCCTGTGGAGGCTAGTTACTCAGTTAGGGTTCCCATATCCATGTGGTTGACTACCGTATGCTCGGATGAAATTCCAAAAGAATCGGTCCTTAAGGTGACCACACAGGCATCACACACATCAGACCGGCCTTGTGTCACAAATCTCCATTTTGAAACTCATTTTCTTTCACAAAGCACTGACCCAGGTGTCGGGTTTCCAAACGTTTCGTAAAACTAAGTTTTACCCAAGCAGTTTCTCAAATTTTAAGTTTAAAGGGGCGATCGTCAGTACTTGCACCAATAGTGCACGAATACCGAGGCCCGACAGCGGTGGTTACAAGGGAACAGGGTATTGCAATCATCAAGGAAGGATTTAGATGTAGCAAATTTGAGGAAGGTCTGCCGATCTAATCGCCATCGGACCACATAGATCAGTGCACGCTCTATCGATGCAATTTCGTAAATAGAAATAATTTAATTTCAATTATAGGCTCGATCTGATCAAATGTGACTTGCCTTGCTACTAGGTCTTCACGAGTCTTCGAGAAATCGCCGCGAAATCCGCTCCGAAACAAATTTTCGACGACCGATTACTATGTGTAAACAATTAAAATCTACACAAAGACCAAGAGAGAGATCCTAATTAGTACTACTAATAGTGCCATCAGATAGATCTCAATTTTAGAAAATTACTAGAGTTGGAACGGAGTCAATCGGAATTACAGAACAAAAGATATTGAATTTTCCGAAGGTAAATGAATTTTGGATTTACTGGAAAAAGGGTTATTAATTTTCCGGGGGAATATTCCTAGGAATCTCTCCAGGTGTCACTGACAGTAGGGCCTGCTATCAACTTTGGCCCATAGGGTAGTCAGTGGAGAGGGAAAGTGAATTGGGTCAGATGTGAGGGTCGGGAGGCTGAAGCTGTTGGCCCCACATGCAGTGATTCCGGGGAGGGGGGGTTGCGGCTCACTGGATGGTGGAGGCCCGGCGGTCGGTTGGAGTAAAGAGGCTCGGCATGAGTTGGAGGCCCAGTGGGTCCGACTGTTAGTGGGATCGAGGACTCATGGGCACGGTGAGTACGGTGAACCCAAGGGGAATGGGTCCCCACTGGTCAGCCACCGTTTCTTGTTGCGCTTGGTTTATTGTGTGTTGTGGTGACGAGGGAAAAGGGATGTGGCTCGGCTCAGGATGGACCACATGCGCATGAGCGCAGCGAGAGAGCTTGCCATTCCGCGGTGTGTCCTACGGCCAACTCGGTCTGGTGGTCCTCGGCGGAAACGCCCCGACGAATGGCGGCGTGTCACGGCAAGGGGCTACGCCGGCGGGGAGGGAGGTCAAAGTGAAATGTTTTTGAACGGCTCAGATTACTTGTCAGGGACAAGCTGATGGCGACCGATGGACGCCAATGCCAAGGCGGCGGGGAGAGAGGAGAGGGGAAAAGAGGCCGGCGGCCTTGGCGGCGTCGAGAGGGGAGGGGAGGTAGTGTGCTTCGGCTAGCACATGTCCATTTGAAACGCGTGGGGACATATCCAATGCACTGGCAGGAGCTCACCGAGAAGGGGCAACATGGCAGCGACGTATGATGAGGGATGGGGGGAGGGATCCCAACGAGGGAGCGTTACTATGCTGAGTGTTGCTCGGCTCCGGGTTGGGAAATCGTCGGGACGGAGAGCATCGAGCACCGAGGCGATGACGGTTTTGGTGCTGGTTCCGCACGGTGGTGTGTTTGTATTTTTGTTATTTTTTTTGCCTTTTTGTGTAGTGCGTCATGCGGTCGTCAACGCGCCGCCGGTGTTGGCCGAGGATGGTGGAGACCAGTTCCCCTAAGACTCGAAGCAAGAGGAGGTGGAAGGGGCCTTGGAGGTGGGCCTTACAGAGATGAGGGCATCGGCTAGGTCGTTCGGATAGAGAGGGAGAAATAGCTCCAATAATGGAGTTCGATAATGGAGGTGAGAGAGAGGCGGCCATGGCGCGGGATTCTCACGCGGGCGGTGGGAAATTTCGATCGACGCAGGGATGAGTTGTGCGGTGAGAGTCGGTCTATCCAGCGGCATCAGTTGAAGGTGAAGCGCGGGCGAGGCGTGGTAAATTTTGAAGCCTGTGCGTGGGAGGTGTGGGAGGACGATGATGACATCGGCGAGGCGGAGCCCTTTGACCGAAGCCGGGCACGGTGTTGAAGGGGACGAGAGGGAGGCGGGAATGGGCAACGAGGCCATCCACTGGTTGTCGCGACGCGCGGCGTCGTGAGGAGCGCTGGGGCACCGGCGGGGACCGACGTGGCGCGGGAGGCCGTGGAGGAAAAAGAGCGAATGGCTTCTAGGCGTGAACGGGTTGGGAATGGGGACGGACAGAGGTGAACGATGACACTGTGCGGTGGAAACAGATCAACAGCTGCACGGCGATCAAGGCAACACACGTCAAGAATCTACGCGGCTCGGGGATCTCGCGCAAGCGAGTGGGTGAGTAAGGGGCATCAGACGGGCGAGCGGCGCTTGGGGACACGTGGCGGTGATCCAGATGGCACAGCAGTCCGTGCGCGGGCCATGGCGTGCAGAGGAGATCGACGACGCGGAGCGGGGAGGTCGGACACGTGGCGATGATCCACGGAGTGTGGTGGCTCACGCGTGAGAGAGGATCGGGTGGTGGGCACGGGATGCGCAGGACACGTGGCGGGAATCCGACGACCCGAGGGTGCTCTTGCACGGGAACAGAGCTGGGCTGCAGGGAGAAATGGCCTAGAAACACAGTGTCAATTCCTATTTTCTCCCGGGAGTTTTTGGATGGAAATTTGGTGTTTCCAAAGGGGGGCTTTGAATTTAAAATTCAAATTTGTACTCAGGAAAAAAACTAGGAGTCAAGGGCAAGGATTTTCAGGGAATAATTCGGATATTTCCGGAGGAGTTTTGTATCTTGGAGCAATTCTTGTGTGGGGCTTCCAAAGAATAGTTGGGAGGGATTCATGTCCTTGTAGAGTTCATACTCAATCCTCTAAGTTTGGGTTTTGATGATTGATGGGAGGGATTGGATTTGAGGGGGGGAGGGGGGGGGTTTGAGGGCTGGAATTGATGCTTGAATTCATATATATACTCGAACTTGGGCTCTCAAGGATTAAATAGGAAGGCATTCCAAGAAGGACTCGGATTTGTATTTGAATCCAAGGATGTTAGTCGGACTCGGGCAAGGGAAGATGTCCAGGGGCTTTCAGTGGAGCCCTACAGGAGAGTTGTACACATATATTGATGGACAGGTATGGGCATGTATACATATATTGGAGGAACGATAGTTGTGAAGGGATTTGATTCCTAGATTGAACTTAGGGTTCTGTTAGAATCCAAGGGAGGGGATATCCAACAGATTCAAGGAGATGATAAAAAGGGATGTTTTTAGGGTTCCGGTTCGGATCTTTGGAACGGATACTAAACAGAAATTTTTCGAAGAAGGATCGAAGGGACTTCGCCGTTAGGGTTTTAGAGGAGGAGTTCGAATATGAAGATTCAAACTCGAGATTGTTTTGGAACGGAGGTTTTTGAGAGGAGGGATTTTCGAGATCAGGACAGAGAGGCAAACTGAGATCTGGGCATGACTTATGACACAGTACACAAAGAAGCAGAAATTTTCACAGATAGATTTTAGCAAAATATCGTTTAACGTCTCGTTGAAAGCGGGGCGTTACACTTAATGGATTTACTTTACAATTTAATATAAATTATAAAAAATCCATTATTAATTAATTATTTAATTACCAAAAAATCGGGCTGTGACAGGTAATCCTAGCCTGTTCTAGTTCAACTAAATAGACTAAGTTTAATTAAATTAAGTGTTACTCCCCACCCTGGCACTGTTGTACAGACAAAGCCAAGGAGGGTGTTCCACAGGAGAAACGACAAACCAATTTCCTACGGAACCGCGATGCCAGTACCAGTCTTAGGATACAGATGCTGATACCCGCAGTAACAAAATAAATCATTGCAATACTACTATTAAATTATACCTTTATGTTGTAACCTCGAGTAAACCCCTGAGTAGCAACCTTCCTCTAGAGAAACGGCAGCAGTGGAACTTTAGTGTAGCAAGAACATCGATCCACAGGCAGCCGTTTGGGTCCATGGACGAAACTGCATCCTTCATCTTCTTCTTCCTGGACTCAGAGAGGGGCAAAAACAACAACAACAAGTGGGTGAGTACTTTTGTACTCCGCAAGCCTCTGGGAAACTTGAATATGCAAGCTGCAAAGGTAGGCTAAGTCTAATTTGCAAATTGTTTATTGTAAAACATTTTTCCAAACTCTAAGTGTGAGTTATCTTGAAAGCACTTGGAAGGAGACTCCTCATCTCGATTCGTCAGTGAGCTGCTTTGCAACAACTTGAGTGGAAAAGCCAAATTTTAGTCTTATTCATTTTATTCTCTTTTCCTCTATTAGTTTATTTTCACTTTCTCTACATCTCTATCAGTTATCTCCACTTCTCGTGGTTCTGCTCATCACATCCTATACCTTGACTCCTCGAGCCGTCCATATCCTATAGCGTGCTGCTTTCACTCGGGAAGCCTATACTATGATGACATGCCGACATCCCAAATTGCATAGATCCGTTTCAAACCACTTAGGCCAATCCATCAGCCATTTCCATTCCATAAATCAATTTTTAGAAAGCACAGGAAAAGAACTCTACACTAAGGAAATCACCTTACATTTGCCCATGACCATGGGCACGGCTATTCAAACAGTTCAGCTAAACTCTACGGAGGTTGTACGTTTTACCCACACGACATGAAGCTTACTCCGATACCGGCCGGTATTGGACGTTCGTGACAAAGTCTTTCATAAGTTAGCCCAAGAAAACCTCATGCCACGTAGTTGGGCTGCAACTACAAACCTCGCATCAGGCACTGCAATGCCCTCATCTACTTAGGAATATTGGTGATGTCTCCTACACCTACTCGTCTGGTACCATGTGCCACAATAGAGGTTGTCATTTAGGGTTTGTGAAACATGTTGATCTGCAACTCTGTCTCCTACATCCCGGCATTCCACAACTACTGGTATATAAGATATTCATGTACTAACTTATTACTCCTCCAGGGGTGTCCCACAGCACCCGTGCGGTCGTACTGTAAGATGTTCAGATGTAATTTCTCAAGGAATTGGTCCTTATGTGCGAATACAAAACCAAGCCACATAGGCAAGATTCTGCATCGTGAGTTTTCGCAAACCCTTTTCTCTTTTCAAACCCACCAACTCCATGAGTCAGGTTTTCGTAAAGGTTTCACAGCCAATTTTTCCACATCGACATAAAACAGTGAATGTGGTGTTGGTTGATACCTATATCCAGAGGGTATGGATATCGAGGTACCACCATGGTGGAGCGATAAGGGTTAGGTTGAACAAATTCCTACAGAAAGTAATGTAACTACCAGGTTGGTCCGTCGGTCGTGCTCGTAGACCGAGACTGATCAAAATTAACGTGTACACAAAGCATGCAATTTTGCAATCAATACAATTTATAAACTAGGAGAAATATGATCGAAGAGTGGCTTGCCTCGCTTTAGGTCTTTAAATCTTCAAGAAATCTGCGTCAGTTGAATTTCCGGAGCGGTGACCACACGCACAACAATATAAATCACACGAAAACCTAGAAAAGAGGAGTATTCCCCTCAGGCTGATGTCTGGGGCCTATTTATCAATCACATAGAGAGGTCAATGAGTCTTGGGCTCACGCTAGACCGAGTCTATGGAGAAATGGGACAATGTAGTTGGTGGGCTTGGCCCATTGGGATGGGCCGAAGGAGTTAGCTGACGAGGGGGCCCACCAGGTAATGGCTGATGGAGGTGGGCCATGTGCAAGGTCCGGGCAAGGCGGCCCGTTAGTCCATGGTCCAATGAGTCAAAGGACCCTGTTTGAGTGGGCTAAGGAGTGGGTTCCATATGTCCATGACACATATTCTAATCGACGGATTAACTAGAATTTTAAGCTATATGGGCCCATGCGTCAGTGAGAGAATAGGGGAGATTAATGGAGCCATTACTGTGGATGAGGGATTAAGGAGGTGGGGTCTCTACTGGGACCACTTTCATTGTCTCTCCTTTCATTTCTTTTCTTCCTCTCTCTGTCTTACTTTCCTCTTTCCTTCTCTATTTCTCCTCTCATTCTTCACCTCAGGAGGCAGAGACCACGTGGGCGGCATGGCCGGGGATGGATGGTAGTCGGGTAACCGGTTGCCATGGCGCTGGTGAGAAAGAATTTGCTTGCGAGAGTTGAGATATTTTTGGAACGAATTTGGATGTATTGTGTGTAGGATAGAGAAGGAGACAAGAATTGGTGAAATGTTGAGAGGACATGTTATTGGAATTTATAATATTTGAACCGATGTTTGACACTTGGAAGGACTCTAAATAGATTTGGGAAGACAATAGAATGAGAGAAGTTTCAAGGAAGTTTTTGGGAATTGAACTCATTTTAATAACTCAAGGGATGGGTTTTGATTGAGATTAAGACATGGGAGATGGGGTTTACATCTTCAATAAATTTGAACGATAGAGAGGGAACATGGGATTTTGCAATGGACAAGTAAATTTCAAAATTCAAATCCTAATAGTTTATTAGCGAAGAATTTTTTGGAACAAAACTTTTGGGTTACAAGAACCGGGTTAATTGAGATATTTTGGCACACTAACTATATATACACTCAAAGAACCAAAAATTAGAACATATGTTTTTATTAAAATAATTTTCAACGGATACATAAAAATTAGGGTGTTACACTTAGTCTATTTAGTTAAACTAGAACCGGTCACGAATTATTCGTGGGCTGATCCACGTCTATTCCTATTTGTATGAGAAACATGTCCTACGAAAATTTTCTGATCGCGAACGAAAAATGTTACAGTATAACGGCACGCATAGGCAGGAAGGGAGGCGCACATGTCACAGCCGAGCAGAGAGGGCCTGCGCTGGCCAACCTATATGGGCCCACATGTCATCCATAATCCGGTTCTGACCCAAATAATGCGGGCACACGTCAGCCACAAGCCTATTCCATGATAGTCAGACCAAGGACGCTTTCTAATAATAGTATTCTACTGGGAGTAATCTCACCTATTAATTTGTGAGTTCTACTATCGATAAAAAAAATATTCTACTACCAGTAGTTAACGTGGTAGTATAAATAGATACGATTCATTGGATTAGAAAAAAATAAACGATTTAAATTGATTATAGTATCAGTAGAGAGTATTGCAAAACACATTGTTCTAGCTTGTAATCCAAATGTTTTTATATTATTTTTTCTAACCACTCCCTTCGTGTCATGATATAATAGATTTTGCCATTCTAGCTTATCCCAAATATAAGAGATTTTGGAATACACCTATCAACTTTTATATTAGTTTATTCTTTATCTATTAACTTTTATACTAGTTTATTTCTCATGTATTAACTTTTATATTAGTTTATTTATCCCAACTATTGTTTTGTACCATAATTTATTATTTTTTGCTACTTCCTTAATATTTTTTAAAAATAGCATAATCCGTTAAATTATGGAACAGAAAGACTAGTTACAACCACGTACCTTTTTAGTGTGCCTAAATTGAATAACATATAAGTTATGGACTTATTTTTTTTATTGTATGGTTTGCTTCCTCAGCACATAAAAGGAGAGAAGAAAGATCAGGACATGGCAACCAAAAGAACTCCGTCGTATATGTATACCAATTATAGGCTAAGTGCTTCGGAGGTGTACATGTAGGATGTAGCTATATGCATAGGATTGGGAAGCACTGGCAAGCAAAGGAGCACCCCGCGAACTGGTGGAACATGCAAGCATATAAACTTGCAGATTAGTCGATCGCGAGGTTAGAAACGTGTTAGAAGCACCCGGCAGCCGCAGCACTGGGAGGTGATCGTCGAGGCGTCGGGGCAGGAACGCGCAGCATACACGGGAGAGTAATGCCAGTGGAGTCCGACGGCGAGGCTGAAATCTCTGTGCCAAAGTCCTTTTTCAAAGTACAGAAGTAGGCCTGGGCGATTGTTTTGCTTTCTTGCCCGTCCCTTGTCCAATACAGCTCTATGCATCCTCGTAACAGTGAAGAACTTCTTAAAAAAAATTTCCTATGAATTATACATTTATTGAATATAAGTTCTTAAAAAAAGTGATACAGGTAAATATTTCGTATGAATTATACATTTATTGAATATAAGGTTCTTAAAAAAAAGTGATCCAGGTAAATATTTATTGGGATAGCCTATTAATCAAATGTTTGAAAAAAAATCCATTAAATGATTTTTTTATCCTAATGCCAAGATATGAGCTTTCGTTAACTGTGCCTACACTAGGGTTCCTGCTGCCTTATCTGAAATAAAAGCAGAACTTTCGTTAATTGTCACTGTGCCTCCTGATCTTCAGTTGGAGGCAGCATTGACATCAATATGGCTGCTCTGGCGCAATGACATATTTGGGACATGGCTGAACAAACTTCTTTTTGTTAGATGACTTCTATCTATTCAAGTTCTTACTTTTATTTTTGGTGAACACCAAATTTCAATTTTAAATAAGAGCGATATATATGAAATGATTAACATAATACGACACAGGTTGGTTCTATGGAAGCTCTCGCATATTGAGGTAGTAGATACAGTTATAGGTGGCTAAATGGGCCTCCCAGGCCGGCACGGCCTAAGGCCCGGTCTGCCACAGCCCACTATAGCACGACTCCTATAGCGAGTCGTGCCGTGCTGGCTCACGTGCCGAGGCTTTGGCCCAAGCACGGCCCATGATGGTGTCGGGTTGTGCCGGGCCGGCACGTAGACCGGCCGCCGGTCCATTAGCACGTCTGGTCCATAAAATTTAAAAATATAAGGCGGGAAAAGAAAAAAAAGAGAAAAATAGAAAACTGAAGGAAAAATATTAGGAAAAATAGAAAAAAATAAAAAAAAGTGAAAAAAAATTAGAAAAAATGGAAAAATATAAAAAATATAAAAAAAATGATAGGCCGACCGGACCGGGCCCGTCTGTGCCGGGCTGGCCCACAGGCTGAGGCGCCGGCCCAAACACGACCCGACCAAACGGGTCGTGCTGGCATGGTTCACTGGCTTTCATGCCCGGACTGGCCTGACACGGTTACTATAGTATCATGCCCGGACCGATCCGATAAGATACGGCCTATCTGACCAACACTAGATACAGTCACTGCCAAGCAGAAAGTTCATTGAGATAATTCGTTACTAGTTAGTGATTTAGCAATAGCATGGTGAAGTCCGGCTTCTACAACTTCTAAATAAAGGGCACAATTGTGTGAAGTGCGCTAATCTCAAAGCAAATTTACAGGAGTAAATTGTATGGCACATGAGGAGGTATGGAAAGTACAAAGTACCACAGTTTTTTATTTAATGTTAATCCACGGTACTCACTCTATTATAAAATATAAGGCGTGGTAGCTTTTTAACTGTCTATAATACTATACTTTCATACTGATTTCCTTCATAATATATTATCAATAATTATGTAATTAATATTATATGGAAAGATTTTTAAACGTGAATCTAATCATACTGAATGCATGATTTTAAACATGTATATTTTTAATTCAATTACCAGTCAACATCTTTAAATATTGATTTTACGAAAAACAAGAGCATTTTATATTTTAAAAAAGAGTAAAAAATAATATGTGAATACATATACATACACACACATATATATATATATATATATATATAAATAACGATTTGGTCACACTGGAGTTCATTCTATTTTCAAGGCACATGTAAGTGTGCATACCAGTGGATGAAACTCATCCTTCTCACTCTTTATAAATTTCTTGGCATGTCATCAGTTTGGACTATGTTACATCTCATTTAATAATATTAAAACTCTTATGAAACCTACACTGGGAATAGCCTAATATAATGTATTCGAGTCTCTAGCATCCTACTTCTCTCGCCTATCTAATTCTCATTTAATTTTCACCCAATATTATCCCAACCACCATCCCACTTTTCTACATATCACTCATTTAATAAGGTGTATCATAGTCTTTTCCCTTTAATTTTAATCTCTTAAAAAAGATTCTGTATATTTTGGAATGAAGGGAGTAGCAAATATCTCTACGCCACATTATTGGTAAAACACTTGTCAGAAGTGTAGGTTTAGATGATTGGTAGATGAGAAAGGGGAAGTGGTGGAATTATATGATTAGGTGGATAAGAGAGGAGAGGGAAGAAGAGTTATCCCTCAAATGTATAACCCTGCCTCTAGAATCCTCATTAGTCCATTCTCATGTTGAGTAGACCCACATAAGTATATTATTTCACTTACACTGATATCCTCACTTTTGTGTAGACAGATTAACCGAGAAAATCATGGACTTTTAGTATGGTACTAAACCAGTCACTCATCCCAAGAACTGACACCCCAGTTGCTTACCACATACAAAGCAGAGGCACAAAACTCCTTGGTGCAGACAGCGGCTAAGTTTTATGCTCTTATACCATCTGTAATGCTCTGCCACCAAAATCCGTATTAGTCTACTCTCATATTAAGAAGGCCCAGCCCACGTACGCATAGTAATCTTTCTATTTTTATCCTCGCTACATATAAAAAAGTTAATCCGAAGTATTATGGTTGAAACATGAAGATTTACAAACTAATTTTCACACACCTAAACTTTCAAGATGGTTCTAAACCACCCACTACGATAGCCACTTTTAGGCCACAGGCATAAAACATACCACTGCCACAGGCTACAATGGATTAGGGTGTTATAGGTAACATGCACACAAGCTCCAAGAGAGGGAAGAAATAGTAGTAGCTAGATTGAGAGGAAGCGGATAGAATAAAATTACTGCACTGTATTAGGGCTAGTGCATTAGAGCAATTTTGTTATTATGTTTTCTTCTAATTTTTGAGGTAGATGACAAAGACAAAATCAGAGGTAATAACAAGCTATAATATATATTAAACTTGCTCTAAGGGCATGTACAATAGAACAACAAATTAATGTGCTGATCGACCTATAACATTGCCAATTAGACACTTTGATGTGTAAGGGGTGAGAAGAGGGATAGTGAAGAGTCGACGCTTGGCTTTATATTGGCTCCTAGCAACATATAAGAGGAAAATGGGATGAGAGAGTAGGGAATAATGATTAAAAAATTATAAGATGGATTGATTGCTAGAGTCAAATACTGGCGCAATCCATTGTAAGTAGAGACTCGGAGCGGCGTGGAGCTGATAGGGGATTGGATTGGGCTGAACTGATGTACATATGTGCTTAATACTAGCTGTCGCCTCTATGCGTGTATGTATCGGAATCGACACGCAGCTCAACGATTAATGAGAGGTAGTACAAGAAGAAACCAGCCACAAAAATCGATTTAAAAGATGCCTGCATGATGGCAGGCCTAAAAAATAGACCCTATAATTTTGTATGTACTTTTTTTTTTCGAGGAGTACTTTGTAACCACGTGATTAATTTGTCAGTATTCCAAATTGAGTGACATATAAGTTAGAGCTCCTTTATAGTGCAACATACTATAATATATTATACCGTATTAGTGATCAACGGTTTAGATTCAGTCTATATTAATAAAATTTGTACTTGTAATATATATATATATATATATATATATATATATATATATATATATATATATATATATATATATATATAGTATACATCACTAGTATAATTAGTATAAGGGTATTATGGAAAAAAATAAAAAATAGCATATATATAATTTGTTAGTTATTTCTGACCAATTATTATCTATTTTTTACCATCCCATCATACGGAGATTCATATTAGAGGAGATGGTGTCGGTGTCCGATCAAACTAATTAGAATAGAAACTTTTTTCTAGACTAAAATACTCTCAGTGGCAATATGGTTAATTTTTATAATTAATACGTCATTTATTAAAATATCTATTCAAATAAATGGTAAGATTTAACCTATATTAACTTCTTCCTATCACTAGTATACTGCACTATAACGGTGTACAATCACAAACTATTTTTTTTGTTGTATGTCCTACGTCCTAGTATATATAAAAATGAGAGAGAGGATAAAAGGGTGAGAATAGGACAACCAAGAACTTCTCGACAAGATCAGTGCTCTCCAAGCGTGTAACGTGGTTACATTACATGCGTAGAAATAGGATGCATCGGGAACCAAAGGAGTACACTCGCAGTTAGCTAACCATCCAGGTTTATGCAAGTAGCCGTACGTGCTTAGGTTGCAAATTTTTGTTGCAGCAATACCACTCTGGTTTAACAGTAACAAAACTGGTTCTACTGGAAGCAATGCAAGAACATAAGCCAGGAGGAAAACGAGTCGCCGCGATGAGACTTGGTACACAAGCACTCACAAGTCATTGGCACAGGGCTCCCAAGGTAGAATCAAAAGATCTCACAGAAACAATAATTGTGAAACACAGTAACAGCAGGAGGAACTGAAGGCTGAAGTCGATCTACAACATCCTTACATGGCGTCCACATAAATTCAGTTTTCTCGAGTAACATACTACTGGCACTAGTACAACGGCACAGCAAATTAAAACAATACGGGCCTGCTTGGGAGCGCTACATAATTTTTACCCTTGCATTGAAAATACACCTGTAATTTTCGGTTACCCAAATTACCAGTGAAAAAAAATTGTTTGCATGCTTGGCCGTTTGGGAGTTGAAGCATTCACCAGGAAAAGCTGGGAAATTAACAAAGTACATGGCTGATACTGATTCCAATTAAATTACAGACAGAAACATCACATCAGAGCTTAGGGAAAAATACCGATCAATCAACAACCAATCGCCAAAAAACTGAAAATACTGATTACTTAAACACAGCAAACCCATAGCAAGGTGACCAATGGTTAAATATTATTTGCATCTGATTTATCAAATGTTGGAACTGCTGCAAGCCATGGCTGATACCTTGCTGGTGACGTTTTGAAGAAGGCATCAACGAATCAGATAGACGATTGAGCCCGGCAGGATACCAGTGGCACAAAGAGAGACATAGCTGATGGCGGCGACATGAATCGAGGCTGGGATGATGCTGAGGACACGGATCGAGGACGGGATGACGCCGACGACGCAGGTCGAGCTCAGGACAACGCCGGCGACGCTGAGCGATCTGGTGAGAAAGCAAGCTACACCGTGCGATGGTATGGACTGAATCCAGGAGTAGAGAGGAAACAAGGTGAAGATTATCGTGCGGCGGTGCACGGGACTGAGCGGATTATAGAGTCGCGTGGAGGGAGAAGCCGAGGAGCCCGACATTTGTCGTGTGGCCACGCTTGTCGATTTTATTTTTCCCCATGTAATGGGCCAAACCGGGTGTAAAATTATCCAAGCACAGTTTTTAGTTTTACTGAGTAAAAGTTTTTAGACCTGTATTTTTTATTCTGGTATTGGGCTTAAAACTCCTCTTCCAAGCAGGCCCTACAGTGGTGCATAGGAATTTTACAGTGCTCCATTATCTTACCTCTCAAGAGGTTGCTCTTGGCTAATCTTGACCGTTGAATTTTGGCCTTTTAGGTTTAACCAACAAAAAGGATTGAGCACCTCATTAATCTGCCATGGCCAAATAAGAAAGTACTATTACAGTAATCATCCTTCCTTGCTAATCGTGCATGCAGGCATACTATGAAAATCACGTCCAAGCACATTCCATACCGGCAATATGAAGGAAAATTTTGGTGGGCCTACATGTCAATCAAACTGGAAAATTCATTCAAAATTTTGGCAAGCCTAATGTGCAATTTTTCATAGATATAGCATATGTTAAAATACATTAATGTAAATATATAAGATATTGCAAAAACACTAAGTACAGCTCGTACAATTTCAAATTTGAATTGTTCTGGTCGGTGGCTCAGGAGAGGTAACAGGCCTCAGACAGTTGCCACACTGCGATTTTCATCCATGGCTCAAACTTTATAATTGTAGCCAAAGATATATAACCGAAGTAAGAAATATGGTTCCTTTTACTTCATCTGCTCCCGTAGAATTTAATTTTCGCAACCACTTGCGACCTCATATGTTGCCAGCATGCCCAGATTAAATAACATTCAAGTTTTGAATTTTACAAAGGTGTGCAATTAACCATTATTTATGCATCGCATCTCCTTGTTCCTGGAAAGATTAAAAAGAAAGAGCCAAGAAGCGAGAAGACTGGCTGAGAACTTCACCGTAAGATGTACAAAATAATGTGAGATTCAGTGCTTACTACTTGGCTTGCATGTACGACAGCTACATACATAGGATTGGGAAGAATTGGGAATCAAAGGAGCACAGAAGGAAAGGCGTCAACCTCCATGGCGAAGGGAGAAGGCCGAGCAGTACACTCCTGTGGATCAAAATTTGAAGTCTCGCATCCTTACCCCTGGTTTCCAATATACTATAATACTGTTTAAAGAATCAAGCAGCACGAAGTATTATTATTGATATTATAAATATTAAAATTTGAACCCTACACTGAATATATGTGTAGTTTGATTTTTTTTCTATAAAGTAATCTCTAAAGGATGAGTAAGTATTTTGAAACTTTTTTTTATTTAACACGAATTCTTAACATGATCAACAGTATTCAAAGGACGATTAAGTATTTTTAACCATCTGTTTTATTTTTAACACAGTCAACAGTCACGATATTATAATCTATCTAATTAGCAGCCATATTTTTATCTTTAACGTGAGAATTTTCTTTACAGTTAATGCGTTTCTACTGTGTTTCAAAAAAAAAATCACACTGTCTTTCCTTGCATGTTGTTTCATGCATGAGGGTATGTAATCTAGGGCATCTTTTTAATTACCCACAACCTCCATGTTATGAAGCTATCAGGAAAACAACTATTCTTAATTCCACTGCTAGAAGCTATATCAAGAAAATAATTAACTACATCAAAGAGCTTAATTAGTTACCGTCAAATCTACCTATTTTATTTATCATGGGTCCTCATTATGATCTAGGAACATCAATCTGAATGAATGGGGTTGTGGCACACACACGGGACATAATCGAGAATAGAAACCAACCTTGCCTGGGAAGAATAGCACCTGAACTGATTAGGATGAAAGGGGAATGGAGCGGTTTCTGTTTGCTGATGAAGTGTCGCGCGTGTGTGCACGCGTGTTCACAGAGAATGGATCGCATGCGTGTGGCCATGGAGATAGGATCGGCCAAATCACGAGACATAGGTGGATGCAACGTAGATTACATGCACTTTAAAGGGCCCCACCATATTAAACGTATATTGGATTTTATAATCTACTGTCATGATCATTATAATAAAAATATAAAAAAGTATATCGTTAAAATAGTATAAGTCTGTTGCCTGGATATCAAGTCTAATATATATAGAAATCAGGTCTGATACCAATGGGATGGTATATTGTTCCATAGTCTCACTCTAATATGATTGATCTAATCAATGACTATATCTTTTTTATTAATGTGAAAAATCCTTAAAAATATCCAATTAATATAGGTATAGATGGATATCCTAATTATAAATTTGTAAGTACTGGTATAACTTTTTGAGAACAGTAGTGAGGACCTAATTTAATAACTGTCCTACATATTTGGTGAGGGTATGAATATGTATGAATTGTCATGTCTTTCTCTTTTTTTTTTCTCCTCCAATTTTTAATGTACATTTTACATGTGGTATTCCAACCTATAGGCAAAACTATATCAAAATTTTACAAGATTAAGCATCGTAGTGTGGATCCTTCGTTTCGGAGAAGCCATGGAAGAGACAATAGCTTATCAAGCAGGTTGAAACAGTTTTCTTTTATGAATCTGTATTATTCACCAACATACACATATTGAATGGATGGGTATGGACCGACTAGTAAGTAATAGTTGGTCTACTCTGGCTCAACTAAATGAACTATATCTCACTTTTAGAGTTTCATTGAAATTCGGTATTGGTGTGCTAATGAAATTTTTAGATTTACATTCATGTTGAAAATTCTTTAAACAGAATAAAGCGAACTTTTGGTGGTAATAAAGTAAACATAATACTTCCGATAATATAAAACTTTAAAACACAAACTTCTAGACCTTAGAAGCAGAAGCTGTCTCTTGATGGATGAAGCACCGGCAGCGGTGGCATACGTACCCAAAAAAAAAAAACGGTTTTAGGATGTATGGAACGTCATCCTTTCTCGTGCGGCTTATAAGGAATATATATAGGGAAATAAATCTAAGAGTTCTAGCAGGAATAAACTAGAAATCCTATTAGTAAACTAATTCAGTAATCCGAATATGTTACATGCTGAAATTCGGATCGCGTATTTAACAATCTCCACCTTAAGACGAATTTCCCTTATAGCACATAAATCATCAAATAACACCTCAAGTACGTAAAAAATAACCGCGTGCCAAATAGTCTTTAGGGCTATACTGTAACACCAACCAAGCTTAAGCAAAGCTCAAACTTAGTAATAGGAATTGACTTTGTCATCATATCAGCTGAGTTATCATGAGTACTTATCTTATATACTTTAACATCACCTTCAGCAATAACACCTCGAATAAAGTGATATCTCTCATCAATGTGCTTTATTCTCTCATGGAATATCTAATCCTTTATTAGGTATATTGCACTTTGACTATCACAAAATATATTAATACAAGACGTATCTCCACAAAGCTCAGTGTTCAAATCTCTAAGCCAGATAGCTTCCTTACAAGCTTTAGAAATAGTCATATACTCTACTTTAGTAGTAGATAAGATAATAGTTGCTTGCAAACTTGTCTTCCAATTAATAGCACAACCTCCAATAGTGAAAACATAACATGTAAGTGATCTTCTTTTATCCAAATCTTCAGTAAAATTTGAATTCACATAACCAACAAGTCCATCTCTAGAACTTCCAAACTGCAAACAAGTATTAGAAGTACCACGCAAATATCTGAAAATTCCATGAACTGCTTGCTAATGTTCTTTGCTAGGATTAGCCATGTATCTACTGACAACACTCAATGCATATAATAAGTCAACACGAGAATATAGTATGGTATACGTAAGTGAACTAACTGCACTTGAATATAGAACTCTAAACATGTACTCAACTCATATTCTGACTAATGATATAAATCTAAAGATAGTCTAAAATATGCAGCTAAAAGAGTACTCACTGGTTTTGCATCATGCATATAAAATCGACGAAAGACCTGTTCAATGTAAACTGTCTTTCTCTAATAATTTTCATATTGAGAATTTTTTTTGCTGCACCCAAATCTTCATCTCATACTCACTACTCAATTGTGCCTTCAATTTTACTATATCTGATTTGTCTTTAGCAGCAGTCAACATATTATCGACATAAAGAAACAAATATATAACTAAACCGTTAACAACTTTTAGATAAACACAACTATCCAAATTTGATTTTCTAAAATTCTGAAAAAGCATGAAAGAATTAAATCTTTTATACCACTGTCTAGGTGACTGCTTCAACCTACATACTAGTTTTTTTTTTTAGGAAGAACAAAACCTGCAGGTTGCTCCATATAGATGTCCTCTTCTAATCCCCCATGTAAAAATACAGTTTAACATCTAATTGCTTTAGTTCATAGTCATGTATTGTAACAATACTGAGTAAAGCGCGAATTGAACTATGCTTCACAACTGGGGAAAAGACATCATTGAAATCAATACCTGGAAACTAGCTATAACCTTTAGCAACCAACCTTACTTTATATCTTGCTTCATCACTTGAAGACATACCTTTCTTTCTTTTGAAAATTCTCTTGCAACGGATAGACTTATTTTCCCTAGGCAATTTCACCGGTTCCTAAGTAATATTCTTTTCAAGTGACTCCATCTCATCATGCATAGTAGCTATCCACTTATTACAATCATTAGAAATAATAGCCTCGGAATATGTAGAAGGTTCTGCATTACCTTCAATGTCTTCTGCCACACTCAAAGCATAAGCAACTTATGGAGGCCATGGGCCCCAAGTACCTCAAGAAAGACAATTACGCCCACTCGGACAGAGGGTAGGCCGGTCCCTACAATTGAAGATAGAGTAGGACTTGGCTTTATATTACCTTGCATGACAAGGAAAGCAATATAATCCTAGCCAGATACTCTATGTACTGATAAGGAAAGCCCTTGGTCGTATCCAACTGGGTTTCCTACCCTGTAACCCTCATCCCTCTAGTATATTAGGAGAGGTAGAGAGCCCCTTGGGACAGATGATTCCATATACCGCAAAAGCAATACACCACAACTGAAAGTAGGATATTACCTCACCCCGAGGGACTGAACTAGTATAAATCGTATTGTCTTTCGAAGTCCATCGAGTTTCGGTCCGACGAATAGCCCCATATAATTATTGCCGATACAAAACATTGGCACAACTATGTTCGCTTCTTCAATTAATCTTTGAGGTCGTTTGATAGTTTTTCTTGCTCTATCAAGTGCAATAGAATGTTGTGGCGGCTACTCAATAGTAAAAGAATCTGAATCTTTAACAATAGGAATTTCTTGGTCAACTACAATATTCTCCTTTTCTGATACATGCCATGAACTGCCTAAGTGCTCCAACTGCACACTTAATTTCTGCTGGTTCTCAACAGGAATATTAGTAGAATGATTGTCATTTAACATAAATGATTCATGTTAGATAAGATTTCTACTAAGCACAACCTTTCTAGTCTCAGGACACCATAGCTTATAACCTTTCACACCAGATTGATAACAAAAAAAAATGCACTTAATTGCCCTAAGCTCCAATTTACTGTTATCAATATGAGCATAAGCAATATAGCCAAATACTCTTAAGTCTGAATAATTTGCTGGGGAACCAAACCATACCTCAATTGGAGTCTTCTTATCAATGGCAGTACTGGGCGACCGATTAATAAGATAGTAAGCTTTGGAAGCGGCTTCCACCCAAAACTGTCTAGACAAATTTGCATTTGACAACATGCAATGGGTCTTTGATATAATTGTCCTGTTCATACACTTAGCTACACCGTTTTGTTGAGGTATATGAGAAACGGTGTAGTGCCTCACAATGCCTTCAGACTTGCAATATGATTTAAACTGCTTAGAATAGAACTCCATCCCATTGTCAGTACGAAGTATTTTCACCTTTCTTTCGGTCTCTCTTTCAACCATAGCCTTCCACTCTTTAAATACAGAAAACGCTTGATACTTGTACTTTAGAAATAAGGCCAAACATTTCAAGAATAATCATCAATGAAAGTCATCATATAACGAGCACCTCCTAGAACTGTCTTACGAGCAAGCCCCCATAAATCAGAATGCACATAATCAAGAATATCTTCTGTAGTATGTGTAGATGTGTTGAACTTCACCCTCTTATACTTGCCAAAGATACAATGCTCACAAAATTTTAGCTTTCCGATGCTTTGATCATCTAGCAATCCTCTCTTACTCAATTCTGCCAAACCAATTTCACTCATATGCCCAAAAAGCATATGCCAAAATTTAGTAGCATCGAAATTAGATAATGAATGAAAAATTACAGCAACATTATCTAATACTGTAGCACCCTGCAGATGGTACAAGTTGTAAGTTCTAATATCGGCTTTCATCACAACAAGAAAGCCTTTTGTTACCTTCAAAATTCTGTTACCTTTGAAATATTTGTACCCCTTTTGATCAAGATTACATAAAGATATGAGATTTCTCATCAAACTTGGGATATGCCACACATCTAACAATGTTCTGATACAACCATCAAACATCTTGATCTGAATTAAACCAATGCTTGCTACCTTGCATGGCGTGTTATCACCCATCAACACAGTACCATCTTCAATAGGTTCATATGTGGCAAACCAGTCCCTATTAGGGCACATATGATAGGTGCATGCAGTATGACGAATCCACTGATCACTAGTTTATGCACAACCAGCATAAGCAACTAGTATATCTCCATCAGAACCATCATCAGTAGCAATAGTGGGTTTACCTTTATGTTCTTTCTTACCTTTCGGCCTATAATTTCCGTTGCGTTTTTTTTATTTTGCAACTTCCAACACTCAGAAATATCATGTCCACCTCTCTTGCAATATTTGCATGACTTATACCTACCTCTGGCCTTTATTCTCCCATGGTGATTGTCAGAACTTTTGTCTCTTGATTGATTTGTGTTCTTCTCCTTTTGCCTGCCCCAAGCAACCAAGCCTTCTACTTGTGAATCTGAATCCTTGAAAGGTACCATTTTTTCATCTTCCTTTTGGCATGCAAAACATCATAAACTTCTTGCAAAGTTAGAGTATCACGGCTATAAAGAATGGTATCTCTGAAATTTGCATATGAGCTAGTCAATGAACACAATAGAATAAGACCTAAATCCTCTTCATGATACTTTACCTCCATAGACTCAATGTTAGCAACAATTTCCTTGAAAGTGAAGAGATGATTTATTACAGACTCAATGTCTTGTAACTTGTGTAAAAATAATTTTTGCTTCAGGTGCATCTTACTGGTCAGATCCTTTGTCATGCAGATCTGTTCTAGCTT
Source organism: Oryza meyeriana var. granulata (assembly GCA_003991445.1). NCBI lineage: Eukaryota > Viridiplantae > Streptophyta > Magnoliopsida > Poales > Poaceae > Oryza > Oryza meyeriana. The sequence continues at coordinate 248,063 of RYFJ01000535.1, forward strand.
CCACCATACTGTTGTGACTATTTTCTTCTTAAGCACCTCCTGCAAAATATTATTAGATAGATGAAGATGGATATGTGCCATAGCCATTCGATCTCTTCTCTTCTCATCGTCGGACCAATCATTGAGGCTCTTGTTGTTGAATCCATCTAACGCATCATCTAAGTCTTGTTGTGTTAGAACTGCTCGCATCTTCACTTGTCACTTGTATCTCGATCCAGGAGTGGTAGATCGTACTTTAAACTAGCCATGGGTATTTAATCCTGAATCTCCTGGTAAGAAATTGGTGTGAACCTAGCATAGATGTGATCCTCTGTTACACTTTGAGTGCACGTAGTGTAGATCTGGAATTCGCCTGGTACACAAGCTTGGGTAGATGTAGCAATTTTTGGATGTGAATTTATCTCTCACGTGAAAGGGGCTATGCAATGCACAGGCTTGACTTTTCTTGGATTTTCCTTGGGTTGCGTGCAGCTTGGTGGCAAGAGGGATGCCGACTACTACTCTCTCTACCTTTTCTTCTTGAAGCGCAGGCAGATGCCTACTCGGGCTCGGAGTCCACAAACAACTCCGCTTTGGACTGAAAATCGATGAGACGATGATGTGATAGAACGATGCACGCTGCTACTTGATCTGATAATTCGTCGAGGTGACGAACGTCACCGTAGCCGGCTTGCAGATCAGATCTCCAATGCTCCGGTACCACTTATTAGAAAAAATAGATGCAAATAGAGACACGAATTTTTACGTGGAAAACCTTTGTGGGAAAAAACCACGGCGCCGACCGGCAATGATCACTATTGAGGAGTTGATTACAAACGAAACGCAGGGGAATTACAATGGAATGTCACCCCTTTCCATGGGGCTTATAGGGAATATATATAAGGGAATAAATCTAGGGGTCCTAGTAGGAATAGACTAGAAGTCCTATTAGGAAACTAATCCAGTAATCTGGATATGTTACATGCTAAAATTAGGATCACATATTTAACACATGGTCGTAGCATCTCCACTTATGGTGCCCAGCACGTCGTGGTAGTCATAAGTTTCCACTCTTAGACATTATGTCGCTAGAAATGAGCCATTGCGTCCACCTAATGGGGTCCGGCGGCAAGTGGATTCTTCGGTAGAATCAAGGTGGGTAAGACGAGACCGGTGTGACACTGTGTCACTGAGAAGATGGGTTTGGGCTACAGACATAGTGGGACAGTGGTCATATAGCACGTGCAAAAAGAAGCCATTAGAATATGCGAGTAGCGGTATTGGAAGGGAATCTCAAACCATGATAAATTAATAGAGGGTATTTGCACCAAATCATCTTATAGGAGGAATCTCAAATTTACAGTGACATTTTAGGTGGGATTTTGCAGTTTTCCCTTCATAAAATCATGTTTTCTAAAGCAATTTATATAGTGGAATAAAGAAATCAATAAATGGGCTTGAAAGTGTTGTAGATGGTACTTAATAGACCTTTATTATGTTGTAGATAGTAGTCAGTACATGTTCACTGTTGCAGATCTGGCCATCCGTGACCCCTATCGATGACGGGTCGAAGATCCCCGTATCTGATGACTACATCTCTGACGGGTCGTAAACTGGTCTGTTTTTGATCTATAGCATCATGGTACGACCCTTGCAGCTTATGCAGAAGATTATGCCTAATTAGTCTGGTAGAACCATAATCTTCCATTACGTGCTCTTCGAACAGCCATACTTCCTCATAATGGACTAACGCAAGATGACACACAGTGCCTTCAATATGTGAAAAAGCTACATGATACGAAATTCTGAATCTAACAACCTTAAGGAAAATCTGACTTTTTTCTTTTACTTTCTCACATAAAATGATTTATTTTCTTTTACAAAGTTAGTGACCAATGTTTAGAATCTATACCTTACCAAAAGTTGAGGTGATGGTGTGCGATCGATGTGCTCTATAATGAACATTGAATCAACAACATAGTAGTGAATATTTTCAATTGAAACTTTCAACTCTTATTGGTCGTGTGCCATATGGCAGACGGAGATGTAAACCTCTTGCATTATCTAAAAACTGAATTGTTTGAATTTTCGAAGAAATTGTCACTAGTTGATTAACTAGCTAGTTAACATTAAGGTCAGTTCTTTGAGCTTAGGATTCATTCCACCGCATTATTTCTATTTTCTTTCAAATGTTATTTCCACGTCACAACCACATGGTTTCTTAGCACATTACATATTCAGACAGAATGATAGGTACAAAGCCATGTACTCCATCCGTTTTAAATTAATTATCGTTTTAGTTTTGTTCTAAGTCAAACATTTTTAACTTTGATCATTAACTTATAGAAATTCATAAAGTTTAACAATATGTGAATTACATATTATAAAAATATTTCTCATAGTGAATCTAAAAACATAAATCTTATGATGTTAAACTATATATTTTTTAGAAATCAATAGTCAAAGTTAGGAACGTTTGATATAGGATAAAGCTAAAACAACAAGTAATTTGAAATAGAGGGAATATTTCATTACTCATTTAGCTGGCATATAAGAGCATATAAAGCAGGGTCGTTTTTGTATGATTTTTACTACTACTTCTACACATTTGTACCTATACTAATTGGGTACTTTCTAGGAGCTCTCATGTTAATCAGAAAGATTTAGCCATTGATTAAGTAGATTGTATAATCATGATCATAGATTAGTTGGGGTTAAATTACAAAGGCTCATATTAGATTTAGGAACTCCCTTAATAAAATTATTAGTTCCACATCTAATAGAGCAGGTAACAATCGTTTGACAATTTCAATAAACCATTTGATAACTTAAACAGTGTAGATGAAAAAATTGACAAGCCCAAATTATAACCGTCCAGATTAGAAAAATAGTCAATATGATGTACAACTTGGTAAATATTAATTATTGAGTGAAGTTTGCATGCACACAACAGGCTCCATTTATTTAGCTTAATTGGAGTCCTTAGTTTCTTGCGCGCTGTCTTTGGGTTGACTGTATAAAAAATAGATATAAGAGTAATTTAATTTAGAAAACTATAAAAACATGAAATATTAATTTATTTTTGAAATTTCAAACTACTAATTTTGTAACTACAAATTTCAAAGTTCATTTGCATATAAACGCATATGAAAATGTCAATTATTTGATATTGTTTACACATTAGACTAACTTGAGTTTAATACTATGTAATATACTACTACAAAATTAATTTTTCGTGGCGTTAGCAGTTTCAAAATGCAAGCGGGCCAAAAGAGTGGCCGCCTGCGGTAAGTAGGCCGCGGAGGTGGGTTGCGACCACCAGCGAAAAAGTATTATTGCTGGCAGTCACTACTATGGCCCGCCTATGAAGAGTGCATTATTTTCACATATTGGTGCGGTAAGTATGCCTCTAGGACTAGCTAGTTATATATATATATATATATATATATATATATATATATATATATATATATATATATATATATATATATATATACTAGCAATTATATTTTAAATGGAGTTTCTCGTTCTGATTTTGATCGAATCTCTCATTTTGAAACTGCGCATAAGATGTGGAAGGCCTCATCTGACTTTCACCAAGGATCTTCTAACATCAAGGAACTGCGTAAAGATGTTTTTAAAAAGGAGTATATAAAATTTAAGATGAAATCTAGAGAAGCTCTTGATGATTATTATGCTCGCTTTAACAAAATTTTGATTGATCTTCGTTCTGTTGATGATGCTTACGATACTAATTATACTCAGTCTAAAGTTTCTCGAGATCTTTTGAATGGTCTTGACATGTCTATTTGGAAGATGAAAATTACATCTATTCAAGAATCTGTAAACATAAATACTTTAACCTTGGAATCTTTGTATACCAAATTAAAGACACATGAGATGAATATTCTTTCACGAAAAATTGATTCAAAATCTTCTGCTTTAGTGTCTTTTTCATACGGACATGGCATTAAAAGCAGTTAAAGAAAGTGATGAAGAAGCATTGACTGAATAACTAGAAAAAGACACTAAAGCAGAAGATTTTGAATCAATTTTTCGTGAAAGAATATTCATCTCATGTGTCTTTAATTTGGTATACAAAGATTCCAAGGTTAAAATATTCATGTTTACAGATTTCTGAATAGATGTAACTTTCATCTCTCAAATAGACATGTCAAGACCATTCAAAAGATCTCGCGAAACTTCAGACTGAGTATAATTAGCATCATCAATAGAACGAAGATCACTCAAAATTTTGTTAAAGCGAGCATAATAATCATCAAGAGCTTCTCCAGATTTTATCTCAAATTTCATATACTCCTTTTTAAAAACATCTTTACGCAATTCCTTGATGTTAGAAGATTCTTGGTGAAAGTCACATAAGGCCTTCCACATCTCATGCGTAGTTTCAAAATGAGAGATTCGATCAAAATCAGAACGAGAAACTCCATTTAAAATATAATTGCTAGTATATATATAAAACTAGCCAGTGCTAGAGGCGGGAATAGATAAAGCAAGAACCTTCCTCTTCAGAGCAAGAATAGTGTGTAGTATGTGCATGTTTTATAGTTCGTTGCATAGGATTGGGAGGCATTGGCAATCAAAGCAGTTTCAGGTGACTTATCTTGCTCTGCTTGAATAGCTGCCTGCATTGAGTAAGCCATGTCTTTTTCAACAAAACATGTGCTGGTAAGATCTCCGCCAAGCGTTCTTTGCTCGAAGCGGACTGTACATACTTGAATCTTTCTCTTCATATTCATGGCTCATAATTCTCCTCTTTACGAGATAATGTAGCACTCATGAATGGTATTTGTAGCACACATGAGACAAGTAACCCTTTATAAAGGGTACTTCCATGGGCTAGCTTAACATTGAAAGCGCTTATAACAGTCCAGCCTAACTCGTTAGACCAAGATACAAGTGTGACTACGCTAGCTCCAAGTACTAGATCATCCTCTCCCGCATCGTTATCCGAGGTATATATGGTTAAATTTTCACAATCTTTCTACCATACATAAGGTGATCAGGCCAAAAATTGGGAAGTATGGGAGCCGTCTTGGATATCAGACCTAAAGCTCTAATACAGATCAACAGCAGACCAACAGGACTACTCGCTATAAATATTCAGCAGTGTACCTTCCCAAGGAACGTTATTCTATCATATACTAGGCCCAAGTCTTATTAGCAGTACAACATAAATCGTCATCAGTGTCGGTTCAAAACAAGCATCAGTATCGGTTATTAAACCGGCACTGCAAAAGAGGCACTGATGAGGGGGGGTTCATCAGTTAAAACCAGCATTAATAAGGCCTCATCAGTAGTAGGATCCAAATTCAAAATTTGGATGGAAAAAAACGAAAAAATATATTTTTGTACACTACTACCATCCTTAACCGTATATATACTACTAACACCTATTTTTTCAAGTGAAACTATAAACTTGTCATGTGGAGATTCAAAATATAAACCTCCCTCTCTCGCGCTCCTATCCTTAGCAACTTACCTACACAACAATCTGTTTGGCTATGGATATTTTTTCTTTTGACCCTTCATATATAAGATTTAAAACATATATTTAAGCATTTAAATGACATCAAATGAAAAGGTTGTCAACTACAAAATTGTAGGTCTCATCAAGAGCTACAATTTTCATATAAAGTTTATCTCCATCTAAGTTCATATGAAAAAGTTAGATTCATATTAAAAATCGGTACTAATATGGTCAAGGTCATCTGTGTCGGTTTAATCAGTGCCGATTCTAGTCACGAACCGGCACAGACGACCTCGTCCAAAAATTAAAAAATTTGCTACCAAAAACTCTTACCAGTGTCGGTTTGTGGCTCATTATGGTACTGATGTGGCACTAATCAGTGCTTGTTCTAGCTATGAACTGGTACTGATAAGGCCCATCACATTAGTGCCGGTTCAAAAGGATGCAGACCGGGTGGGTGAGTAGAAAATCCTCTATCAGTGCTGAGTTTTTTTCTAACCAGTACTGATAGGGCGGCACGAATGTACTATTCTGTAGTAGTGTGGGCAATTGGCATTGCCATCTTGTACAACCACTCAAGTACAAAACCAAGGTCTTGTGCAAGCTTTTAAGCCATCTTGTAGTGCCAAAAGGTAGACTAGTGGGTGAGATACGTATGTCTCAACCTTTTGCTGCTACAGAGCAGAACCATCATACTGTCCTATCAGTGCCGATTGGCAAAAACCTAGCACTGATAGGGGGTTCTTGCCCATCCACCCGATCTGCGCCCTCTCGAACCTGCACTGATATGATGGGTCTTATCAGTGCCGGTTCATAGCTAGAATCGGCACTGATTAGTGCCCAATTAGTGTCGAATTGAGCCATGCACCGACACTGAGAAGAATTTTTTGTGGCAAAATTTCCAATTTTGGTCGAGGTCATAAGCGAGGCACTCATCAGTGCCGGTTTTAAAACCAGCGCTGATGACCCTCCCCTCATCTCATCAGTGCCCCTTTGTTAGTGCCAGTTCAATAATTGACACTAATGCTCATTTTGAACCGGCACTAATGACATTTTCTGTTCTAGTGTTTTAAGCCATGCTCCCTACAATAGTGAATGTGCAGCTAAATGTAACACCCAGCCTGTTTGAAGCATATAGTTGGTGTGGTTTGGGCATGTAGCCTAGGTGTGGTTGTAGTAGTGGTTGATTTAGTACCATCTTAAAAATTTAAGTGGGTGAGGGCATGCTTACAAGTCTCTGTGCTCTAACCATGTTAACCCGAGTTAACCATTTTACACAAAGCGAGAAAATGTAAGCGGGGTACTGTACGAACGTGGACTGCTCAGCGTGTAGATCGGGTGTAGATTTTGGTTTACACAAAGCAATGACGAAAGTGTAAGCATAAACCTCCATTGCATGATGCATGTGCATTGGGCTATAGTCTACATTAGAGGGGATTCTGGGCCTCTGCCATATAAGTGGTGAGCTTGAGCCTCTACTGTGTAAGCGGTGAGCTGCCGAGGGGGTGATTGTAATTCCTCAGCTTGTTCGAAGCCTCTAAGCGGGCTAATGCAGATTTTGGTTTACACGAAGCGAAGACAAAGGTATAAGCATAAACCTTTGTTGCATGTGCATTAGACCATGGTCTGCACCGGTGGGGGTTCTGGGCCTCTGCTGTGTAAGTGGCGAGCTCAGGGGGAGGGGGCGGCTGATTGTAACACCCCCACACATTTAAATGCTGTACTTGGCATGTTTTGGGCCCAAGGGGTGATTGTAATGAACTAGTCCATTTGAAGCCTGTAATTAGTGTAGTTTGGGGCCAAGTGGGCCTAGTGTGGTTGTAACGGTGGATGGTTTAGTAACAATTTGAAAGTTTAGATGGGTGAAAGTTTGCTTATAAGCCTTTGTGCTGCAACCATTGTACCACTGGGTTAGCTCTTTTACATGAAGCGAGGACGAAAGTGTAAGCGGGGTATCGTGCAGTAGGATAATGCGGTATTTAGCATTATACTTTGACCACTAATTTCGTTCGTAATATATTGTTAACATCTAAAATTAATATCATATGAAAATATTTTCACATACAAATATAATGATACTATATGCTTTACATTAGACACATATATTTTTAGTTTAATTATTAGTCAAAGTTTTGAGATTATGACTCTGTGAAAACCAGGACATCTTAAATTTTAAAACGGAGAAAGTATATATGATATCATGTTGGTATCGTCATGATTAATTATTCAGATTTCTAGTCGTCTATATACGATGTGCACCAACTGTTCATTGGCTCCTTTGCTGCATACGAATATACATTGGTTATTATTTTATAGAAAGGGAATTATACTTTGGTCGAGATGGTTCAATAGCATTTGTACTTATCTCAACTACTTCCAATTGTATGCCTCATCAATGCATTCATATATCCAGGCTCAACAGGATACATGTTACTTTGCTCAGATCAAACAAGTTCTGAAAGAGGAGGAAGAGAGATAAGAAGGCAAGCAAGGCTCTCACACAAGAAGATCGAGGGTGCAAGCAAAACGTCTGTGCTAGTTTTCACGTCTCCAGATGTGAACTAGAGCTGAAAGAGTCCAAAGAGAGCAGAAGAGCATTGCATTAACACATGCCAGTGAGAGATATAGATTCAGTGCATGCACATAGTAAAGACAATGAAACATTGGATTAGGAGGCAACGAGAATAAAAGGAGTGCCCTGGTTTTCTAGGCACGTTTTGGATGAATAGGAGGATGCTTAATTTATCTCTCGATGGTCTACTAGTTCTCGGCTTGTTCTGTAACACATCTGAAGCAAATGGGACTGTTGAGGAGGCTACACGATATGGTTGCCCTGGGTGAATCTGATCTGGACTTTGATCACCGCTGCTTTGTAATTGTGTTCAACCCAATCGAGGAATCGCAATCTGAAGGGTTCCCTGCTGTTTCTTTTGTCAAAAAAAATGAGAGATGAAAAGTGTGGAAAATAAGATACTCCTAAGTGAAATAGAATATGCTACATTAACAATAACAGAACCAATCTCCGTCTAGTAGTAGACACTGGCATCAGTGTGTAAAGTAAAATTTCTCACAAAAAGAAGCATATTTATTTCCCTTGTGTTTACGTATAAGATTTACTCCCATAATGAATATTGACAATAGTATGTTCAATAATGCTCTTCAAACATACTTGCGAGGTGAATTATGCCTTACCATAGTTTCCAGTTTTCATATAACTCACTTGATAAATCGGTTCTGAAGAGAAGGCTATAAAGTTCAGCAGAGGAACCATGTTGTAGTTCTTTTTACGCCATGACGGTAAATTTCAGTCAATCATTTGTCCTTGTTAGATGCTTTGCTCTGTAACAAACAAAACGCAACTTTCGGTGATATAGCCTGAGGTTGTGAAAATATATCCATTCCTGAAAGATCGAATGCATGTAGAGTATGAATATTTTCCACAACGATGGAAAACTAATAAAGCAACATGACTATTTGTTTCTTCACTAAAGGGCATTCGATCAGTGATTCAGATTAGTTTTGGCGATTATGATGCAAGCTGATCCTCTAGTTGCCATGTTAGCTTTGTACTTATGTAGTATTGTTTAATAAAAACAAAAGTACTTTTTGCTGACTTCAGCGATTATAGTAGCATTGTTCTCTCAACTACCTGCAAGTACATGCTTCTTCAATTCACGCTCTTCTACATGTAAATTACAAGAGATCAGGGAGTTCAAAAGTGCACAAGAAAAATACTCTCACACTACTTAAAAAAACATTTTTGAAGACAACCTGATTTTATTTCTATAGAAAGGTTATAAGAAAATCCTCCTGTGATAATGACAAGAGAGCCCTATGGTTTAAAACCGTATGTGAAAATTAATTTAACAGACGGTAGCTTAAGAAAACCACTTGTAAGAATATCGCTATTTCTGTATATAGCTCTCTTAAGGAACCATCTATAAAAGTGATGATTTTCAGAGACAGTTCTTTAAGAGAACCTTCTGTGGACATAGGGTGATAATCAGACGTGGTTTTGTACATACCTTTCGTTTTGACTTGCTCCAAAATAGTTGATTAATTATCTCCATAATTCATGGACTTGGACGTGCTTCGACCTTCATATTTTCATCTCTTATTTACCTTTGCCTTGGAACATTTTTTTTATGCAGTCCTTTGTACGCATGCAAGCTGGGTTGATTATGTGTAGCGAATGATGCGGATGAAAAATGCCAATAAATAGTTTAGTGTTCGTCTCTCTGTATATTTTTATTGTGACACTTTATAGTTTTAGCTATAGAAAACCATTAAAGTTAACTTTTGGGAGATATGCCCCTTCGTCTCCGGCCAACCCCGGCGCCATGGATGCATCTTCCCTGGGGGAGCAAAGAAAGTGTGATGACAGCAGGGGCTTTTCTGTTTTTTATATGTAAATGTGCCTTCTCTCTTTGGTAGGTCGAGAATAAAAAAATAATAAAGACTTTATTCATCGGTAAATTACTATATTTTAATATTGACTTCCTCAAAAGTTAACTTTCGTGATGTTCTACTACTAAAATCATAAAATCATAAAGTGAGGATGTTATATAGTAAAATTTGTCTTTTATTTTACACTGTAGTTGCATGTATGTGAGTTAAGTAAATATTTACGGTGCCATTACACATTTGTTGTGTTTTTTGCTCTTCGCATCATGGAGTAATCAGTAGTGAATTAGGTGAATCCCGGCACGTTGCAACGGGAGATTTTGCTAACAATGGTAGTGTGAACTTGATAATGTAACTGTGCTAAAAATGTTAGTGAAATATTGGAATTGAATATCAAGGGACTTGATTGCTACCAGTGAACAGGTAGCGTATTCGTATTATTTATCAATTTAGAGGGACAGTACGGATGTTAGACTTTATTATCATAAAAAAACTAAGTTTTTGTTACTTGATATCGGGACCAAAGAACAAAACAGATTCATGCAACAATCATTCTTTCTAGGAGATAGAAAACCAAAGATTTGCTTCATCTTTTGATATTTCCTGACTACGTTTGAACATATATATAGAATTAAGGTAAAATGTTTTGATGGTCATGAATCATACCTCATACAAATTGTTGCCGGACTAAATAATTGTCCAAATTACCTTAATTGATTTCTAAGATGCTGGATTGTGGAGACCATGGGCCTCGGGTACCTTAAGGAAGACAATTACGATCACTCGAACAGAGCGTGGGCCGGTCCCTATAATTGGAGGTAGAGTAGGACTCAACTTCATATTACCTTGCATGACAAGAAAAATGATATAGTCCTAGCCGGATACTAGAAAACTCTTGGTCGCATCCGACTGGGTTTCCTACCCTATAACCCTCATCTCTCTAATATATAAGGAGAGGTAGGGAGTTCCTTGGGATAGATAATTCCACATACCGCGAAAGCAATACACCACAACTGGAAGTAGGATATTACCTTACCCCGAGGGCCTAAACCAGTATAAATCGACTTGTCTTTCGAAATCCATCGCATTTCGGTCCAACGAATAGCCCCATATAATTATTACTGATATAAAACATCGACAGTTGGCATGCCAGGTAAGAGCTTCATCGAGATCATCGTCATCAAGACTGATGGATCCAACCATAGGAGTAGACTGCATCAACTTCTCTCCCGGACAAGCCATCAGATTCGGGAGCCTCGACTTCATCGCCGATAATCTCGGCAATCTTACATTGTCCGACTCGATTTCAACCCGATCGGCCAGGGACCAAGTCAACTCAGCACCGGTTGGCCTACTCAACGCCGCAGCAGTTTTCAACATCCTGCTTCGACAACACCCAAGATCTACGAGTTCTAGGACAACTCTATTTCCTGATATTCGACTCGGATTCGGCTTCGAGCCGATTGAGATTGGGTCCAGGAGAGACGAAATTGTCAATCTCCCACTCGAACTCAACAACGCCGCAACAATCTTCAATTCCAATCTGATGCGGCAGACTCAATTCTCTAGAATTCGACTCGGATATGGCCCAGAACCGCTCGAGATTAGGTTCAGGGAGGTTGGGGTCATCATCACACCGCTAAACTACTCCGAAGCCGACTCCTGGTCGGACAGCAGCTTGGGAAGTTTTTCTACACCACGCGAGGTCTTCATGGCGTCAAAGGAATCAACTCCAACACAAGATGCACGCCGACTACACGATCAGCAGGAGGAGGAGGCTCGCCGACTGCGTGAGCAACAGGAGGAGGACGTGTGACGCCTGCAAGCCGAATGCGACGCTTGCAATGACAACTTGCGCAAGGTTGGGCGGACTGCTCAACAAGAGATCCTCTAAACCCGAGTAGGCGACCACAACGTCTTCATGACCCTACAATAGAACGTCGTGGCCACTGCCACGCTGTTAGATACCTTGTAGTTCGGGCCCGATCACCAGGCCACTCCGACCATCGCAAGGATCAAAGCAATGATCACCGCTGCGGCCTGTCAGCAGCGATAAAAATCTGGAGACACTTCCATACCGTTAAACAAGACGGCTTCAGACATGACGGTTTCATCTACTTCAGCACGATGCCGAGCAACTGGCTCTGGTCAACATCACTCAGAGTCACGACATACGTCACTCGGCAGTCCGAGTAATGATCGATGGCGGCATCATCATGACGACCACCACGATAACCAAGACGCCCGAGGACGACTATGGCGGGATCTTCGCCATGATATTAACGCTCGACGCCAAGAACACGATGAGGATGAGCGCTGCCAACTAGAAGATATGCGTGAGCGCTTTAGCCTCCACCACCAGCGATTTCATCGCCGTAGTCGAAGTCAGAGCTCTCACCCAGACGAAGGAGTACTAGTGTTCACCCATGAACTACAACAAGTCAACTGGCCATCTGGCTTCAAGCCTACTGGAATAGAGAAGTACGATGGGAAGACCAACCGGGAGTCCTGGCTCACAGTTTACACCTTGGCAATCCATGCGGCCGGAGACGATCACAAGGTCATGGCTAACTAACTGCCAGTCGCCTTGGCTGACTCGGCAAGGACATGGCTGGCAGGGCTTCCCAGGCGGTCAGTTGGCTCCTAGGGGGAACTCCGTGAACGTTTCGTCGTGAACTTCCAGGAAACATATGAGAGGCCATCTTCTGAGTACGATCTATATCAGTGCCACCAAAGGAAGCACGAGTCCCTCCGCGATTTTATCAAGCGTTTTTCCGAGAAAAGAAACTCAATACCTAAAATCAAGAACGAGGTCGTCATCGCTGCTTTCTGCAAGGGAGTCAGAGACACGCTATTCATTGCCAAGTTCACTCGAAAGCCACCCAACTCCATCAAAGCACTCTTCGAGATGGCCAATAAATATGCTGATTCAGCCGATGTAGTGGCAGAGGCACTTAACGACAAGCCCCGACAAAAGGAGTGACGGGAGGCGGACGACACGGCCCTATCCAAGCCAGGGAACCGCAAGCGAAATCTGGGGACTTCATTATGGCAGTCGATCGCAACCGTCCTCGACTTACTAGAAGCGAAGATTATCAGAACGACAAGTGGCATGCTTGGGGCTCAAAAGCTCAAATGCAAGGATAGCATCCCCACTCCCAACTTGTGCAATACCGAACAGCTAAGTCGTTTTCTGATACATATTTTCTCCTTTCTATGATATTCTCATCTAAATGGGTTAGGAGGCAACTCACTTCCTTATGGTTTGACTCGAATACGGCTCAGTGCTAGTCAGGATCAGATCTAGGGGATGAGATCATTAATTCCTCACTCGGTCTCGCCAATACCGCAGCCGCTTACACCTAATAGGTATACATACTACGTATTTTCTGTTTTTTCTCTTAATGATTGCAAAAGTACTCGAGTAGCATAAATTTCGATCCGTGAAGCTTTACTCCATGAAAGATGAACTCAAGTCACCCAAAATACGTGTCTGGGAAAGAGCCATGAGTTGATTCTCGACGCTCTGGGGCTATGACTAGTCGTGCAGAGTGTTTAAACGTAAGAGGTCAACTACTCGGAGAAATTAATATCAATAAGAGAAGGAACACATATTTACATCTACTGTAAAATACATAAATGTTCTTCGGGTGATTGTTTTCTTCATCATATACTACTCATCCGATATGTTTATAATGCAGGGCCAGTTCCGGATACGCGTAACAGGAACTCATGGCTACGAGCCTATCTCCTACGCTTGGGGGCTGGACTAATCTGCCATGATACACTTGGAGTGCAACGCTTCAAGAACCACTCGGAATACTCCACGAGGGCTATTGTCCGAGTACTCGTGCCAGTCGGAATTTAGATGTCACCTTTACTTTGGTACGCTCCATGTGGGCCAATAACCGACCTTCAGCACCAATCGGGGCTCGGGTATCACTCTGCTAGGTAAGGTACGTCCCATGAGAGTCGCCAGCCGAATCCTATGCTAATGTGAGGTTCGGGTACTTTATTTGGCAATAACTCTATTGAATACGGTACGCCCTATGAGGGCCGTCAGTCGAATCCTATGCTAATGCGAGATTCGGATACCTTATTCGGCTGCCATTTTACCAGGTTGAGTATACCCCAAGAGGGTCGTCAACCGAATCCTGCGCTACCGCAGCATTCAGGTATCTATTCGGTCAAAACGGGGAAACAAGCCACTACTGGAGTTTTCAGTCAGAGGTAGCACCAAACCCGGAACTTACGGAGGTGCTCATTATTTTTTAAGACTGGAAGACCCCAATCATTCGATTCCTATTAGAAGACGAACTTCTAAAGATCGCAACGAAGCTGAGTAAATCAAGCGACGGAGCAAAAGCTTTATCATAGTCAAAGAAGACCTATATTGTCAACATGCATCCAGAGTTCTCATGCACTGCGTTACACCTGAGTAGAACAAGCAGATCCTGCAATCTATCCACTTAAGCATCTATAGCAACCATGCTACATCCAGAACGTAAGACGGAAAGGCTTATAGACAAGGATTTCTTTGGCCGACTGCGGTTACCGACGCCGATGCCATTGTTCAGATATGCGAGGGATGCCAATTTTGTGAATTGTGTTGGGTATGTTGGTTTGGGCTGGCTTATTTGGTAGTAAGCCGAAGATATGAGTTCTTAAATAGTATGCCCGATTGGGTCATCCGTTGGTCGCGTTAAAATCGCGACACATGTACTATTTTACAAAAACCGATTAAATAATCAGATACGCTTCATGCTAAGCCTACAGCCAGGTGTATACATTCGGGTATCTTGATTATTTTAAGATATTAAGAATATATCCTTATAAGAATCAATAGCTGGTCTCCATTAAAATTAGGGATGCAGGTATCTTTCAAATACATCTCATCGCACATTGGATTTATTCCATAGTGATACTCGGCTTATATGCTTAGCCAAATGGCCTTGAACAAAATTTTCAACTAAATATAGCTGAAGAGTCCAATTTCTGAGAAACATATCATTCGAGAAAGACTTAAATGTTAAAGATATTTGACTTTATGTTTCATTATTTCCCAATTAAGCATAAAGTTGGGGGCTACACCTAGGCGCACACTATTCATCTATCTCCATAAAGCCCTTCATAGTCTCGTTGCCAATTGACATAAAGCAAGACTCGGGAGAAGAAGCACTCGGACAATGAGTACTCGGAAGCAATGCACTCGGGAATTTATCACCGTAGAGGACGAGCACTCGGTATCAGCTATGACTCAACTATAAAGGTCTCAGGGGCTACTGTGGAGGCCATAGGCCCTGGGTACCTCAAGGAAGGCTATTACGGCTACTCGAACAGAGGGTGGGCCGGTCCCTACAATTAGAGATAGAGTAGGACTCGGCTTCATATTACCTTGTATGGCAAGAAAAGGAATAAAGTCTTAGCCGAATACTCTATATACTGATAAGAAAAACTCTTTGTCGCATCTGACTGGTTTTTCTACCCTGTAACTCTCATCCCTCTAGTATATAAGGAGAGGTAGGGAACCCCTTAGAGTAGATAATTCCATATATCGTGAAAGCAATACACCACAACTGGAAGTAGGGTATTATTTCACCCCGAGGGTCTGAACCAGTATAAATTGTCTTGTCTTTCGAAGTTCATCGAGTTTCGATCCGACGAATAGCCTCATATAATTATTGCCAATATAAAACATCGATATGGATGTATACCTACGAATTCCCCAGTTCTCCAGTGATCTCCTCTGCAGTGACAGGTAGCAGCAAAGGATCCTGTCAGCATCTTCTTTCTGCACACCAAAATCCATTGTATGGATCAGCCAGAAAAAAAAACATGCATATATAGTGTGGACATATATTTCTAGCATTGAAGTAGGCGCTATAATAAACCTTTGATAGAGAAAAGCAAGCACGGTGTGTTGGGGGCATGGTCTGGAGAGTTGCAGGCTTGCAGAGCTGCCAGCATGACTAACAGATGCTAACCTTAATTCTGAGATTGGAGTCTGCCAGTGCTTAAGATAGTGTTTGGCTTGAACTTATTATCTCGTTTTTTGTAAGCACGCTTCTCAAAACGTTAACGAGATGTTTTTTGCAAAAAATTTCTTTAAAAAATAAATCCATCTTTAAATACTTAATTAATTATGCGCTAATGATATTTTTTATTTTACGTGCGACTTATAAGCTAGCTACTTCTATAAACTATTGTAAACACTACCTAAGTGCTTATTGAATTGCATAGTTGTTATTTTATTTCCTGATGGAGTAGTTTCCCTAGAAGGGCTATGCTAGCGCGCGCAGGGGTTGGCTAACCCCCGCGCGCTGCAGCCATACGAACGCCTCACTAGTCACTATCAATAAGTACTAATCATTCTCCTAAGCACCATCATTAGTACTTAATAATTTTTAATTATAAAATAATACATAAATAACCAGAGTTAAAAGTTTTAGATTTTAGTTGAAAGTTTCGAAAATCTAATTAAAAGTTTCAAAATTTGGATTGAAAATTTCAAATTTTGAATAGATTTTTTAAATTCTTAGTTGATAGTTTTTAAATTTGAGTTAAAAGTTTCAAAAATTAAATTAAAAATTTTAATATTAGTGATGAAAGTTTCAAATTAGTGATATAAAGTTTGCTCAATTTTTTTAATATTTTATTTTTTTTCACTATTTTATTTTTTATTTTTTTACTATGCACATGAAACGATCACACTATACACGTGGGGCCGCTCTTGGCAGCGCGCGCAGGAGCTTTGGCGTCCCTAGAAAGCGATCAGCCTCGTGATGGTTGAAATTTCATTCGATGGCCGGAGAAGCCGAAAGCCGCGGATTAATTTTCCTTTCGGCCTCTTGATGAAGCGCATCGGTTACAGACTGCACAGTTTCCCTCATTCAATGATCGCTTCTCATGCGTTAAGTGTTGCGAGCGGTATCAGCTCACCCGTGGTGGGAGGCCGGCTGCGCTCGCTATGGCAATGAAGCAATCCGAAGGAAAGGGATCTAACAGACGCTCATCTTCAATCCGATGGCTGGGATGAATAGGGGGGACGTGGCTTACTCTCAAAGCAGGAATTAGCTTTAATGACACTTAGTGGGGGTTAACTTCATAGTTATATATAGGATTGGTGATTGATTTATATTAGCTTTACTTTTTGTTAAAATGTAGATAAAAAATTTCTCCTTTTTTTTTTTCTGTTATTGTAATCCTAGAGTTGATAGTAGAAAAATAGTAGAAGTAACTTCTTTGGCTAAACAAGCTCTACCTAATGCATACATGAGTGAGCTATGTTATTTGCATTCAAATTGTGAGCAATTCTAATTCATACAAACTCTACCTAATGCAGTTCAAATTGTTGCATGCTTTTTTATGTAGTAGGTAGACAATTGGTTCATCCCTTGGTGGCTTCCAACAGGATGGTGGCATTGCCTCCAAGCAAGATGGCAGTGGTTCACAAGATGGTGGAGCCAGCATTGGCTTTGCTTCAGGAGGACCTTCCTAATCTTTTGGTTTAGGACTTGCAAAACTTATGGCTTTTGCTAAGTTAGAACTGAAATGGAACTGTTGTCTTTTGCTAAGGCAGAACTGATGTGAAAGTAATGACTTTTGCTAAGGTAGAACTAATATTATGTCGGCTCTCTCTCCTAGTTTGTGATGTTGCAATATTGGTGTTGATCTGTTGGATGTGTGGATGGATTAATTGTGGTACTCCGTATATGAATCACATGATCTTGGACTTTTGAATGTGGAATTCAGTGGTCCTGTGTAGGGACATTAAATAGCATCAACTAGTTTTGCCTGTCCGTCAAAACTGACAGGGATATTTTGAAAGCCTGTCGGCCATAATTTTCCAGTCGTTTATCCTTGTCAGTGACCCTTCACGGAATATTTCCTTGTCGGTGATCCGTCAGACATTAGACATTTGCCGCGCCATTCTACTCCTGCGGGGTAATCCTTGTCAGTTCCCCGCCAAAGAATATTCCCTATCAGTTTTGGCAATTTTCCTGTCGGTTTTTGGCCGTCACAAAAGAGGTGGATCCTGGAACTCATTTATTACCTCTGTATATGGTTAACAAGCATTAGGCTGGAGAATAGCAGTATTTGACTAATACAATGCTCTTAGTTTCAATAACCACTAGTCGTACCAGAATTTCCCTTGCTCGAAGGTGTAAGCATGAGTGAGTGGAAACTGTTTCTATGATATTATCAAGCTTGCTGCTTGAAGAGAATAGACGTGCGAGCACTGCCTACAGAATCAAGAAGACTGCCAGCAGGCAAACTGGAATTTTTTTAACTGATGACAATCACAGTAAATTAACTTTAATGAACCAATAAACATTCATGATGGAATATATATTTAACAACCATTGCCCCAAATTTTATAATTATAGCAAAAGAAAATGGAAGAAGCGTTGGTTCCTTGTACACTTCAGCTGTTCTTATAGTGTTTTTCTCCCAACTAGTTATACTGGCAACCACATGCTTTGTCAGCCTGCACAGATTGAATAACATCAAAGTTATGGACTTTATAAGGGTGCAATGATATAAATTATTTGGGACTACCTATTGATCAAATGTTTAAAAAAAATAAATCTATCGAACGATTTTTTTCTGCATCTAAAGGCCAAGATAGAACTGTTGATGTAGTTACATATATTTATGACTGAGTTACATAAATTTATAACTAAAATTACACAAATCAATAATGACAACTACAATAAATTGAAAGTGCAACTACAATAAGTTAAAAATACAATTTGGAACTCGCTTCCTCTATCCAGAATCTTAAAGTTCTATCCAATGGTTGATATTGTTGTTTGACAGAATCTAAAAAATTAAATATTTGATCAATTGTAAATCTGAGATTATTTTATCATTGTATATGCTACTTCGGCAGTAGATAAAACGAAAGAGGAGAAAGAAGCGAGCAACTACAAACTTATCCATGAGATGTACATACCAATGAAAGTTTCAATGCTTTGCACGCGTGTAGCATAGGCACGTACATAGGATTGGGAGGCATGGTGAAGAAAAGGTGTGCGTCGTGAATTAGGTAACCATCGAAGCTTGCAGAATGAGCAGCGTTGAGGTTGCGAACTCGTGATGCAGTAAAAACCTCTGATTTAGCTGTAGCACAACTGCCTCTTCAGTGTGTGCTAACCAACCGTAAACACGGTAGAGGCTTGTCCAAAGCTAACACAAGAACCTCGGTGTGGTACCATGTTTCCTGAAATCACTTGATGTCTGATCATGCTGAAGCTTCATATGTCACCTATCACAATAAAAGATGGTCGGGGTTGCTGTGCAACGGCACTCCATCAACTTGCTGGCGAGGTTTTAGAGAATAAGTAATTCTCGAAGACAGTAGCAGCAGCCGAACGTAGTCAGCAATAAAAGGTTATGTGGCAGTTTTAGATCTAAATGGCATACTTTAACAAATTTAGAAACATAGATTTTTATTTATTTTATAAGTTTATAGACATAATAGACATAGATGACATCAATCACAAGTTTAAGGACCGCTAATGGTTTTTACTCTATTATTAATCCAAAGCACTCAAGTTTACATCCAGCATACTTGGGGGATTAGTAAGCCACACATGCCGGCCAGGCTCCAAATTACATGAGTATTTGGATAGAGCTTCACTATTTGAATCCCTACTTTCATGTGCCTAAACATTGCAGATTCAAAAGTCTCCATTTTTTCTCTTTGATCTTTTGGAGTATCATCATATAAGAGATGCTCAGTAGTTCACATCCGGCAACGAAGCCGACTCCCGGTGGTCAAACGAGCGGCGCATGTCGTCCGCAATCCTGACTCAGCCAAAACATATGGGCCGATCACACACAGACACTACACACTCACACGTCCATCCGTTTGTGCCCATCCAGCATGGGCCGCACATTAATCCAATATGGATGCTGAATGCAAGATAATTTAAGAGTAAATTTTACAAAAATATAGATACTTTAATCAATAGTTGTTTGATACGATGCATTTATTTGCAGTGATGCAAAGTGAGAAATCCAAACCAAAACTTAATTGTTCGCCTCTTCGACAATAGATAAAACTAGAGAGGACACAGAGGCAAGCAACCAGGAAACTTCTCCATGATCTACGTACCAACGAGAGACTCAGTGCTTCGCACGGTGTAGCATAGCCACCCTCACAGGATTGGGAGGCATGGCGAAGCGCAAGAGTGCATTGTTAATTAGCCAACCATCGTAGCTTGTCTAACTGACAGTACTGAGGTTGCAAACTGTGTCGATGCAGTGTAAAACACCTCCCTGGTATAGCTGTAACACAACTGCCTCTTTCAGCATGTTCGGACCTACCGAGGTTTGAAGCAGCCATGCATCTGAAGCCTCTAGAATCATTACAGGCTTCCAAATTCAGTTTTCTTATTCAACAAAAATGTAAAGTCATGCCTAGATGAAGCAAGCTAAGATGCAAATATATTACTAGATTTCGAAGCTAGAGCCCACTTTATATTCCATTTGCAAAATCGTAGCATTTGCATACTACGTAAGAGTAATACAAATATAGTAGACGATCTTCATGTCAGGAATAACCATGTACCGCGGAATGCTTTCTTTTTTAGTCATGAAATTGCATGCTTGGCCAGCACGTGCATATTGATTCTTAGAACTTAAGTATATACTGTGGATCCTATATCAATTTTATCCTGACAAATTGCAACCACAAGCTTTCTCAGCATTCACATATTGAATAACGTAAAAGTAATGGAGTTTATAAGGGAGTATAACGATTGTACGGAGTATATGCTACTCAGCCATAGACATATAAAATGTAAGCAGAGAGAGAGATGAGCAACCGCGAGAACTTCTTCCTGAGACACACATTACAATGAGAGATTCAATGCTACTGCTTTGCAAGCATGTTGCATAGCCACCTACGTATAGGATTGGAAGGCATGGTGAAGCAAGGGAGTGCATTATTTGTTGGCCATCCCTCTAGAGTAAAATATGCATCCACACTGAGGTCACAATCTCTAGTAAAGCGACTGGTTTAATCATGACACAGCTGCCACTTCTCTTTCAGTAACCAATCGAGCAAACAATGTAGTGTATAGAGGGCTATGGAAAGCAATCCAAGAACCTGCTCCAGACCAGCAGGCAAACGGGTCGCTTGACGACGAAGCAGTGAATCGGTCTCGCTTATCATGAAAGGGATGGCCAGGGTTGGATGTGCACGGAGACTCCTCCAACCTCTTCACGAGGTTTCACAGAATAGCAATATTGTGAAACACGTACAGTAGCAGCAGCCATCAGAGGTCTCCAGCATCATACAGGCGTCCAAATTCGATTTTCTTACTGAACAATAATATGCAGTCATGCCTAGATAATACATATTACTAGATTTCGAAGCAAGCGCCAACGGTATATCCCAATTTGAAGAATCATAGCATTCGTATATCGTTTGCTAGAGAAATATTTTGGCCAATTTTCGTGGAAGCAAATTCTACAAGACCTACACTTTCCTGGATCTGAAAGACCTCTTCTCTACGCGCGACACGTGTCAAGTCACAATCTCAAAGCACGTCTTATTAACCCACGTTGGTATCGTTCGCACGCCGTTAGCCATCCGTAATCTCGCCTTGTTTTTCTTCAGCAGCTCAGCAAGCGCGTCGCTTCGTGTCTCCTTGGCGCTGACGGCGGCGGCGCAGAACCTCCGGCGGCCGTGTCGCAGTCAACTGGTAATCGTGACGCCAGCGGCGTAGCAAATTAAATCACCGTATGAAGTTTGTTCCTGGTCGTTTTGCCCCATATCTCCGGTAACATTGATGCTAATTTCTTGGTCTTTAGATGATAGCAGAATTCAGCCATGAGGACTGGAGAAGCATTGCTGGGGCATCGGTGACTTCTCGGCCAAGCTGATGTCCGGAAAGTTAGGCGACGCGGCGCTGGAGTTTAGGCTCTACCTGGCTATAGATGTTGTGCGCAGATTTGTTAGAACACTTGAGAGTTCACCAAGCTGTATATAGCAGGAACAAGTCTTCTAATATTCGTAGAACATAAAAGTGAAGGTCTGCTAGCAGTTTGCAACAACAACAGGCGAAAAAGTACAAGCAAATGCAAAAAAGATGTTTGCTCACATTGTCACATATAGCAGTAGACATGCCTCCTTGCTTCCATCGAGTTGCAAAATTAACGCAGGAACATTGTCTCATATACTAGATAATTAGTTAAATTCTATGCGCCGAGAAGCAGGCACATCATATTGGGCTTGAAGTAAAAGATTGGTAAATTCTCCTCGGATTGGTGGAATGAGCATCAGCGAACTATCTCCAAATGGCACTATTGTATTTGTCATCAGTGGAACAACAGTAGCAGCAGTAGCTTCTGAGTTGAATGTTCCCTAAACAATTTGTAGTCACAAGAAAGAAAATGTGTTAACGTGCTGAAATAGCCTGGCAACAAAGGAAACCAAGTTTTGGTTGATCTTACAGTTTGTTGTGAAGCTCCAACAGGATCTCTGTTTGATGATTGCTTTGGATTTTTCTTCTGTATGGTGAAGTGAACAATTAGCATTTTGTGAAATTGAAAAATTCCAAACACGTTACTGTACATAGCTTTCTTTCCGGTATTTTTGATAGCACTTTTCTTCCCTCTTTCAAGTACACCTTTTGATCTTCTGAGTGTTGAGCCTTTTTTATGTGGTGAAACTTGAAATGATATGTGCTCTTTTACAACCTCTTTTGTACACTCAAGAAAACACTTTGGCACTTCATTTTCATTCAAGTTTATCTGGGTCAGTAAATTTTCAACTTCTAAAGTCAACTTATTAAAACCATTCTCCAAGTGTTGAAGAACCTCTTGTGAAACGGCGCATTTTAGTGCAATTGATATCATTTTTCGAGAGAGATGTGCACTCTGAGACGATAAGTTCTCACTCTGGCTTTGTTTGTTATGAGAAAACGTCCCCTTTTTTGCATATTTTGTCCATCTTCTCAATATGTACCTAAGAGGCAAATTGATAATATCCTTGTGATTAAAAACCCCTAGCACATGCTTGCACAAGATACCTGCACAATTCAGATTGTTAGAGTTGACATATAAATATAAGTAGATTGAGAAAATTTGCTTGCATATGCACATACCAAGACAATCATACTTCTTACAAGAACACAAAACCTTCATATCATCTGAATTAAAGGTAACTATTGCTTCATCTTCGCTCCGATCCATGGCATTATCTTGTGTCTTCTATGTCTTTACAATTTAGCAATGTGCAAGATAGAACAAATTTCTTTTTAAATTCATCCTCAAATTCAGCATAAATATTTCTAGTATATGATTCAACGGCTATCTTCAACAATGGCAAGTTACTAACGCAGAGGACTGGATCTGAATTCCGTGACTTGCAATCTTCATATAACTCACTTCGACAAAGCCATCTAGTACACTTGTCATACTCTACCAGGAGTTCTGAAATGGATAGTTTTCTACAAAATGTTCTCTTGAATGTATTATTCATACTTTCACTCCTTTGAGTAAATGTCATGTCTGCACAAAAGGAATCATGGTGGTACACAGTGGCCCACTTCTCACATAATTCATATAAGTTCTGTAACCATGGATTCTATTCAAGCTTGTAAGCAGCCAATAGTTTTTGCCACTTCCAGTTAAAATGTGCGACTGATCTTTCTTCATATACACAGCTTTTAAACTCCTTGAGAAATTCAGAATGGTTGGAGATTACCTGGCTGAGATGCTTTGCAGTATTTTGGTATATATGCCAGATGCAAAGACGGTGGCTTGAGCTTGGGAATACTATACTAATGGCCTTTGCCATTGCTGCACATTGATCTGTGAAAATTGTTTCAAGTTGCTTACCAGACATTGCTTTCAAGAAGGTATTAAATAGCCAAATGAATGACTCAACACTTTCATCAAGCAATAATGCAGCTTCAAAAACAATAGTTTGCTTGTGATGGTTTGTTCCAAGAATTGGAGCAAATGGCATTTCAGACTTATTTGTTTGAAATGTAGTATCAACACATATGACATCTCCAAAACAAGCATAATCTGTAATGCACTGATCATCTGCCCAAAAGAAATTAGATATTCAAGCATCCCCTTTATTGAGTTGCATGGCATAAAAGAAAGAAGGATCTTCAGCCTGTTTATTTTCCAAGTACTCTAAAAGGGTTGATGCATCCTGAGTTTCCAAATACCTTTTGCGCTCACGCCCAATGAAGTTATTGCAATCCATCGGTAAGAATTGAACATTTTCATCTCCAGCGGACCATCTTTCAAAAAAATTAAATATTTCAGATGGTCTAACTCCTGCCTCTTGCATTTTGCTAATAATATGTTGATCAGCATTTGACATACGTAGTTGCAATGTAAGCATGTGTGTCTTGTTAGGACTTACAAAGCAGTGATTATGATCAAGTATAACTTTCTGCACCTTCCAAATACCTTCTCGGGAAATATGGAATTGAATACGAGCCATACACATTGACCTTTTGTTGAGGCACGTTCTTTCTTCGTATCATGTGCTGAATTAGTGTTCTTTTGTCCTTCATTGCTGCAAACAAAGTACTTAGAAGATAAAGTACCGTCTACCCTATGTTTAAGATGTCACTTCCTAATGCTAAACCCAATCTTTTTAGCATAGGAATTGTAGAAGTTGTATGCTTCGTCCTCTGACTCAAATGTCATGCCAACCTTTGGTACTCCATCTTCAAAGGATGCATTATGTTCATTAACCTGCAACAGAGGTTTGACAAAATTGGTTATTAATTTCAACACTATCGTCCTGCACATGAATGTGTGCTATTAATTGTAGTACTCTGATACAAATAACATATAACAAAATGAAAACATGATGTGTTGCCTACCTCTTGTTCTGCTGCAACACTTTGGTCAAATTCCTCAGCACCGGATTGGAAGCCATCAACGTCATGAAGACGTGAGCTTTGGCCTGTTTAACGTGGAGGATCAGAATTTCGAAGATGAAGGATAAAAGACAGGAAACTAGCAAAGGGATACGAGTTCGATCATGAACTCAGAAGTCAGAAGCTTACCAGACGACTACGACACAGCCGCCGATTGAAGATGACTGCTTTGCACCGTCGTCGTTGGCGACATAGCCGTCGGAAGGTTCTGCTCCACTGCCGTTGGTGACACGACCGCCAGAAGGTTCTGCGCCGCCGCCGTCATCGCCGAGGAGACGAAGCGACGCACGCTCCACAGGAAATCGAACGGACGGGCTAGCAGCATGCGAATGATACCAGCAGGAGTTAATGAGGCATGCTTTGAGATTATGACTTGACACGTGTCATGCGTAGAGAAGAGGTCTTTCAGATCCAGGAAAGTACAGGTCTTGTAGAATTTGCTTCCGATTTTCGTGCCCGGAAATAATGGCGACAAACCGGAAACGGTGGAGAGGTGGAGACCAAACGTCTCGCCTACATGAGCCACACTTAAGCCACCAGCCTGGCCCAGCCGAAATAGTGTGAAATCTTTTGAGGTATGTGAGGGGTGTAGAGAGGAAAATCCAACCTTAAAGATGAGCGAAGAAGAACAATAAGAAGATTACGTAAAACGAGATGAGTCATTAGTATATGATTAATTAAGTATTAATTATTTTAAGCTTGAAAAATGATTAATATAATTTTTAAAGCAACTTTTAGATAGAAATTTTTTAAAAAACACACCGTTTAACAATTCGAAAAATATACTCATAAAAAACGAGAAGTTTTTTTTCACTCCTTCCATTAGATGTGAACGGAGCCTAAGGAATGGCTCTTTATAATTCAGATGTCCCTATTGCATTTTCCCCCAAGCACTTCGAGGTTGCAGCCACGTGCTTTTTCAGCATGACCAGATTGAACAACATCTAAACTATGGATGTTATAAGAACTAGCGAGTCAGCCCCCGCTATTGCGCGGCCATCTCTTTTTTCTTAAATACTAAAATTATTTGTCGTTTTTATTATGTTTGTAAGATTGGTTTGGAACTATATGCTTTCTAAACACGAAGCCTTTGCAAATTTTGACACATTTCGTTAGTCCATATCATGTAGTTTGGTCTTTCAAGATTTGCTTGCAGTGAAAGATTTGAATTGCTTACAATGCAACTTATTTTTTTTGTTTTAGGCTCACATCATGTTGTAATATTTAGTAGTTTTTATTTAAAAGATTTAGTTTATTTATAACAGACATATATATATATATATATATATATATATATATATATATATATTATCAATTTCAAATAGATATGGCATATATAATAATGCATAGCAAGGATGTTGTAAGAAAGTTTAGCTATAAAAAAAGTTAATTTTGACACATCTGGGCTCGCTACAAACTCGTGCACCCAAGATGGCTTGCTATGACCCCGTGCAATACCATAGTGATTTTTTCTATTTGTTAACATGATTGCATGATTTTTTTTTC
This sequence comes from Oryza meyeriana var. granulata, assembly GCA_003991445.1. Classification (NCBI taxonomy): domain Eukaryota; kingdom Viridiplantae; phylum Streptophyta; class Magnoliopsida; order Poales; family Poaceae; genus Oryza; species Oryza meyeriana. Next base: position 274,364 of record RYFJ01000535.1, read on the forward strand.
AGTATGATGAGTTTGCTATAATGTGGGTCCACATGTATAAGGCTGCATAAATAATCGGATGGTTAAGAATGCTGAGATCACCAAATTAATTATGAATTGTGCATAGGATGTTTGCCTTTATTGAGAAATTTTTAAGATTTTTTCTAATTTATTATAGGCTTTAGTATACGGCGTAGGAGGGTTATAAGAGATATATATTTAAAAGACCTACAAATAAGGTCATATTTAAAGGACATACAGGTAAAGGATCTATGTTCGTGAGCTTTTTCTATGTTTCTCTTATTCTTGTAGACTTGTATTTTTTTTTTGTTAGATTCAAAGTAAGTCATTATAAGGTGGCCTTTTATTTTATTTTTTGACATTGTATATCTAATTGTGTCATATATGTTTATGAAGTGATATAGAGGATGATATAATATACATTGTGAAATACTCTTCCTCTCTACCATTTGATGGCATACGTGCTCATCGGAATTTGGATAGTTAACATGTTGTATAGACACCTCGTTAATATTTGTGACCCGACGTTTGGTGAATTTGGATTTACACATGGGACTTATACATGGTCTTGTGTGTGACATGGGATTGATATCCTTAATGTTAGCCCTGTATGGGCCAAGTACACTAGATCTTATATACTGAATGTTACTTAAATTTAAACTCGAAAGGTTGAAAAGGAAAAGATTGACATCTACGCCCTCTATTTTTCTTTTACATCTCCTGTATGATATTGATACGGTATTGTTAGAACATGTTTAATATTTTTTATAATAATGTATTCAGTCTATAGATTCAAGATCTAATTGCTTTGAAATATTTTTCATGACAAACCTAATCAACATTATTTTGACATATCACTATTTTAGGATGGAAGGAATATTTTTTGGGAATGTTACTCACAATTAGAGTATTTTTTATTTTGTGACTTTGTAGATATAACAAAGATATAATTAAGTGACATTGTGAATTTTGTTAGTAATTTTTTATGACTTTTTGGATGGCATGTTAAGGGCCATGGTAGGGCAAAAAATAATGGAGGGAATATTTTCTTCGAAATGTTACAATTTGAGTTTTTATTTTGCGATATGGTAGCTTAAATTTAGTTATGTTTGTTTTGTAAAGTAATATATAATGATATAATCTACATTGTCAGTTTTCTTCGTAGCTTTTACGGCTGTTTCGATGGCAAGTGAAGGGCCAGGATCTGACTGAAAATAACATATTTACAAGTCAAAACATGGTTAAAGGTTCGGATATGTCTGAAAATAACAGAGGGGATATTTTTTGGGAATCTTGGTTACTTTCTCTTTGCTAATTCTTAGTGACGTTAGTTCATTGATGCCACATGAACCATGGAGCCAATCCGCATCTCATGTTGCTTGCATGGTTGATGGCTTAAAGGTCAGTGCTCATCGCCCTGTTCGCCGGCCGGTGAGTGAGATGGCTTTTCTTCATGCTTGAACTCGAGGCCATCCTACATGGCATGAATCCACACACACCTCAATGCTCAACTGGCGTTCGGTGCCAGTCCTCGCGTTCTGGTGTTAAAGTTGCCATTACAGATCTGGGAAGATCAGGAACAAGGGGAAGAGACACAAGGTGGAATTGTGGGTGTTTTCTTTTTAAGATAAATCCAATGGTCTAAAATAGTGGGTCCATCGGTTTAAGTAGAAATTGATGGTTAGATGTTTCTCTTTTTTCTCAAAATTTCTATTGCTTGGCTTTAGCTCTTTTTTGTCCATTCCTTCTCTTTACAGATCCCCTCAAGTAAGATTTATTATAATTTATTGGAGATAACACGTGGCGGCTTAGGAGCGCATTAGAGGATGTTTAATGGACCATTATTATATAATAGATATGCAATCAGTATAGAACATGGCTGTGTTTTGAACTTAGTTGTGGCAGGCTCACTTTGGTTTGTGTGAAAAAAACCATGTGTTTTGGCAAAGACCCGGAGAAAAAAGGGGTGGGATTACACCTCTTTGGAACCAGCAAACCATGTGTTTAGTTTCTGTGGTATTTGGAGTCCTTAGAGTGTAGGAGTAACACCCTACCTCAAAAAAAAATGAATGTGCAATCATACAATGTTTTTGTATTATTGTATGTTCTGCTTCTTCAGCACATAAAAGGAGAGTAGAAATAGAAGCAATATCTGTTGAAAACAGGCCGCAGCCCCTTTGGACCATAGCCCCTTTCAAAATGCTCAAGACCGAAGGCCTATAGTCCAAAGCTCCTTCCGATAGCTCAAGGCCGAAGACCTACAGGCAAGGGGCCTGATACGGGAGAAGGATGCAGCGCGTCAAGCAAAGACAAAGGGCGTGAAGGTGAAGTGCATTGCGTGCAGGGTGAAGCCGCTATGGGATGGGTGAAGAGCCTGACCAAGAGGCGGAGAGACCGAATCACCAGGCGAAGGCCGGAGCAACCGAAGGCTTGCTCAAGCAGGCGAGGCCCAGCAGCGGGCCATTAAGCCAGCCAGGAGCACAATAGCCCAGAAGGCCAAAAGGCCCATTAAGAAGACGGCCCATATAGCTGCCCGACAGCCCTGTAGGGGCCTGCGAAAAGACAGAAATACCCCTGTAGCTGTCCCTATCAAGGAGCCATAATGTGTTACACCCCCGCCTTGGCACCACCGACAGTGACACTAGAGAAGGAGCGCCGTAAGAGATTGGTGTGAACCAACTCCCACAAAACCGCGTTGCTGGTACCAGCCCCAAGAAACCTTGCTGGTACCAGCGGTCAACCGAGATGTGCCATAGCAACTAAATAAAATATTTATATATATTATACCTTTATAAGTTACAACTTTGGACAAGCCCTGATCAGCAACCTTTAAACAGAACAGCAGCAGTGGAACGACAGCGCAGCGAGAACCCAATCCACAAGCAACGGCTTGGGATTAGGAAAGAAACCCTAATCTTCACTTCAATTTCACTCTTCCAGAAGGGGGAAAAGATAATGGATTGAGTACATACATACTCAGCAAGTCATGGGAAAAGTGTGAATATGCAGGCCATCAAGGAATGCTGCGGTTTGTTTCGCAAACATTTTATTTTAAAACATTTTCCAAAACCCTAGGTGTGGGTGGATCTAGGTGTAACTAGAAAGAGGCTCTCGCCTCGATCCTATCCGCGAATTACTTTGCAACAACTCAAGCAGACGAACAGATTTTAATTGATTGAAGTTTCTAGCCCAATCTACCGCGTGTCGGACCACGATAGCAATTCAGTATATATCATCTATTAGTTTATTTTCACTTTATCCTTTCCAGGATGTCAACTCCTTTTTCCTCTATTATTTTCCTTTCACTTTTGTCCTATTCAGGACATCATTCATCTCATCATCTCAGCTTCGGCTCCCAGAGCCATCCATAATCTCCATCTCAAACATACACTGCTTCCACTCGGGAAGCCTAACTGTGATGCCATCTGACATCCTGATCCACACAACATGGTCATCCATCAGCTGACCTGGCCGATTCTGGTAATGGTTCCCAACCACAAACATGCTTCGCAAATCTTTTATGAAAATAAAGCTACGCTAGAGGAATCACTTCACATCGTCCATGACCATAGGCATGGCTGTTTGAACAGTTCATATCTCTGTAGAGGTGCACGCTTTCCCACACGACGCGAGCTTACTCTCTTACTAGCCAAGCAAGAGAGGTTCATGACAAGGCCTTTCAGGAGCCATCCTACGGTACCTCATTCTCGATAGATGGGCCAAACTCAGTCAAGCATTCATCTTGCAATTTACCCCAAACTCCTAGACCAAGTACTGGGCAAGCTTCCCTTCCTTGCTCTACTCAGGAACCCGGAGATACCCCCAAACACCTTATCCCGGCGTTCCACATCTACTGGCATGCGAGGTAACCCTGTTCCGGCTGAATACTTAGCCAGGGGTGTCCCATACCGCTCATGTGGTCACACTGTATTATGGTTAGTGCAATTTCCCAAGGAATCGGTCCTTATATGCAAATACAAAGCATCCCTGCCCAGGTGATCATTTTGCATCATGAGTTTTCACAAACATTCTGTATTTCTCAAACATACCGACACCGCATGTTGGATTAAAAGATTTAATAAACCTAGGTTTCCCATTTCGACAACACATGTGATTTGAGTGGAACCGTCGATACCCATACTCATAGAACACGGATGCCGAGGTAACACTAAGGTGGAGTGACAAGGAATAGGATTTTTCAAACCTACTGGATATTGCAACTACTAGGTAGGTCCGTCGATTCGTCGCGCGAACCGAGGCCGAATCAATTTAATGTGCGCACTAAAATGCATTTTGGCAAACAATGATATTTTATAAACTGGGAGCAATATTTTCAAGGGGTGACTTGCCTCTGTCTTCGTTTTCAAAACTCGCGAGAATTCGACGTCCGAAGAAATTCTGTCGTCATCAACTATGCGTAACGAGAGAAAAACACACAAAAACCTTAGAAATAAAATACTATTATTAATAACTAATAGTGTCATGAGGTAGATCTCAATTTTAGAAAAATTTTGAGACTTGAACATGGTCGATCGAAGTTACGGTTGAAAAGATATGAATTTTTAAAGTTTAAATGGATTTTCTGGAATTAAAAAGGAATTATTTAAACTGAAAAAGGGATATGCCAAGGGAATATTCCCTTGGCTGACAGGTGGGGCCCATGGTCAGAGAGAGAGAAACTGGGGTGTAGGGTCCTCATGTCAGTGACACAGAGAGAGGATGACAAGGGGGCCCATAGGATAGAGAAAGGAAAAGGAAAGGGGCCACATGTCAGTTTGGGGGAAGAGAGGGGATGACAAGGGAGCCCACATGTCATTGAGGTAGAGAGGGAGTGGGACCACGTGTCAGTGGGACCCACATGTAAGTGAGTCACTATTGAATTAGAGATTTAATTTTTTAGAATTTTAATTATGCTGGACCCATGAGGCAGTGAAAAGATTAGGGGATTTAATCTTGCGGCCCACATGTCATACAGTGGCGTGGTGGGGGCCTACTTGTTAGTGACAAGGGGCGAGGTGGGGTTGGGCCCACATGTTAGGCGGTGTGTGAGAGAGAGGAAGTGGGGCCACCCATCAGAGAGAGAGAGAGAAAGGGAGAGCGAGAGAGATACAGAGACATGGAGAGCAGCCGAAGAGATCGACAGCTCTCGACGGCCGAGGGTCGCCGGCGGAGTATGGTGGCAGAGAGCGGAGGCGACGTGGAAGGGTTTGAGCGGCTCGGATCAGCTGATGGAGATGTGACGGTGGCCAGCGGCGCGAGGCCGAGGGCGGCAAGGAGTAGGAGATGGGGGGCGACGGTGGTGGGATGGGCTAGCGGCGGCGGAGCGCGGTTATGGGGGTTATGGGGCTCGGGTGCCGCTGAGGAGAAGAGAGGAGAACGGAGGAGATGGGGAGGGTGTGTACTCACCGAAGAGGAGAGGAGGAAACGCGGCAGTGGCTTGCGAGCTCGGCTCGGGCTCGGACCGGCGATACAGTGCGGTCATCGCAAGAGACGAGGAGGGGTGAGCTATGGCAAGGGAACAAGAGGAGAGGCAAAGCGATGCTAGAGAACGAGGCAGAAGGGTGGTGGCTCGGAGCTCGGCGCGGCGGCAATGGCAGTGGCGCGAGGAGCGATGTGGCGGCATGGGGAGTGAGGTTTGGTGGGGCCTCCCAAGGCAGCAGAGCACATGGAGGGGCGGCGGAGGTGGCATGGAGGCTGAGGCTGTCAGGATGGCGCCGAGCGGTGAGAGCCGTGGCCGGCACGACGTCCCGGGCATTTGACCGAGCATGTGTGGCGTGTGCGAGAGAGAACGGGGGGAGGAAGACGACGACCTGACACGTGGGCGCCGCTGGCAAGTGGTGATGTTTTGTATCAGCAATAATTATATGGGGCTATTCGTCAGACCTAAACTTGATGGATTTGAAAGGACACACGAGATTTATATTGGTTCCAGCCCTCGGTGTGAGGTAATATCCTACTTCCAGTTGTGGTGTATTGCTTTTGCGGTATTCTCTGGTGAGATTGTCATATGCCCTAGGGGCTCCCTACCCCTCCTTATATACTAGAGGGATGAGGATTACAGGGTAGGAAACCCAGTCGGATATAACCAAGAGCTTTTCTTATCAGCACATAGAGTATCTGGCCAGGACTATACTCATTTTCTTGTCATGCAAGGTAATACAAAGCCGACTCCTACACTATCTCCAATTGTAGGGACTGACCTACCCTCCGTCCGAGTGGTCGTAATTGCCTTCCTTAAGGTACCCGGGGCCCATGGCCTCCACAGGTAGGGTCCGCTTGTAAGAGGCAGGCGTGGCGCGGGAAGAGAGGGTTCGCTGATGCGCGGGCCCGGGGTGGCTGTGGGCGAGCGTGTGCGGTCGGCGCTCATCCTACGGCTGATGCATGGGCCCTTGTAGTTGGCCGTGGGTCATGCTGCTGACGGGCAGGGCCCCGTTGCTAGCACGTGCGGGTGAGGAGAGAGGCCGAGGCCGCGATGGGCTGTGGCGCCGCCTTCTCGGTACCCCCCCGTACGGTGATACCAGAGAGGAAGCGCCCCGCAGGAGATTGGCGTCAACCAATTCCCACGGAACTGCGATGCCGGTACCAGTCCCAGGAAACCTTGCTGGTACCCACGGTCGACGGAGATGTACCACAGCAAATAGCTAAATAAATAAATATATATTATACCTTTAAGTTGCGGCTTCGGGCAAGCCCTGGGCAGCAACCAGCAAACAGAACAGCAGCAGCAGAGCGATAGCGCAGCGAGAATCCAATCCACAAGCAACGGCTTGGGACTAGGAAAGAAACCCTAATATTCACTTCATCTGCACTCTTCTTGAATGAGGGGAGAAAAGAAATGGATTGAATACTTTCGTACTCAACAAGTCACGGAAAACGTGAGTTATGCAGGCTATCAAAGACAGGCTGGGATTTATTTTGCAAACATTTTCATTGGAAAAATATTTTAGAAAACCTATGTGTGGGTTGTCTCAAGGTGATTGGAAGGAGACTCTCGCCTCGATCCTGTCCGCGAATTGCTTTTCAACAACTCGGGCGGACGAATCAGATTTTAATTGATCTCAAGTATTCTTATACCGCCTGTCGGATCACGACAACGGTTCAGTGGATCTGCCCTCAAGCAGCTTCCATGGTATACTCATCTATTACTTTATTTTCAATTTCGTCCACTCAGGACGAAATCTCATTTTTCACTTCAGTCCTATCCAGGACATCATTTTGTCTCATCTTATCTCAGCGGCTCCTTGAGCTATTCATAACTCATCTCGATGGCTCCCCAAGCCACCCTCAATCTCATCTCAACTCATAAACCAACTGCTTCCACTCGGGAAGCCTAACTATGATGCCATTCGACATCCCGGGTCACACAGCCCTGTTTCAGACCACTCAGGTCATCCATCAGCCACTAAGACCGACTCTGGTAACGAATCCCAAACCACAAATCACTTTTTGTAAAACCTTGGCAAACAAATCTACACTAGAGGAATCACCTCACATTGCCCGTAACCGTGGGCGCGGCTGTTCGAACAGTTCATTTGATCTTTGCAAAGATTGCACGCTTTACCCACACGACGCGAGCTTACTCCCACACTGGTCAAGCGGGGAGGTTCGCGACAAGCCCTTTCCAAAGCCCTCCCAGGATAGCACACTGCCCTATAAATGGGTGCTCACACTCAACCAAGTACCAGGAACTCATTTCCTGTACTCAGGGACGGGGGTGTATTGCCCTCTTGGCACCTAGCCAGTCACACATTTATTAGCAACCGAAAACCATCCTGGGAACACTAGTTACTTAGCCAGGGGTGTTCCATTCCACCTGTGTGGTCGCAGTGTAACATGCTCAGTGCAATTCCTCAAGAAAACGGTCCTTAAAAGTCCGGAGAAGTCGGAGCCACACAGGCAGCGACGACCCGTGACCGAGTTTCATAAAACTATTTTATTTCGCAACTCTCTCGACCAAGGGTGTCGAGGATTTGTAAACCATTTTATTTAAAACCGTAGTTTTTCCCATCGTAGTATTTTATTTTGGGTAAAAAGGGGTCATTGATATTCATACCCAAGTACGAACATCAAGATGACAGGGTGACAAGGGACAGGGCATCAATTTATCCAAGGCGGGTAAAGATGCAGCAATTAGGCTAGGCCAAACAGATTCGATTACGAACTGTGGCCAAAAACAGTTGTGCTCCTATTTATGCAAGTTTTTGAAATAAAATAAATTTTAACTCATGGGTCCAACATGGTCAAGGGTGACTTGCCTCAGACTTCGTCTTCAAACTTCGCGAAAATCCAACGTCCGACGATTTTCCGACGTGCTGACTATGCGTGAAATGAGAGAAAAACACACAAAACCCTAGAAATAATATACTATTATTAATAACTAATAGTGCCATGAGGTAGATCTCAATTTTAGAAAAATTTAGAGACTTGAACGGGCTCAATCGGAGTTACGGTTTGGAAGATATGATTTTTGGAAGTTTTAATGGATTTTTCTGGGAAAGAAAAGGATTAATTGGATTTTTTGGAAAAAGAATTATTTGTGAATAGGTCTGACAGGTGGGACCCAGGTGTAAGTGGCAGAGGAGAGAGAAAGGGAGCAGGGCCCACATGTCAAGAACACAGAGGAGAGAGAATTGGAAGGGCCCACAGGTCATAGGAGAGAGAAGGGGTCACTGTAAGGGGCCTACATGTCAGTGTGACACAGAGAGAGGACAAAAGGGGCCACATGTAAGAGAGGGAAGGAGAGGATTACTATGCTTAACTGTGCATGGGCCCACATGTAAGTGTTAATGGAGGGAGTTTTATTACTGTGCACCTAAGGGACGGTCCCACTTGTAAGAGTGATTAGGGATTAATCTTGTGGGCCTACTTGTCGGTGGGGTTAAATGGCTGGGCCCATTAGTCGGAGACCGAGAGAGGAAGGGGGTGTGCCGGACGGGGAACAGGAGTCAGCCAGCTGAAGGATCGACGGCGCATGGCGGCCGGAGAGGAGGCGGCGACCGGCGGCGAGAGAGGAGGGGCGAGCTATGGGAATGGAAGACGGAGAGGATGAGGAAGTAGATGGTCGGTTTGGATTGAGCTAGTGGCGGTCGATGGCGAGGGGCGGTCGTCGCCGGCGACCCAGGGAGTGGCGGAGGGGGTCGGGGCTTCGGGTCTGGATGCGGAGGGACGAGGGGAAAAGACAAGAGGGGACATCGAGTTCCTACCTCGTGCGGCGGCGAGCTCCGGAGCACAGCAATGGCAAGGCGGCAGTCGGTCAAAATTGGGTGTTTCCGTCTCAGTGGTTTTCGGGCACCGGTGAGGGGGTGGGAGGAGGTCGCGGGACTCCGGGGAATCCAATGGTGGCGACGGCATGGACGATTGGGCTCGGGAGTGGTTGGATTTGGGCGGACCAGAGGGGCTTTGGCGGCGGCGGAGAGAGAAAGAGAGAGCTCGAGGGGGGGTGACGGCGGGGTCCTCCGACCTATTTATAGACAGAGAAACGGCACAAAAGGACAAGGGACAAGGGTGTGCCATGGCGAGATATTTTGCGAAAGGGATTTGACCTTGGGCGCCGCGAGCTACCTTGGATAGCTTGGGGCGGCAGGGAGCACGGCGCCCGTATCGGCTGGGCAGGAGGATGCAAGGTATGGTCGCGGATAGGTGATGTGATAGGACGAGCAGGCAAGTTTGACCATGGAAGCGCTCCGGGGAGGGAGATGTTTTCCTCGGTGTCGCCGCGTGCTTCTTGTGGCCATTCTACCGTGCAGGAGCCGGGCGAGAGAGACAGAGAAGAGCGAGGCGCGAGGAGGGAGATGGATCTAACGCGTGGGGCCCGCGGGTCGGAGAGACAGGGTCCGGGAGACGCGCTAACGGGTGGGTCTGAGAAGGGCTGAGGTGGCGAGCGGTGGACGGCGTCCGTGGCTGAGGTGCTGCCAGGCGGGCCCGGGGTGTGTGCAGGTGGCTATGCGGGCGCGGATGCGATGAGCCGGCGCGGTTGTGGGCCGGCTCGGGGAGGAGAGAAAATAAAGAAAATAGGAGGAGCCAAGCCGGTCGGACCGAGGGAGAGAGGACGGCCCGAAGCAACAGTGATGCTTTATATTTTCTCAGGGATTTATTTAGGAGGATTTTTAAAGATTTCCAAAAAGGATTTTTAATCCAAAATTTGATATTTTGGATCACAAAAATTATAGAGATTTTTGAGGAGGAATTGGGATATTTGTCTGTATATAGATATATTTATATATTTATATATATATAGGGAAGGAATGGATAGGGATTTTTGGAGAATTGAAAAGGGTATTTAATTTGGAAATTTTGGTATTTGGCTCATAATATTTTCAGGAATTTAAGTAAGAGGATTTCAAGGAGGATTTCATATATATACATTCACATTTATATTATATATGTACATATGTATATATGAGAGAGATTTTGAGAAGGCTTTTGGAAGGATGATTTTGATCAAGGATTTTGATATTTTGATTTTGTAGTATTTTCTCAGGAATCCAACCAAAGGAATTTTGAAGAGGGACTCTGATATAGAGTTATGTATATATATATGTATGTATATATACATATATATACATATTTGAAGGGGAGATCTAGAGAGTGTTTTTGGCAAGGATAAATTGGAGATTTAGCTTCGGATTTGATTTGTAACTTTGGGATTGGAACTCTTGGGACTCTTGGGAATTTTGAGAGAGGAATTATAGGAAGAAGGATCTCGAGGGGATTTTAGAATCGGAGTTTTATCCTCGGGATTCTCTGAGGAGGATTTCTACCACCATGGTTAAGATGTATATATATATTTTTGGAAGGAAAAAGGATGGGGGTTTTGGAGGGAATAGATAATAAATTCCCGGGGGTTGGATATTGTTTTGGATAGTAGAATTTTGGGAATCAAGAGGGATTCTGATACATATACATATATATAGATATGTATATATATTTTTAAGCAGGATTCGGAGGGAGGGTTTCAAAAGGGGGTTCGGACTCGAATTAAATCTTTAATTCGAGATTATGACTCGGAGAAATTTTTGGGGACTTTAGAGGGGTGTTTCTGAGATGGGATTTGGGCGTATATACATATATATGGATATTTGGATGATATTTGGAAATAGAAAGGAGGAGATTCAAAAGGGGACTGGATTTGGATTTTGATTTAAAACTGGGACTTGATTCTAAGGGATATTTTGGGAATTTTTGTAATGGAATAGAATTGGAGTACCTCGAGGAAATATTAGAACTTGAATTTAATTCTTGGGATTTGAGGGTTTCAGGAACATAAATTTGGCCATTTTCGGGAAGGGAGTTCTCAATGAAATTCAGAGTTTCTCGAGGGGATCAAAATGAGGAGATTTTGCTGAAAGGTTTCAAGGACGACTTTTGAAGAGTTTTATTGGAGGGCTTCGAATTGCAAAATTCGAACCCATGTATAGAGAATTTTTGAAAGGTATTTGATTTTGGATTTTTTGAGGAATTTTGAGAGAGACAGTCGAATTGCAAAATTCGAGTCTCGGAATTCAGGAGAAACTTTGGGACTGAGGTTTTAGGGTTCCAAGGGAGGCTCTGATTTGAGATCTACGGCACTTAATCCTTAAGCACACATAAACAGCCAAAAGTTTTGAAATTAGGGTTTTTACTAAAATAATTTTTAACGGCCCGAAAACCGGGGCGTTACATGGGCCGACGCGGTCGTGGGCCGGTGCGGGGAGGAGAGAAAAGGAAGAAAAGAGAGGAGGCTGAGCTGTCCGGGCCGAGGGAGAGAGTGACGGCCTACTATGAATAGTGGCATTTCCTATTTTCTCAGGGATTTAAAATTAAAGGGTTTTTGGAAGAGTTTGAACCCAGATTTGAATTCAAGTTTGGTATTTGAACTCAATGAGAAGTGGAAATTTTGGAAGGGGTCCTTGGACTGATTTGAAGGATAATTGAATTTTTTTTTGGATAGAAATTCCAGGGATGTTTAGGAAGAAAAAGACAGGGATTTAAAGGAGGATTTAAATCTCAAAATTTTGAAATTTGGCCTTGGAACTCGAGAAGAGATTTCTGATGAAGTTTCGATTTTTCTTGGGGGATAAAATAAAGAACATTTTTCTGTTGGAGGGTTTGGGAAGGGCAATTTGAATTCATAGATTTAAATTTTGGATCGAAATTTTGATTGGGGAATTTTGGGATTTCAAAGGAGGGATTTAATTGAGATCTTGGCACTTTAGTCCTTAAGCACACACAAAAATTCGAGTTTTCGGAATTAGGGTTTTTATAAAATAGTTTTTAACGGCTCGAAAAAAATCGGGGCGTTACATAATGTAATACCACATATAAATGAAACTCTAGAGCCTGCAAGTGAGCCCCTAGGCCTATAAATAGGCACCTAGGTCATTGTAATGAGGTGTTTTTGAGATTAATATGGAGATTTATCATTTTTATCTACACTAAGAATTCACTGTTGTGTTCTTCGACAACAGTTGGTGCCATCCGTGGGGAATCCACCCCAAGTGAAAGAAAAAGAAGCAAAGATAGCCATGCCTCCGAATAGAAGATCAGCGAGGAGGAGAGCGCCTCCATGCCAATACGGAGGAGAGAATGATCGGCCCGAAGAAGAGGTCCCAATCGAAGCCTCGGAGGACCAGGTTGAAGCAGATGGTCCTTCAACCCAAGGGGTTGCACAAGGTGCGGGCAAAGAAGTTGTCGTGGTGCCGAGGGAGGAGTACGAGGCCATGAAGCAGAGCATGCAGCGGCTCTAGAACATGCTTCGTCAAATTCAAGAGCAGCAGCAGCTACTGGCAGCCTAGCGCGCGGCGGTCCACAATGTTGCACAAGCGGCCCCGACCGATTTGGCTTCGACTACCCCAGCCTTCGATCTCTAGCAAGCGCAAGCTCCAACCTCCCCAGCCTTTGGTCTACACCAAGCACAGGCTTCAACCTCCCAGGCTTTCAGTCTCTCCCAAGTACAACCTTCAGCGGCCTAGGGCTTCGGTCAACCACAAGGATCACAGGTGGTGTCGCAGCTGTGAGTGATGGCCCTGCCAGCTCCAGTTTCGGCACCACCAGCGCCGCCTCGCATGTGCGGTAGTGACCTCGGTCCCCACGCTCAACAAGCAGCACCGCCAGCACCACAGGGATAATAGAGCATGCCCATAAACAACAAGAAGTCGCTGCTAAGCTAGAGGTTACAAAACCACCCAATTCCACCACAGTTCAAGAACCCTTCGATCATCAAGTACGTAGGCGACTCAGACCCCAGCGAGTTCCTCTTCGTCTACGAGTCCGCGATTGAAGCCGCTCGTGGTGACAAAAACATCAAGGCAAAAGTCATACACCTCGCGTTGGAGGGCTTTGCGTGGTCATGATACTTCAACCTACCGCCATGCAGCATATACTCATAGGAACAATTGTGCGATGTCCTTGTCACCAACTTCCAAGGGACTTACCAAGAGCCAAAAATGCAACAAGAGCTTTTTGGTATTCAGCAGAAGCCAGGGGAATCCATTCCTGAGTATATCCGAAGATTCTCCTAGGCAAGATGCCAAATACAAGATATCACAGAAATGTCGGTCATCAACGCCACCTCTGCTGGTCTCCTCACAGGCCCGCTGAATGAAAAGATAACAAGAAAATAGCCAAAAACCGTGGACAAATTGTTCCGCATCATCGACGGTTATGCCAGGAGCGTAGAGGATACCAAACGAAGGAACGAGATCCAGTCTGAGCTTAACCCGAAAGGTGCCTAGGGTTTGACCGGCGTGACTCAAGCTAGGCCACCGTCGTCACCGTGAACACAATCGGCCAGGAAAAAGTTCAGAGACAAATGACCGTCGAAGAGATCAACACCCTTCGGCTGAAATTCAAGAACTCGCAAGGCTTGCCAGCGAGGAAGAAGCCGAAGAAGGAAAAAGACACGTTCTGTGCTTTCCACAGCGAGGCCTCGCACACCACCGAGCAGTGCCGAAACATCCAACATACGGGGACTACAGCTCGAGGGGATCAAGCTCCACTTCGTCAAGAGCTGGCCCTGGGCGAAGCAGCGAACCAGTCTGAAGAAAACATGCCCCTACAAATCGAAGCGACTCTGGATGGCCAGTGATCACTTGGGGCTCCTCACAAGGCCTATAGTCAAAAAGGGAAAAGAAAGCACACGAGAGGGCGATTAACCACATCGCCATGACGCCCCAGACCAGGGCGCCCCCGTTCGCAGCGATGTCGATAACCTTCGGCCCGATGGACGCCGAAGGCATCTTCTCCCCGCACTAGGACCCCATCATCATTTCTGCTGACATAGCTGGATGCGAGGTTCGATGTATCTTGGTTGATGGAGGAAGCTCAGCGGATATCATCTTCGCCGATGTCTTTCGACAGATAGGGATTCCCGAAGCTACACTCGTCCCAGCGGCTATCCTGCTGCAAGGCTTCTGTGGAAGCTTGGTTCACGCGCTGGGGCAAGTATAGCTGCAAGTGTCATTTGGTGAAGGTGGCAACGCCTGAACAGAAGCCATCATCTTCGACATTGTGGATATTTTGTATTAGTATTAATGCCATCCTTGGTCGCTCCATGCTGAACAAGTTCAAAGCTGTGGCGCATCACAACTATCTACGGCTGAAAATGCCAGGCCCAAACGGGGCGATCAGGGTATGGGGTCATCAGCCTTCGGCCATGGTAGCTGGCCAGGCGTCAAAGAGCGTGTGAGAGATCCACAGCGTCCAAGGAGATTGGCAAGGGACGGCGAGCGGCTACGGCATGCACTAACCTTCACCACAAGGAGAAATCAAGAAAAATTTTGGTCGATCCCACCGACCCATCGAAAACCGTGTCTATCGGTGGCGGTGTCGACGAAGAAGTGGCGATCAAGAGGCTGTAGGTCATCAGGCAGAACCTAGATGTCTTCGCCTGGGGCCCGGGTGACTTATTAGGTGTAAGTCGAAGCCTCATCAAGCACCACCTCGTGGTCAAGCCCACTGTCAAGCCCCGCAAACAGAAGCTGCGCAAGATGTCAATCGACCGCCAGGAGGTGGCCAAGGCTGAGGTCAACAAACTGATCCACTCACAAGTCATTTGCGAAGTCGAGCACCCAGAGTGGCTGGCGAACCCCGTCTTGGTCAAGAAGTTGAACGGCAAGTGGAGGATGTGCGTTGACTTCATGGACCTCAACAAAGCGTGTCCAAAGGACGACTTCCCACTCCCACGGATCGACCAGCTATTCGATTCGACTGCTGGCCAACCTGTCGGACAAGTCCTAGGTACCAGCTTGGCACTGTCTGTCAGAGGTAGGGGATGGTGAGCAGCTAGAGCATCACTCGGCCGCCAAAAAAATGCCGAAAACGCATAGCGCGAAAAGCTAACCTACCAGACGAGAGCCAAGTACTAACTTGGTGCTATCTGTCGAAGGTAGGGGATGGCAAGTGGTCGAGCATCGCTCGGCCGCAAAAAAAAAAACTGGAGTAGGGTTATTATCCACGATGGAGGCCCGAACCAATATAAAAATTCTTGTGTTTACGCATTTGTCACAAACGACCCACAACGACAACGCCTCATCAGCGCTCCTGTCGAACGAGGGAAGCGGAAAGATCGAAGCATCACTCGATCAAACGCTGAAATTGCATCGTGCCGTCCAAACGCATAGCACAAAATCCAACCTGCCGGACAAGTGCCAAGTACTAACTTGGCTCTATCTGTCAAAGGCAGGGGACGGCGAGCAGCCAAAGCATCGCTTGGCTGCCAAAAAATGCTGAAAAAGCATAGTGTGAGATCCAACCTACCAGACAAGTGCCAATTACTAACTTGGCGCTATGTGTCGAAAGAGGGGACGGCGAGCGGCCGAAACATCGCCCAGCCGCCAAAAAAATGCAGTTGGCTACATAAAGAAAATGCCAAAGCCTAATGATCTCCAAAGTCTAAAAGGTGTCGAAGCCGTGGTAAACAACCTACTGGACAGGCACCAAGTACCAACTTGGCGCCGTATGTCAAAGATAGGGGGATGACGAGCGAGAGTAATGAGAAAAGATGGGGAATCGACAGTGGCAAACGTGCAACGACAGTCCCAAATCCCTTGTTGACACCTCGACATCTGAAAATTTCTCTATAATTCCACCATATCGCCACGGCGAAACCGGGGTTCCTGCGTAGCCACTTCGCCGCAAAGCGGCAAGCGTAACTTCGGCCGTTAACCACTACGACCGGGACGCGGTCTTCAGGACCCGGGTATCTCATCTTCCCGGATGGCTGGAAAGCCACAAAACTACGCGTGGCATGACCTCGCGCTAAGGATCGTGGAGCCCACATTTTCTCTTCTTCGTCTCACATGGTCGAAGCGCCAAAGTGAAGGACAATGGCCTTCACCAGAAGGTCTTGAGCTAAACTCGGCCGAAGTAGGGACGGCGAGCAGCCTGCCTATCATCAGGAACTGTATCCATGAGCTCGGCCGAGTCCTAGCTCACCCTTGCACGTGAGGGGCTTGTTAGTGACAGCCCGTAATCCCTTCGACCATAGCCCCTTCGGAATGCTCAAGACCGAACGCCTACAGTCCGAAGCCCCTTCGGGCAGCTCAAGATTGAAGACCTGCAGGCGAGGGGCCCGATACGGGTGAAGGATGCAGCGTATCAAGGGAAGACAAAGGGCGCGAAGGCGAAGAGCACTGCATGTAGGCAAAACCGCCGTGGGATGGGCGAAGAGCCTTACCAAGAGGCGGAGAGACCGAAGCACCAGGCGAAGGCTGGAGTGACTGAAGGCTTGCTCAAGCAGGTGAGGCCCAGCAACGGGCCATTAAGAGAAGCACAACAGCCCAAAAGGCCGAAAGGCCCATTAAGAAGACGGCCCACATAGCGGCCCAGCGACCCGGTAGGGGCCTGCGAATAGGAAAAGACAGAAATACCCCTATTGCTGTCCTTATAAAGGGGCCATAATGTAATACCACCTGTAAATGGAACCCTAGAGTCTATAAGTGAGCTCCTAGGCCTATAAATAGATACCTAGGTCACTGTAATGAGGGCTTTTAAGATTAATACAGAGAATTACCATTTTTGTCTACACTTAGAATCCACTATTGTGTTCTTCGACAACAATATCAAAACGTTGTCAACCAAGAGGATAATATCCATGCGAGGGTTAGTGCTTCATAGGTGTACATGTAGTGTGGCCTACCCACATAGGTTTTGGAGACGAAAGGAAGAGGAGTGTATTGCGAATTGGCCAACCATCCAAGTTCAAATCAGTCACGGCGTTCAGGAACAAAAGTCCTGCTGCAATAAAACCTCACTGGTTTAGTTAACTGTAAACACAATTGCCTTTGCCTTTGTTTGTGCAGTTTGGTCAATCAAAACCATACCATGGAGGGCATTGTGTAGCAATGCAAGAACATTGGAGCTGTGTAGACCAGGAGGCAAACAGATTGTCAAATAGGAAGTGGTATTGAAGTGGTAACATCTAATTATACCTATTGGTCTTGTGAAGAGAAGAGAGGCCGTAGTTGGCCAAGCAATTCTGAGACTCTCAATACCTATTGCATGTATGAAATGTAGTAACATCAATCTTTAAAAGCCATGTCCATAAACTCAGTTTTTACTACCGAACATGATAGGCACGATACTACTTTCCCAGAGCTAGCTATTAGTCAATCTCAAGATCAGAAACAACTGTGTACCTAGCGGGGCAGTGCGACCATACCACGTCTAGCTGACTACTGGCTGATCAAGACGATGAAGAGATGGCAGCGGGTGGAGTTGCGTGATCGTGGATGTGCTCGGGAAGGAAATATCTCGCGCGTGGCGCGGGAGAGCAAGCCCGTTGGTGTTCGGCGGTGATGAAGAAGAGGAGGCGATGAGTTCCGGCCCAACTGAAATAGGCCACACATATGTTACAATTATGATCCAGCCCAACCAAATGGCCCGAGCGTACCCTGCAACACCATTTGAGCCAAATTAACGATATAGCTGGGCACATATTGCCCGCTCGCTATCCTGGTCGGGCCCAACTAAAACGGCAACATCTCTCTCTTAATTTTGGTCTGAAGTCATTGAGCTCTGAGGTCTAGTCTTCTTTCAAGCGCCAGAGTAGGGCCAGGGAAATTGCTTGCCTGTCCATTGTCTAGTACACATAATTATGGAGTATCATGTCAAAAAGAATTGTTTTTCATTTTTTTCCATCAAATTTGAAGTTTTTCCAGCATGTGCATATTGATTACCATCTAGAAAGAAAGATATATTGGGGTTGGCCTAGCCCAAAGCGAAGGCTGGGTCGATCTATGTTGTCTTGTTATGAGATTGGCCCACTGTTGTAGCAAAACATGGTTTCGCTACAACTATCGCAGCGAGTGCTCCCCTCACCATGGGAGAGACCTCAAGCTTGAAGACATGGGGGAGGAGATGAGAGGAAGGGAGTGAGAGCTAACAGTTGGGTAAAAAATGGTGTCTGTCCCCACTTTGCCCCCTTTGGGGCTCCTTTTATTCATGGGTTGATGGGAAGTTACATTTGTGCTCATTGGTTAGTACAAGGAGGTGGTTCTTGACCACATGATTTGGGGGTATTTTGGTCATATGCCAATGTACAGGTGGGATATGTTACAGGGTATATCTCATCTATTAAAATTGCACCCTAGGAGTAAAATAATCCCCAACACCCACCATAGTGAAAATTAATCTTGGCCAATGGGCTTTCAACCCCATGCCCCTGGCCATACCCTTAGGGTTCCTAGGGCCTAGGTCTGCCCCTCCATATATGCCATAGATCCTATAGCATTTTTTTCCTAACAACTTGGTACCGCAAGTTCTATATTAGTATATATGCTCAGACAGAATAACATCAAAGTTATGAAGTTTATAAGGGTTTACAGTGATATATCATTTATGTTTCTATATATGCTACTTTGACAGCACATAAAATAAGAGCGGAGATAGAGGCAAAGGCAAGCAACCAGGAACTTCTCCATAAGATGAGAGATTTGCTTCGCATGTGTGCAGCATATAGTCACGTACATAATAGGATTAGGAGGCATGGTGAAGCAAATAAGTGCATTGTGAGTTGGCTAACCATATATGTTTGTCGAAGTGCCAGTATTGAGATTTCATACTCCTGATGCAGCAAAACCTCAACGGTTTAACCATAACACAACTGTCTCTACAATTGTGTCCTGACCTGCTAGGAGCATCATATGCTTAGAGCCGTCCAAACTCAGTGGCGTGTGGTGGCGGGGAGGTTGTCCATGATGGAGCACTGTCAGTATGAAACTAAGATTAATTAGACCAGCATGCAAATTGGAAATGTTTTTTTACTGATGGCAAATCATAGTAAAGAGTAATGAATCAATAACCATCTATGAGAATATACGGTCTAAGAACTATGTTGGCCCAAACTTTATAATCATGGCAAAAGAAAATAGAATAAGGACTAGTTCCTTGTATATAACTTTTTTCTCCCAACTACTTTCAACGACTTTCTTGGTCAGCACGTATCGATTGAATAAATTCAAAATTATGGACTTTATAAGGGTGTGTATAATGATACATTGCTTTATCATTTGTTATGTTTGCTCTGATAGTAGATAAAACAATAGTTCAGAGAGGGGTGAGCAACTGGGAACTTCTCCATGCGTTCCACATTCCACTAAGATTTAGTGCCTCCCACATGTGTAGCTAGCGACATACATAGGATTGGGAGGCATAGTGAAGCAAAGGAGTGCGGTGTTAGTTGGCCAACCATCCGTGTTTGTTAAAGTATCAGCATTAGTGTCACAACTTACTTATGCAATAAAACCACTCTGGTTTATTTGTGATACTACCACATCTTTCCCTGTGCTCTGACCAACGGAGAAAACAGTGTAGAGGGCTGGGAAAAGTAATGCAAGAACATAAGTGGTACCATGTTTCCAAGAGCAGCAGGCAAACGGATCGCTTGGTGGAGAGATCGTGCTGAAGCTCCGTGCGTTGCCTATGGTGATCGGGGGCTGTGCAATGAGAGTATGAGACTCCGTCAACCTGATGGCGAGGTTTCAGAGAATCTGTAACCGTGAACACACAGTGGCATCACTACAGGCGTCTAAATTCAGTTTTCTTGTTCAAAAAAAGTATAGAGTAGTGATCATCCCTACATGAAGCAAGCTAATATGCAAATATTAGTTGGTTATAAAGCTGCAGTCAGCCATATATATTCCAGTTTGCAAAATTGTAGCATTCGGATGATCGGCATGTCATCAGAAATCCCATTCCGGCCCAAATAATATCGTGGCTCACTTTAGCCACAAGCCTATTGTGGCCCGGATGAGACTGTGACAGATAATTAATCTCTCTTTTGAGGTGAAGCCTTTGTGGCATGTGTTGACGTTTTCGGTCACAAGATGAGAATCATTTGAAACTTTGCAGTCTAGTAAGTCGTCAACCACCTCGATCTTAAGAGCTCTTGATCAAGATAGGTTTTGTCACCAAACTGGCTAGCAGGGCCGATTCCGATAGATTGAGATAAACACCCATCTCATGGGAAGAACAGAATGTTTATGGGACAAATCTACAAAGGGATAACTTGCAATCTCGTAGCGATGACGGATGATTTATTGTGCAAATTGACAGAGATGGACGAACTAGGATAGAACAAGGCAAAACGTAGAAGTAGAATTGAAACAATGATTTAATTGATTAATTGGATGTTGTATTATTGGTTGATCAAGAGATTGTCAATTGAACTGGCCATAGCCCTTATAAAGGGGTTGTTCTTACGTTTTCTAAGCCTTTTTCACGTCTTATTAAAGTTAGAGACAAATTAGGACTTAACAAACCCCATACAAACCCAAGGAAACACGAGAGAAACTTTAATAGGATTCAGACTCCTACTATTAGTGCGACAGTCAGGTCGACCGGTCTGGCTGCCTGCACACCGTTGGTCTAACTGGCACCCAATGGCGGTCCGACCGATCTCATATAAAAATCTCTGGTCTTTCTTCAAATTTGGCTTTTCTATTCCATATATTTTTCCATAGTGCCAAACGGGCTGATCGGTCCGACGGACACTCAACGGTGGTCCGACCGATCTCATACAGAAAACTCTGGTCTTTCTTCAAATTTGGCTTCCATATACCATATGTTTTTCCTTAGTACCAAATTTAGGCGTTAATACATGCCCCATACCTTTTTAGCAAACTTGAGAGCCAAAAAGCACGAAAACACGGGCTTAGGATGACAAACCATTATCGGCCATACAAGTTGTTGGAGCTAGGCCACAACCCCTTCAGCCGGGTCAAGACCAAAGCCCTACGCCACAGGGCGAAGGGCCTAGCGGACGGGCGAAGCCAAACGCCACTGGGCGAAGGGCCCGACAGACGGACGGACCCTAATGCCACCGAGTGAAGGCCAAGAAGCTTGGAATGGGCCAAAGGACCACGCAACACGTCATTGAAGCTCAATAAGGTGCCGGACGACCTGCCAACACTGACTAAGCCTAGAAATGCGGGAGGTCCACTAGGGAAGCAGCCCAGTTAGGAGTCTGGTGCAGCCCATATGGGCTATCGCTTAGGAAAAGACATGTGTACCCCTTGTAGTTGTACCTATCTAAGGGCTACAGCATAATACCACTTATACATGAAACCCTAAGCCTATAAATAGGCTCTCAGGTACTGTAATAGCAGAGTGTTTTGGGATTCAATACAAAGATTTACTTTCTTTGTCCACACTTAGAAATCAATGTTGTTTCCTACGACAACAAAAACTTACTAAGTGTCTTGCCAAACACTCGGGAAGTATTTCTTGAGGTACTTCCTGTTAATCACTCTTTAAAATCGTTTTCCTTGCAATGTCTCAACAAAATTTGCATTCCCATGCACGATACTTACTATCGAGTAACGACCTTCCCAACTAGGTGACAATTTACCAAATTCTTTGCTCCACTTCTAAACAGGCCTAGTCGGATCGGCCGTGAAGCCCAGTTGGACTGGCGGTGTTGATGGTCACCTGCCCGGCTTCGGTTTTCTTGATTCGTATCACCTCCACCGTGTCTTCAATGGACATTTGTACGTAATTGGGCCTCACCTTGATGGTAATCACCTCCAAAGTCCTGTTCTCTACTTTAGTGCGCTTTTATCTTTCTCTTCTTCGTCAAACCGATTTTGTGATTGAAACTGACTTTTGTTTGGAGTAGATAAATGGTCACATACCAACCTCCATGGTTCTACCCATCCTTGTTGATATGGCATCAGCAGTGATGGCGGATATGGCATGTACATCGGCAGCGGTGCCCCCTATGGCATTAAGTAAAGGGAAGGGGCATGGTGGCAGCATAGGACTCGGTGGTTCCAATTGCCTTCGTCACTAACCAAATCTCTCCCTAGGAGGTGATCTTTGTCCTTTTGAATTTCTAGGCCAATCGTTAGGTTGTTGACCAGCCTTTCCACTCTCATATTTTTTCATGAGCATATCGAACGTAACCTTCGGCTTCTTTGCAGTCTTAGAGCTCGAAGCTTCATCCTTAACTTTCCAAACTCCAACCTCCGGGCGTTTTTGTTTGATCATCTTAAGCCGAGGTTCTCCAATGATGACTTCCAACCCTTTAGTGGTATCGGCTTGACTAGGCCGAACCAATACCTTCTTATTATTGAAGTCTGTTGTATTCACCGGGAAAGGGTCATGATCTAGCCTCATATTTGGATCATCGGTAAAGTTCAATCGTCCTTCATCTATGCCCGATTGAACTTGTCGACGGAAGACATTGTAATCATTAGTAGCATATGAATAAGAATCATGCCATTTACAATATGAACGATGTTTTAATTATTCCGTTGGTGGTATGATATGGCCTTTGGCAAACTAATTTGTTTCACTTGCGGTAAGTACTCAAATATTTTATCACATATAACTACATCAAAAGTATACTTAATTTGACTTTGCCGATCCTTGCAAGGAGTTGGTGTCAAGTTAGAGCAAACAAATAGCTCATGTTTATTAGTTCATGACCATTCGGCTATGTAAACATCATGATCTTTATCATCATCCAATGATTTATCATTGGAACAATCAAGGACATTTATACTAGGCTTTTATACTAGCAATGTCTAAACTTTAATCTAACAATACCCAAATGACTCTAAGGGGGCGGATAACTATTTAGAGGGGTAGGAGGACGACCACGGGTTCCCTAGGGTCATGCTTCACCAGGTTGGTGCAACACTTTGTTTCTGTGTTTCCGACTGACTTGGATAGAATTTGGAGGTAAGGTTAGACCCATTGAAAAGAAGACTCCGAAAGCTTTCCATTAAGTACTCATTAGCTCAAAACGGAGCTCGTATGCAAATTTGGCGACCGTTTGAAGTCAATGTTGCCACGGGAGGCCGAACCGGATTACAAAACGTATAGGGCTTGATCTCCATCTCTCTATGCATCATGGGAGATGTCTGCAACTGTCTTTTATTTCTCCAACTGTAGATCACTCCTAAGCATATAAATATATGTATTTCCGATATTACGTAGATTCATATCCATAATATAATTAAATTAAAACCTGTTGTGAAATGGGTTCACCTGTTGATATATGATATGATCAATGGTTGTAGTTGTGGTAGTCCTGGTCACATCAGATCTTCAACCCCGATATACTATATAGTATGTTTACCAGTAACTCTATCGGTTTTGCTATGAATATGCAGTATAGGAGCCACACTAGTACTACTGTATGCATCATTATATGGTAGATTGGCCACTGAAAAGCCAATTTGTATGGAAATTTTATCCATCGTACTATCAAAGAAGGAATTCATAGCAGCATCCAATTGATTTGTCAAAATGGTGTAAATTGATCTGTCTACGGAGCTAGCAACAAGTTCATGGATATGAAAGAATAAGTCATCAGACTTGGGGATTATCTCTTTTGAGACGATGGTTCGGAGAAGCAGGGCGTTTTTTTAAGACCATTTGGTGAGTCCTAACATAGCACACGTGCTTCACCTTCTCCATCGCCAATTTTTACTTCTCAATCGCCCGTTTCTTTTTCTCGGTCAGGTCCTCCATGGTAAGTAGGATGACATTGCTTTGAAAGATCTCCGTACACTTCATCATGGTGTTTATGTAGATTTTCCCAGTGAAGTCGTCAAAAATCGTATTAACGCTTTTTTCGATCACATGACAAGAATCACCTAAAGTTTTGCGGTGTAGAAAGTCACTAACCACCTTGATCTTGAAAAGCTCTTGATCAAAATGGGTTTTGTAATCAAAACCGGTTAGCGGAGCCAATTCCGATAGATTGGGGGTAAACATCCGTCTTGTGGGCAAAACGAAAGGTTTTCGGGATAAAACTACAAAGAGGTAACTCGCAATCTCGCAGTGAAGGAAGACGATTTATGGCATAAATCGATAAAGATGGATGAATTTGGCTAAAACTTGGCAAAATAGTAAAATTATAATTAAAAGAAAGATACAATTGACTAATTGAAAGTAGTGTTGTTGGTTAATCGAGAGATATCCAATTGAACTGGCATATACCGTGCAATGCACGGGTTAACGGCTAGTGAACATTAACATTGACATATACATAGGATTGAAAGGTATTGGTAATCAAGCTAGTGCTTTGGCCTTTCTAACAATAACCTTACTTAAAAAAAAGAGGCAGCGTTCAGCTAACTAGGTCGTGTTGGTTTACTACGTCTTTGGTTGGTTTCTAAAGTCTAACTCAACTAGTTACTGTGTGTTATGATGAAGCGAATGCACTATGGAGGCACCGCGAAAGCTCCTGGGCACGCGTGCACACTGCCCCTACATGAATAATAAAAAATAAAAAATAAAATATTAAAAATTCGAGTAAACTTTATATCACTAATTTGAAACTTCCATCTCTAATTTTAAAACTTTCAACTCAAATTTAAAAACTATCAATTCATAATTTAAAAAAATCTACTCATATATTGAAATTTTCAACCCAAAATTTAAAACTTTTAATTAGATTTTCGAAACTTTCAACTTAAAATCTAAAACTTTTACTTTGCTTATTTATGTATTATTTTATAATTAAAAATTATTAAGTACTAATGATGATAATTAGAAAAGTGATCAGTGTTAATAATAGTGCTTAGAGAGTTTCGTGCGGCCTCGTATATACGTATGGAGTCTATACGGCCGCGGCGCGCACAGGTTAGCCAACCCACGCGCGCCCGCCAGCCACGTCCTAGAGGCACTGGGCGCATTGAAGATCAATCTAGCAGCTACCCTGTAAGCTGATTGACATGACCCTAGTATGGAGCATCTATCATCTACTCCCTCCCTCAGTCCCAATAAATTAATTTTTCTACACAAATCTGGATATATTTACCATGGCCGTGATACCAACTATACTTATAAAAGACAATATTTACTATGTTCTCAATCGGTAATAGAATCAATTTAGATCTTCCATCTTTTCTCATCTAATAGACCATATATTTGACTAATGTTACTGCCTAAATTGGTTTATCTACAGGAGGAAGAATTTATAAATCAATGTCTGATTTCTGCGGTTGATAATACCAATAGAGACGAATGTAAAAATACTCGCTCGTAAAACCAATTGTTGCAGACCTATACTCCAATTGGCTCATTATTAGCCCGTGAAATTCTAAATTATTAAAAAAATAAAGCAAGATTTAATTTAGTAACTGAGTAATATTTTTACCAGACAAACACAAAATTTGTTTTTCCGATGTAGCAGACACCATAGTCGGATGAGGATAGAGATATCATAAAGAGATACTACCTCCATCATAAAATAATTGTCTTTTTAGTTTCAAAATTTATTCTAAAATAATTATCACTTTATGTACTACTTGTCTCACCAATCAACTCATTTAAATTTCTTCACATTCTACCCTCAATCACCTTCCACTTCTTATCATACATCATTTAATCAGGGACACTATTAATGTCTTTTCTTTTTAAACATTAATCTATGCTAAATAACCTAGAACAATAACTATTTAGAGAAAGTATCAATGAATTTATTTCAGACCAAACAAGAACATATATAGCAGTATAGCACCATGCATTGCAGCATATAAACTATTAGAAATTCAGAGTTTAGTCAGGATATAACTTGATAAATGAGATGGCCGTAACAGACTTGCCTCTTGTACTCTGTAAAAGAGAAGGCACAGCCCATGAAGCCGCACCCTACGGCTGCCTCAGGTGAAGCTGCACATGTCGCTTCGACACATTTGGAAGGAAAGCAGGAGACGTACTCTCTAACATGGGGTTCTTTGAGTGAATCAGGTGTTCCTCCTCATCAAGGATGATCTCAATCAATGAATAGAACATCCATAATGCTCTTAGTCTTAAATATTCGTTATGTAGATGTAACTGATGTAAGCGTAGCTGATTATCTCAACCAAGCAAACAAAAGGTCTTTCTCTGGGTTTTTAAGTCAAGAAGAAGATAGAGATCATCCTTAAAAAGACATCTTCAGTTGGTCGCTGTGGCTGTTTTACCATAAAAGATAACCTTATTCCTCTGTTTCTAAATATGCCAAATACATAAATCTACACGAAATATAGCTCAGCTCACTACAATACACCCACACACCTGTTGAAAGTTTTTTTTTATGGGAATTACTCTCCACGAGGCGTCTGAGCAGAGTCAAAATGTCGGACGTCATCTCACTCCAAAGTTCCATCTCACTCTGAAGTTTCCCTGGACACCTGCTAATCTCTCTCTCCTCTACCATATCAGCCGGATGCATGCATGCAAGCATAGATGGATGTACAAATTGAGATGGGATCTTTAAAACCATTTTTCTTTAAAAATATTTATCTGTTCTACGAATCGATTATACTATTGTATTTGTGGGTACCTGTTTTTCTGCACTATAAGAGATAATTGGTACAACAACGCGAAATATCTAGTTGGATGGAATGTCAAGAGAAAGCCAAATAAAACTATAACCATCCAACCTCATCGTAGCCTTGTTATACAAACCACCAATTATAATGCAAAACAACCGAAACGCCAGACTAAGAACACGAGAGATATTTGGAAGAATAGTTACACCAGTCCGTATGGCGAGATATGCCCGTCAAACCATACGAAGGTGGCAACCAAACATGATACATATATCTGAGGGGTCTACGATTGAACTACTCTCCATGTATCTCAACTGTTCTAAGCCTATACTCATGCAGACTAGCCCCAGGATAATTGCTAGTCTACACTTTCATCTCTAGCAATAATATTCAATAAATGGTTGTACAAGTAAGTAAACTAAATTTATTACATCAGAGTTACATAGGTAAATTGACCGAATAATATGATTCAGCGGAAGCTTGTCTACCTATACCACAGGCAATCCGACTAGGGGTAGACCCCTTAAAGAATCAATCCTGAAGAAGTAACGAATTTCCGTAACACTCAATCTACAGCAAAGATTTATAACCATATAAGTAAGAGTCAGTACATTACTGAAATAATATACTGGCAAGGACAATCCTACATCGCTACATGCGAGCTCTAAAATCAAGGAGATGGCTATTTGTGGGTTCAGTTTTGCATAAAGCTAATTTTAGTTCATAATCATTTGCAACAATATTTAATAAAATATTAGAAACATGTATAACAAGTAGGAAAGTGATTAACATAATAATATTCCTGCCTACTGCCCTCCATGGCAACAAGCCACCATAAGCATTGTCATAAGCATAATAATTCTCAAAAGTCACCAATCCTCATCCCAATTTCATAAACACATTTAAAAGCATAAATCTATACTCAATGGACACAACCATGCCGCTCATGACCGTGAGCACGGCTAACCGATTAGTTTTGACTCTGCAGAGTTTGTACAACTTTACCCACATGATGTGATCGCTCTAGTTTGTCTGGTACCCGTCGGTACCACCACACTCTACACATTAAATGTGGTCTAGAGGTCACAATATAGCTTTTACATTACCTAACATTTAGCCTTGCACCAGCACGAGGTGTGTTGCTCCACATCGAGTGGCTACCCCGATGCCGTGGGTGGCGGGCCCACGCCTTAACCCAGCGCCGTGGCGGCAGCCTACCCGGCTCCCCACGAGGC
The DNA here is from genome assembly GCA_003991445.1 of Oryza meyeriana var. granulata. Classification (NCBI taxonomy): domain Eukaryota; kingdom Viridiplantae; phylum Streptophyta; class Magnoliopsida; order Poales; family Poaceae; genus Oryza; species Oryza meyeriana. The sequence continues at coordinate 302,346 of RYFJ01000535.1, forward strand.
ACACAACGTTGTATTGGAAAAAGTTAGACGCCTATTCTATCACGGGATATAGGTAGCTCCTCTGAACAGCCCTACGGTCCATTGTAGGCACTACCCATACTACTCTGCCTATCAGAATGCAAGGCTAAACATTAAATAACTTAATCCACTATGACTATCCCATACTAGCACATGTGGTTGTACTGTTTAACATGAGAATATGACACTGAGTTCAGTCCTTAATCTACTCAGGCGAACACTCCCCCTATCGGTCTGCAACTACTCCATATGCACACCACTTGCCACCCAAGTCTAAAATCAGGTTTTTCATCATTTTAGTTCACAAATAACCAGAGACTTCACCTCTGTCCAGAAGGTATATAGTGATCATTATAATATTTAGCACGTTACTAAGTATGGCTAAGCATAAGCAAGTGTATTAACTTAATATAGACCCCCATGAGTACAAATCAAGTACTCTAACCAAGCCTAAGGTTACAAACAGCAAGGAGTACAACGTTTTAAAGTAGATCATGCAACTAATAGGTTATAACTACCATTTACCACAATTTAAATACCGTTATTCACAAAAACGCATGCAATTTTACAAACAACACATTTCATTCCCCAAAACATAGGATTCAATTTGTTCAAGGAGGAGAGGAGAATACTTGCCTTACTCTTGAATACTCGGATACCAACAATCTCACTTCTTCACCGATATCGAATTCGTTCTCTACAAAAAAAAATAACGTATGACCGAATAAATAGCAAATAATGCGAAAAATCCAAAATGCTCTAATATGCATGAGATTTATACCTTAGGTTGCTACTGTTATAAAGTGAATTTAGGTGAAGGAATTTCTATTTTATCATTTACGGTTTGGGAGTTATGAATTTTACATCTTCTATGTACGCAATACGGTATTTGTACCTTATATAGATTTTAGAGGTATTCTATGAGATGTTTTGCTAAGTGTGAACTTTAGATAGTGGGTAGGTATTGGTTTTGGATGATTTTTAGTGAGGGAAGTTCTATTTTATTATTTTGCATTTCGGAGATATAAATTTTAGAAGACTTATACATGAATACGTCTAGTTACAAAATAATATGAAATGTCCAAATTACTTTAAAATGTGTGGAACCTATGCAGTGGTTTGGTACTGGTCCTTGATGAGTTTTGGTGAAGAAGTTTCTATTTTATCAACTTCCAATTTGGAGATATTAATTTTATAAGTTTTAAGCTTCTATACGGTATCTATACATATAATTTAATATACATGTATTTTAGGGCTATGTTTCTATGAAATATAACTTTATATATTTAGAGAAGGATGTGCTGTGAACTTATTGCCATTTGGGTGTAACTCATGTAGAGTTAAAATAGAGTTTCTATGATTTTTAGAAATTATTCTCCCTTTTATATCCTATACAAAACATTTATCTTTTGCATAAATCAAAATGTGTTATATGCACTAATATTAATTAATACTCTGCTTCCAAAATAATAGAGCAAGATGTTTTGAAGCTAACAAAATTGGTTTCATGTCATTTGGAGCTAATATTAATTTCCTACGAATTTTGGAAGTCAATACATATTATGTATTTACCTATTACAAGTTTTATATAAGTGTCTTTCATATAAATGAAATTTGGTTTTAGTTCACTGCAGTAAAGATCAATATTTCATGAATTTACCAAACCTTAATTTATAGTAATGAGAAATAGTTAAATTTATATATAAGGTTTATGTGTTTTATGATTTTTATTATTTTTAAGGAATTTTAGGTACTGATTTCCCTAGATTTTATTCTACAGGAATAAAGTTCATAATTTTGTGATTCCAGAAAAATTTGATTCATCCAATTTGAAGTTAAAATGAATTTGTTATGGATTTTACAAGTTCACTCATTTTTCAATTGAACAGAAAAGGTTTTAGGCATTTTTATTTGTTTTTCTGAATTTTAACCCAGCCGGGTCCACATGTCATAGAGAATCAATATGCAAAAAGGCCCTCGGGGTTTCCAGGAATAGAACCCGTGGTCCTCGGCCATCTGTGAGTTAAGGTTTTCCTTAAGAGTTCTTTGGTTTCTGATTATTCACGCATAGGTCCTTGGGTCCACATGTCATAGGGTGATGGTTTTAACTTCTTTACACTTCGGTCCTTGCCCGCAATCCCTTTTGGCGAGTGGGGCCCACGCGTCAACAAGACTAAGCAGAGGAGAGCGAGGCAGAGCAGCGCCGGCGAGCTTCTCAGCAGCGGTGGCGACGAACGGCGGCACATCTCGCTAGGTGGCCAAAAGAGAAAGTGAAGAGGAGATTGAGGTGAAGCTATTGGTGGTGGTCTCGTCCTCAATGGTGATTGGAATCAGATGCCATGGCGATGTGAGCAGGGAAACATCTCGGGATGGCATGACAAATGGATCTACGACTCGATTCTTTCCAAATCCATGCAGGCATATGGTTATATAGAGTACCAGGGTGCTCACCAAGGCTTGGCCGGGGATGGCAAGGTCTGAGCAAAAGTGATGACGACGGAGATGGCTTGGCGGCGGCTGAATCCTTCGGGGTCGCGTCGTTGGCTTGCTCCCGCTGTCCTGCGGTTGAGGTAAGGCGTCTAACCGGTCAGAGACTTCATAGAGGCAGTTCCAGTGTAAGGAATCGAAGCGGGGCTCACCAGAGGGGACAAATCGACGGCGGCGACAACTTGACCGGAGAGGAAAAAGACAGCGTCGATCTCCTAGTACACGGCGTTGTGGTTCAATTGGTCGAGGCCAGAGTCTCCTGGGACCAAGGTGATGTTGGCGGCGAGGTGGCTCGGCTCGAGATGCCCTGGGGTGGTCAGAACAGTGATGTCGTCACGGCGGCGCTCTGTAGAATGGAGACGATGCACGGCGGTGACTCCAGCCGGCGAGTCCTAGGGCAAGATGTACAAAAATGGAACGATTAGGAGACATGGATGACGTTCTCGTGGTCAAGAACGAGCAAGGCTCACCGGGGTTGAGTTGGTTTGGATCAAACAGCTGCCGGTGTCGGGGAAGACGATGCTGTAGCTGATTCTCCTGAGGTAGAAGGTTGGTTTTTCTCTGGAGAACACGACTAGATCGAGGAGAGGTTGCTACTGGCAAATTATCAATCCAAATGGTGGAACTTGACGTGGAGAGGGTCGGCCATGGTGTCTTTGGGTAGTGCCGACGCGTGGAGAGGGCGTGGCAGCATTCTTGGGCATGTGGGCGAGCTTGGGCGGTTTCTCCGACTGTCAAGTGGGTCCAGGAGTCCAGTGGGTCCCACATGGCAGTGACAAATGGGAGAGGAGTCCTCTAGAAGTCAAGTGTGGAGGGTTGTGCCAACAGCTGTTTTGCAGTGATAATTTTGCCAAGTTGTAGAAGGTTTCTGGGGTTGGAAAAATTCATGTGTGTAGAGGATTATATGATCTACCAACCTGCCAAGTTTCAAAGCTAGAGGCCTTATAGTTTTAATGTGGTAAAAAGATGAAATGGGCATTGTGACAGTTTTCTGCAATCCAATTTATTCCTTAGGGCTTTGCTCTTATCATTTTATGTGGTTTCTTTGAGAATTAAATTAAACCAAAATTTCTGGTTGAAAGTTTCATGTTGACTCATACTCTGGTAGAAGGGCACTGCTTGATTAGTCTTTATTTTTATTTGGTGAAAATAAGAGCTAAGCAATTTATTTTGGCTAGTCTTCTAGTTTTGCTGATTTGGAAGATTTTATTGGGGTAGCTATTGAAGTGATAAAATCATGTAAAATTTATAGTAGACTAAATGGGTTGTATAGTGCTTATAAAAATTTTACCATGATTTTAGGTTAAACGAATTATTTTTAGAAATTACTTAGGCTATGCAAATGCTTATGCACCCTATTATGAAAGTGCACTTTAAGATCCAAAAACAATTCAAAAGAAAGCCTGCACATGAAATGGTAATTAATTTATTTATCTCCATATTTTCATGTCAAACTTTTATCTATACATATTTAGTCAAATTACATTTTCTGTTTCTTGTAAATTAATTCCTAAAATCTTTATGCACCAACCCTAAGGTATTTTAATTTGGTCAAAATCTCTTATACCCATTTGGATGAATTACTTCCATTCTCATTTGACCTATAAAAGGTTTTAGAAATTTGATTTATGGATTCTAGAGCTGTGCTTTATATTCTTTTATTATTGTATATTGTGACCTAGGGTAAATCTTTAAATAAATTAAAAATTTTAACTATAAAAGTTTTAGCGTTTCCCCCTTTTTAAGATTTACTTTAGTAAATCTACCTCTCATTTTACTCCTTTGTATAGAAAGTATAATATTTTACTTTCGAGGGCTTTTTATTAGCTTATTTTAGTTAAAATTTCGAAATAGTATGTTATAGCTTTCATTGCGATTAAATCTTAAGAACAAGATCTTGCATGATTATATTCTGATATATATATATATATATATATATATATATATATATATATATATATATATATATATATATATATATATATATATATATATATATATATATTTCAAATCATATTCAACTATATATATATTTCAACCGTTAAGATTGAATGTTTCACATGCGAGAAATAAATGTTTCAACTATAATTCAACTATGTTACATATTTTAAGATTTTATGTTGTAATGTATTTTTTAATATTGCACATGTGTTATTTAGATGCTTTAATAAGTATTTTCTGATATTTCACTATTTCATTTGTAAATGTTGCATGTGGTTTTCGTTCGATGTTTCAACCTGTATTGTATGATATTTCAATAGTTCAACTCAACGTTTCATATACTCCCTCCGTCTCAAAAGAAAACGACGTAATACTGGATGTGATATATCCTAGTACTACAAACCTAGATAGACACATCCTGCTAATTAGAAATATAGTATGATATAAAAACGTTTCAATTAGAAATATACTCATATTTTTTTCATCTGATATATAGTCATGTGTGATATTATTGTAAATATTTAATTACAACAAATACAATAGTGTAATTAAATCATAGATCGGATAAATAATTTAGAAAAAAATAATTTAATGTTTGCTAAGGAATTTTGCATGCACAGGAGAATAGAAAAGAAATTAGCAGTACATGCCCATGCTAAGAGAGAGAGAGAGAGAGAGAGCAGCATCACAAATGCATGCGTGTGGAGCGGACAGCGCGTCTAAGAGACAGAGCGCAGCAGCCAGCCCAGGTCGGAACTGAAAAGGGCGTCCAATTTTTCACCTTAAATCGGCGTCTGACATCTAGTTATGTCTTTTTCTATAACTTTTATATTAATAAAAACGACGTGACAAACAGGGAATATAAATGAAAAAAAATGGAATTGACATGCCAGTTGAAGTTGTTCTGCCGCTTTTAGGCCGTGTTTCTACGCACGGCACGGCTCAAAATTTTTTATGCCCTGTTATGCTTTAGGCCGTGTCAAAAACATCGTTACAATCGCTCAAAAGCCCTATGCAATGCATGCATGCATCTAAAAATGGGCAAACCCTGCAGTTGCTGGTGCGCCATCTATCTAGCCATATTTACCTGCTAATTACCCATACGTCCGTCCATGTCCAGTTCGTGGACGATCCATGGCGCCTCTCCTCGCGTCTCTGCTGCTCGGCCTCGGCGGCCTCACGTTGTTGGCCGATGTCATCGTCGTGGCGGGCGGCGGCGGCGGCGCTAAGCCCCACGTCAACCACGGCAGGTTCAAGGCCGGCCCCTGGGAGTTCGGGCACGTGACGTTCTACGGCGGCCGCGACGGGTCTGGCACTACGGAGGGTGGGGCGTGCGGGTACAAGGATACGGCGGCGGAAGCATACGGCGTGCAGACGGCGGCCGTGAGCCCGGCGCTGTTCGACGGCGGCGCCGGGTGCGGCGCGTGCTACGAGGTGAAGGGCGTAGACAAGGCCGTCGTGGTGACGGCCACGAACCAGGCCCCGCCGCCCGTCAGCGGCCAGCAGGGCGAGCACTTCGACCTCACCATGCCGGCGTTCCTCCAGATCGCCGAGGAGAAGGCCGGCATCGTGCCCATCTCCTACCGCAGGTACATACCATTTTTCACTTGGCATGCATGCATCCGATAACATTTGCTGATTTGACCTGCACTTCGTCGATCTCTGCAGGGTGGCGTGCACGAAGAAAGGCGGGATCAGGTACACGATAACGGGGAACCCGTCCTACAACATGGTGATGGTGACGAACGTGGGCGGCGCCGGGGACGTGGTGGCGATGATGGTGAAGGGCAACAAGCGGGTCAAGTGGACGCCGCTGCAGCGCAGCTGGGGCCAGCTGTGGAAGACGGAGGCAAACCTCACCAGCGAGTCGCTGACGTTCCGCGTGATGACCGGCGACCACCGGAAGGCGACGTCCTGGCACGTCCTCCCCAGTGACTGGCAGTTCGGCAAAACCTACCAGGCCACCAAGAATTTCTAGAACCCCAGCCCTGCATGCATAATATACCTCTCTTCTTGTGCGTAACATCTATGTAATGTGTCATGAATTGATATTGTTTAATTTGAATATTTGACCCAAGCGTGCTAGGAACAGGAGTCGCCGTCAAAGACGATGATGAAAACAGAGGGAAATGCTCTTGGACAGACGTTGAGGCCCATAAGGACTGTTTGAATTAACTCGCCCTTAGAGCTTCTCTAACAAAAGTTTAAAAATTAGTTCCAAAAAATCTTAGATTTGGATCATCCTAAAAAATTTTAAAAATTAGTTTCAAAAAATCTTAGATTTGGATCATCCTAAAAAATTTTAAGCTCCAAAAGCTTTATCATCTCTAAGAAAGACCCAAAAATTGAATCCTAAAAATTAGTTTATTGGCCACGTAGAATAGATGGGCCCAACATTTGCGTGCGATCATTTTCTTTTGATGATATCGTGCCCCTGTGCGAACACCGATCGAGAGGATTCTTATTGACGTCGTTGCTCCTTGGCGCCAGAGAATACGTCGTCAGCCATAGTGCCCTCGGTGGAAGACTTTGCCGTTTGCTTGTGGAGAAACGAAAGCCTTGTCAATCCCCTAGCCGAACGTGTCATCAATCATGGTCGGTGGAGAGACAGACCGATGATGGCTTGCGGCGATATGCGGATCAAGTGAGTGCGGTAGACGGCCTAAAAAAACGGCGTGGGCAGAAGACGTTGGGAGGAAAAAAAGGCACAAGCGAAAAATTCCTGGCGCGTGAGTAGTGAAATTTTTCTGCGGGATCAGTGATTGGAGATGCCTATAAATTCCTTAAATCTGATTCACTTTTAGGCTCAGATTGATCATGAGGAATTTTTAGGGATAAGTTTGGGTATCTATCTATTTTTTTAACTTAAATCCTAAAATTTAACTTTTGGAAACCTCTTAATACCTCTGTTGGAGATACTCTTATAAAGTTATATCTAAATCGTCCTAAAAATATATATGGTAGAGTAATAGTGTCATGTATGTGCCTCTTCAGCCTGTTTCACAGATAGAAAATGAGACCGATGTCGGCCACCAAGCGATCTAAATCATCTCACTCTCCACGGATATCCGGATCTCAGGAGGTCACTCACTGGAATTGTTAACGTCCAGTACGTATTGCTGCTTTTAGGTTTGCGAGTGCTGGCAGAAATAATACTCCCTCCATAAAAAAAACCAATTCCTAGCTATAAATCTAGACATAGGTTAGAAATTTATTTTATTTTGTATGGAGGGTCAACAGCATATAGTTCGGGTCACAAATAGTATACAGCTGATGTTAGCACGAAACATAGGTATTAGACCTATGTCTAATACGTTCGTACTAGGTCTGTTACCTAACAACACAGAAATACTAAAGTCAATACCTATGGTGCCAAGTTTGGTACCAAACTGGTACCAGTAGTGACGGAACCAAGGGGGGCTAGGAGAGGCTAGGCTTCCCTCCAACATATTATTTTTTAATTTATATCAAGTAATTAATCACCTAATAACAGAAAGGAATAGATATGTTGGCCCCACCAACGCAAGAAAACCATCCATCCAAACTTTTTAGGCTTTGGTCTTGTGCAGCCCTATTGAGTTTGCTCTCTGAGCATGCATGCTAAAGGCCGCCTGTACCACATGGGAACCAATGTTTTGGCTGCCCAGCTGCTCCAGTCGATCTGGTTGACAATCATAGTGCTAAATTTAAATTAATTAATATGTACACCTACCTATGTATGTAGTCATATATTGCGACCAAATGACAGACATACAATCCCCTCTCCCCCCAACCCCCCGCGCTCCTCTCTGATGACCAACCATTAACCAGGTCAGGTACCAAAAGGTAGTAGACATGGTACCTAAGTTTCGTGTTGTTATGCAGTTATCCCTAACAGGATAACGTATGCTAGTAGTCTTTTATCATATTCACTGGTAAATATTTTGTCTGAAATTCTAAATTATTGATGGTTCTAAAATGGGTGTCAGGAACACTTCCATCGAAATGGATGCAATGTTTAAATACACCTGTCTGCATACCAACACAAATAGATTGAAAAGGGTATAATAATGCTACTATCTGCGCACTATAAAAATGCACTTCCTCTATTTCAAACTATAAGACGTTTTTACTTTTTTCTAAATCAAACTTATTTACATTTGACCAAGTTTATAAAAAAAATATAGAAATATTTTTAAAACAAAACAAATATAATATAAAAATAGATTCAATTATAGATTTAATGAAACTAATTTGGTATTATAGATGATGTGTTTTTCTATAAACAAGGTAAAACTTAAAGAAGTTTGACCTGAAATAAAGTCAAATATCTTATAATCTGAAACAGAGTAAGTAATAATTTTCTGTAATCCTATAAAAGTCACTGTGCGCAGTCACATGAAATGCATGCATGTACAAAACTCATGTTAACTTGGAAAAAAAGAACCCGGGCATTGTTGCGGGAATATTATATAGCAACGGCAAAAATAAAGTGGAAAATTGATTTGATTTGTCGATAGACAACACAACTATATGCTATGTATAAATTATACATTTGATCAATCACCCAAAAGAGCTAAAGAAAATTGAGATGATGTGGTTTATAAGAGAGAAGAGATATTTTTGACCATAGGTTGATCATCCAAAGGCTAAAAACAATTAAGGTGATATGGCTTTATGAGAGGAAAGAAAGAAGAGAGAAAATTAATTTGGACCATAGATTAATCATTTAAGGGCTAGTTAATTAATGGAAAGGGAGTTAAACTTTGGTCGAGATGGTTTAATAGCATTTGTACTTCTCTCAACTACTATCAATTGTATGCTTATTCAATGCATTCATATATCATATATATACATGCTAGTTTACTCTGATAAAACATGATCTGGCAGAGGAGGAAAAGATATAAGAAGGGCAAGCAAGGCATGTGCTAGGTTTTCAGGTATCCAGATGTTAACCAGAGCTGAGAGAGTTCAAAGATCAGAGCAGAAAAGCATTCCATGAGCACATATCAGTGTGGGATAGATTCAGTGCATGCACATAGTAAAGACAAATTAAACATGGGATTAGGAGGCACCGAGAATAAGAGTGCCATGGTTTTCGATGCACCTTCTGAATTCAAACAAGAGGATGAATGATTTATGTATTGATAATTTACTGGTTCTCAGCTTGTTTTGTAACACATCTGTCTCATCAGTTTGGTTGAAGCAAATGGCTCTGCTGAGGAGGCTAGATGATATGGTTGTCTTGGGTGAAGCTGCTATGAGTTTGACCACAGCAAATGTGTGATCAATCCAATCGATGATTCACTATCCATATAGGGACTCCCATGCAGTTCCTTTCATCAAAAGAGAAAACGGTAAATCAACAGTAGTGACAGAACCAATCTCCGTCTAGCAGTAGACACAAAAGTCAGGGATTTGGTATTCACCATGTAAATTTCTCACAAAAAGAAGCATATTTACTTCCCTTGTTTGCACACATGATTTTGTCCATAGTCAATTTCGACCATAATGTGTTCAACAAAGCTCTTCAAATATGCCTTCATGGAGAAGTTCGGTGGGACTATGGTTTGCTGAGAAGCTTCGTCAACTTGTGAGGTGATTTATGCCTTTTCATAGTTCTCATATTACTCTCTCTATTTTTTAATAGATAACATCATTGAGTTTTATCGTGATGTTAGACTATTTATCTTATTCAAAAATTTAATGTAAATATAAAAAAATATAGGTTATGCTTAAAATTCTTTTAATAATAAACCAAGTTACAACAAAATAAACAATATTTACTTAATTTTTGAATAAGAGGAATGGTTAAATACCATGTTAAAAGTTAACCACGTTATTAAAAAATAGAGGGAATACTCACTTGATAATATTGTATCTCACAACATTTTTTTTCTCCCATGGCTTAATTATTCACTTCATCGTTCACGTCACGTTCGAGGGGCGCCGCTCGTCGTCTCGCCCTCAGCGTCTCTGATCGGCCATCGCATAAATGCCTGTATTTTATAGCTGTGGGTCAAGTTGAATTGATAAATTTAAACCTTGTTTGTATAGGTGTGCATAAATGCTGTCGAACTTTACTTTGGAGACAATACTATTTAGACACTGAATCGGGCGAAATGAGCGAGACCAAAAGCATAGACATTCTCACACAGAGATGTTTTCAGTGCTCCGTATGACCATAGTATGTAAATCAGCACATAATATTGATATATAGGATTGTGATTTGTGAGTTACTGGAAATGAAAATGGTGCAGATCTCAGAATATGCAGATTATATTTAGGTCCCGTTAGGCACCACGTTTTGCGCCGGCTTCTTTTTTTTGATTCCGCGCGCACGCTTCCCAAAACGATCAACGGTGTGTTTTTTACAAAAATTTTCTATACGAAAGTAGCTCTAAAAAAGCAAATAGATCCATTTTTCAACTTTTTAATAGTAAATACTTAATTAATCACGCACAAATAATATTCCTCGTTTTACGTGTGACTTATTTAAGCCACCCAATAAGCATATATATATAGGATTGGGAGGTATGACAGATTAAAGCGGTGCGACGATATACTTGGATGGTTTTATTTGGGCATCATCTGCTACCTCCATTTTAGATTATAAAATATTTTAAATTTTTTAATTAAAATTTTTTTAAGCTTGATCAAATTTATAGAAAAACATAGTAACATTTCTACCACAAAACAAATACATTATAAAAAATATATTCAGTTGTGAGGTTAATAAAACTAATTTGGTGTTGCAGATGTTGGTTCTTTTTTATAAATTTGATCAAACTTGTAGAAATTTGACTTAGAAAAAGTCAAAACATTTTATAGTCTGAAATAGAGAAAGTATTTATCAATTACTGTCTCTGATTTTTAATAAATAACGTTATTGACTTTTGTCGTAACGTTTGACTATTCGTCCTATTCAAAAATTAGTGTAAATATATAAAAATGTAAGTTATGCTTAAAGATTTTTAATGATAAACTAAATCACAATAAAATAAATTATACTTATTTAAACTTTTTAAATAAAATAATTAGTCAAACATCATGTTAAAAATAAAGGACATCATTTGTGAAGCATCATCGGCCTCTCGTCAAGGACTGCGCGTGCACTCTGGCGGGGCGGCAGGTCTACTGACCTATAGCTAGCAGTGCTACGACGCTCTTTGGTCGCGCCACAATCTGCGAGATATAGCCCTAGCTGATAACCTATGCTTTTTCTGTTTTCCTTTTGGTTTCGTTCTGTTGTATAGCCAAATGTAAAACTCCCCTAATCTTAGTACAAAGATACACAAATCTTATACATATTCTCGAAAATCATGGACCTCTCATTGATCATTTACAATGTATGAGCATGGCATCAAGGTCATGGGGATCATCTGATGACCGATGAGTAGATTACATGCATGTACATGTACTCTATCCACTCGAACTTCACATAAAGATTTTAAAGAAATGTATGCCGTTTTGATTAAACAAATGTACGCCGTCTTGTACATTGGTGTGGTCAAACTAATTATTTATATATTTTCATCTTCTCTCAGTAACTTCCATGTTCAGATATATTTTCATCAAGATAACTGACAGAAAGACAGTCGGAGTAGTTGGAAAGAATAAATGTGTATGCTGCAGGTTATGATTTATGAAAGGAGAGAATTATAGAGTGCACATCTTGCATTGTACATTCTGCATGGATAAAATGGAACAGATTCAGGGTGTGAAATAAGGAGAACTCCAGGTGCTAAACTGATGTTTGTTAGCAAATGTCTCTACACTACTGATAAATTAAGAACTGCATATATTTAAATTACTCTGGTCCAGTTGGCTTATGTAAAAATGTAAAATTGATTTTTCTCCTCACAAACAATATTTGTTTTTCTGATGTATCAGATTCCGTCGTCAGATGAGGACAGATATTGATCTTGGAAGGCGTCAGCTATTACCCGGCTATTTTCGCACTTATATTCTTCAGTTTGGAAGCTGCTCGCCGGTGACATGGTGCAAATAAATACTCTGAGGTGAAACGACGTCCATGATTTGGTCAGGAACTGAAGCATACAGTACAATTTAGTGCATGTGCTACATAAGTATGGTAAATTTGCTATGGATCAAACGTTTAATTTTTTGGATTTTATCAAACAACAGCACTGGCTATTGGACGAAACTTTGAGATTTAAGACAGGAGAAGCGAGTTTCAAGTTATACTTTCAACTTATTGCAGTTGTACTTTCAACTTGTTGTAGTTGCTATTATCCATCACACGCAACTTTAATTATCAATTTGTGCAACTTAGTTATAAATATATGTAACTGTACCTAACTCGCAATTTTAGTTATAAATTTGTAAAACTCAATTATAAATATGTGTAACTACAATTGATTGATAGATTTATTTTTTTTCAAACGTTTGACCAATAAACGATCCCTATGGCACTATGGCACATAAAAGGCCAGAGGGTTGAGAGCGTATAGAAACCCATTGCTACAGTCGCATTGAGGACTGACACATGAGAAACACAGCAGTGGTTTAGCCTGCACATAATACATTGGCATACGTAGGACTGGAAGGTATGGGTAATCAAACTAGTGCCGTGTTCCTTTGCAGCTACTTCACTACAACAAGAGACAGCATTGAGCTAGCTAGATTGTGTTGGTTTACTATGTTCTTCTTGGTTTCTAACACAACTGACGAAGTGAATGCACCAAGAAGGATGCGACGATGTGAAGCACCTCTGGCCTACCGTTTGCTTGAGTTGGCGCCAAGTCCAAGCATTCGTCCTCGACCTCGTATCGATTTCCACTGAAACAAATGTGATATGCTCAGAAGATCGGAGGGTCAGTAAAGAGATATATACCAGAGTTTATTCAAGACCAAACAAGATCATAACACAATTCCGCAGCATAACAACTATCAGAAATTCAGAATTAAGCCGGGATAGAACTTGATAATTGACATGTATGGAGACCAACTATGCTTGTAAAATTAAGATATAGTTCCAAGTGTGCCTAAACGTTCTTATAAAACTGATATCCCAGTGCAGGCGTGGTGTTACATTGTGAACTGTGGGCTTTAAGCCGAATCGTAATGATGTATTGCCCTAAAAAATGGGGATACTTCTGGTGAATATGATGCATGCTGATACTCCAATTGGCTCATTATTAGCCCGGTGAAATTTTAAATTGTTAACAGAAGAAAATAAAGCTAGGTTTGATTTAATTTCATGGACGAGTACAGATTTAGGTACGTCTCTCAACTAGTTTAGGTACATGGCTGATCAATAAATGCATCCAACCTCAATAGTACGGTTTATCAGGTAGTACATTTTATGGATGGTACTTGGTCAGATAAAATGAGAGCTGAAAGAGAGGAAAACAGTACGTATGTGCATTTTAATGTTTTTTGCTACGCTTCCAATTGATACTCCAGCTCGAGCTGAGAGTTCAAAAGAGAGCAAGAAAAAACTTAACTGTGATCGAGTACATATCAGTGAGAGAACAGAGAGATTTTAGAGCTTAGCATGCTTATAGTGAACTAACATATGGGATTGGGAGGTATTGGTAATAAAAGAATCGCTAGCCGGTGGCATAGATCACACACGTTTTAATTGCAGGAGGAATTGTCCATTGTATTTCTGGATGAATTTACTAGTTTTAAGATCTCTTTGTAACGAAGTTGACTCTTGTACTCCGGCAAAGCAAAGGTGCTATTCAGGGTGCTCCACCCCCCAGTAGGCCAGTATGGTTGCATTGGTTGAAGCTGTGCATGTCAGTTCGACTTTGGAAGGAGCACAGTAGATGAACTTTTCAAGTGTACTAATAAATTATTTGTTAGCAAGGAATCAAATGCTAGAGAATTCATTTCTAATAGATACTCGAATGAAAAAATTTGATACCAAAGTCCCCGCTACTCCCCTCATTGGATCTTTAGCAAAAGCCCAATTTTGTACTGGATCGGGGGCATCCTATTAGTAAACCAATTTGGGTGACGACCTTAATGAATCAAGTATTCAGGTGGCAGAGTTATTAGCTACAGCGCCATGCGCTTTGCTCCGCTTTATAGCATAGAGAGACCGACCGTTGTCTTGAGAGTGAAAAGCAAGCAATAGAAAAGATAGTCCCTCGCGCGAACTACTATGGTGAGATCATTAGTGAAAAAAGGACCAACGACAATCAAATCCTAAAAGAGAAGGAGGAGTCAGTTTTCTTTAAAAATCGAGGTGTCAATAGGACAGGACAATTATGCCCCCCACTAGTGCGAAGGGCAAGAAGAGCTAATAGACTCAGTTAGGGCAACAGATGATATGCGACTTTTTAGAATCGAACTGAAATTGGCCCTAGTCAGACCTATCCATCCAAAGGAAATCGCTTTGGTTACGCAGTTCAGTTGGCGATAAAAGACTTCCTACATCTGCGAGTCTAATGGAAGGGGCTAAACCCAAACCCTTTTGAACTTAGGATGTCTGCTGGTACTATGGCAATTCAACCATTACTTTAGCTTCGTAAATAAGTTTACGGTGAGCTATCTGGGAATCCATACAAGATCAGAGTACCCACAAGACTTGCTAATTTACTAAGAGCGCTTCTTGTCTACATGCGCAGAGGCAAGTTGGGGAGGGTGATCAAGAGGACTTTATGTTTAGCTAGCACTAAAAAGGCTACTCCTAGTATAAGTGGTAGAATTAAACAAAGTATTTCCACTGGAACAACTATGTACGTTTTTTATTTTCTATTCACTCATGATCGGGCCTGACCTGGTCGACCCGATCAAATTCACTTATGATCTGGCCTGGTTGACCCAATCATGATATTGAAGGATGGGACCTTTTCTCGAAAAACTCCGGATCCCGAGAAGTCTTTAAGATGGTGCTCCTGTTACGTTACTTCGAATGGAATCCTCACTTGACTAAGCATAAGTGAAAACGTGGCTGAGAGTAAGCAATCCCGTTTCCTAGTGGTTGAGTCATGATCAGAAATATTGCGAAAGAAAGTGAAATGTCCTATCGTTGTCCCAATTTGGGTAATCCACGATGTCTTCATTTTATGTACCCATACCGGTTGACAATTGAATCCAATTTTTTCCATTATTTGACTAATTCAAATTTTCCATTATTTGACTATCCATAATAGTGTGGAAAGAAAGGCCGAAGCAAGAGTGGCCTGGATTGGCCATAGGTCTTGCTTCTATTGGGCCTGGAGTTGGTCAAGGTATTGCTGCAGGACAAGCTGTAGAAGGTATTGCGAGACAACCAGAAGCAGAAGGTAAAAACGAGGTACTTTATTGCTTAGTCTAGCTTTTATGGAAGCTTTAACAATTTATGGACTAGTTGTGGCACTAGCGCTTTTATTTGAGAACTCTTTTGTTTAATCTAAAAAAGAAAACGAGTCCTTTAGATTGTTTCTAGTCATCAAGGAGGACGCCAATCAACGAATAGAACATTCAAATGCTTTTAGTTTTTTTTTTTGAAAGTAGCATAATGCTCTTAGTTACTTGTTATGTAGATGCAACCCATGTAAGCTGCGACTTGTCAAACCTCATGAACTTTCTGTAACCTTATCTTTGCTTTCTATCTAGAATAACGCATTCTTTTCAGATAATATCTGGAATAACGCATAGAATAGCTCCTGCTTTCCTTTCCAAAAAAAAAAGTACGACAAAGTTAGCAAATCAGGGGAGAAGAAGTTGAGTCAGATGATGCACAGCATGAAAAGGAATTAATGTGAAATAGTAGAATGAGACAACAACAGAAACAAAATCATCAACTTCTGTTATTAAAGGAAGGCATCATGTAATTTGGCAGTTAACACAAAGAAATCCGAGTACAAATCTCGCAGAGAGAAGGATTAAGCACATAACTCTTTTTTTTTTGTCGCTATGGCTTGCATGAAAGATACGTGCTGACACGCCGCTTTCACAGTTTGAGGATTGGTGCTCCCTAGCTTTCACAGTTTTTTTTCACTTGTAATAAACTCTTTTGTGAGCATTGCGTATGTTTAGCTATGTATATCTTAGTTATACAGAGATTGAGAGTGTTGTCAGTATGTCACTTTGATGTAATTGTTTGAGTTTAATAAAAACTTCATTTATCTAAAAAATAGCTCTTTGTTTAACAGAGAACTACTCAATGCAGCTCTTTTAACAGCATATATATTGGTTTCCCTTGCTGTTTGTTCAGAAGATACTACAACTAATCAGTCAGGTAGAACCATAATATGTTTTCCATAATGCTCTTCAAACGTCCATACTTTGTCTTAATTAATGGGCTGACTCCAGATGACACAAAACACCTCCTATTTGTGAAAAGTCTTAATGATTTGAAAATGTGAATATAATGACTTGAAGGGAAATCTGATTGGTTTTTACTTTTACATATAAACTGTATTTATTTTTACAAAGATAGCAACCATGGTTTAGAATTTATACTTTTACCAAAAGCTGAGGTGAAGGTCCTGGGTATGCTCAGGGAACATTGACTCAACAGCAATGTAGTGAATATTTTCTGTTGAAGTTTTCAACTCAACAATTATTTGAATTTTCAAGGTTATTGTTCACTACCTCTGTCTCCAAATATAAGGGATTCTATATTGTTTGGAAGAAATTAAGGATAGAAAAGAAAGACTATGATACTCTCATTAAATCGTGTGTGTGTGGAGGGGAGGGATGGTCGTTAGGAGATAAGATGGAAAGAAATTTGAACGAGTCATGGTGGTTGAAAGAAAAAGTAGTGCTCACACCTTATATTTAAGGACAAAACTTAAACGTTTGTATCTCTTATATTTGAGAACGGAGATAGTAGTTTACTAGCTAACATCCACATATACAAAGCACTAATAAGGCCGTCGACTGGCAGGCGCGAGGTGGCCAGTCAGATAGGGCCCCAAAATTCTAATTAATCTATTTACTTAAGAACTATACTTAAAAAAGCCCATCTTAGCCTAATAGATGAATGTCAAGTGAAACTATGAAAGAATACAGACCGTGATCACCAATCGGCCTCAGCAACTAGTACGTGAATTCTGATCAATTTCCGTCTGTCCGTCTCCAGTCCTAGGTCCCGCACTCAGCGAGACAGCAACGCACCCTATTATATGAAATTTTCAATTTTAGGGCCCCATTTTATATTCTGCACCGGGGTCTCAAATTTCTTAAGACGGCCCTAAACGCTAACATCAGTTCCTTGAGCTTGAGTTCATCCCACTACATTATTTCTTTCAGCTGTTACTTGCACCTCACAACTACTTGGTTTCTCAGCACATTAATTCAGACTGAATGATACGTCCAAAGCCATGGAGTTCATTACTCAATTTGTCTAGCCATAAAAGAGAGCATGCAATCTCTTACACATAAAACTAGCTACGCCCAGAGCAGGGAATAGAGCAACCAAGAACCTTCATCTTGAGAGTCTATAGCAGCAAGAGATTGCATGTCTAGCATGTACATGTCATAGTTGGTTGCATTGGATTGGGAGGAATGGGAAATCAAAGCAGCCCAGGACTCTAATCTTTCTCTGCTAGAATTGTTCCTTGCACCGACACTACTGGAATAGGGAATATTAACGGCCAATAAATAACGACGACGGTATTTTCTCAATTGTTTATTGTATATACTTATCGTCAACCCGTGCGTTGCACAAATAATTGTTATTTGTGTTGTAGTGATCTTCCTAATATATAAATTAAAGTTTTACTTATATATAACATTGTCCAAATTTGTTCTTTAAAAGTTATGTTGGCTTCAAAATCTAATTAGCGTGAACGCAAATGGACCTACGGAGAATACAGTCATACACTATGATTATGAGCAATTGATTAATTAACGGAAAAATTAAATACCATATTACTTATTGGTGAATGAAGATGTTACAAATAATATCTTATATTTTTTAATTTGTGACCATATAGTTTGACCATATATAGAATATGATATTAAAAGCTATAATATTAGTGAATGCCATATATCAATGTTCGTGAGTAATCTAAACATCAAATAAAAAGAGTACCTTAATCCAAGTTACTCGCGTGCAATTCTTTTATTCGTAAATTGCTATGGATTGATACATGTATTTATATCAAGGACCCACACGTCAGTGTTATACATACTGTCCTTTTTCCTATCGACGGCTCTCTGCTCTCTTACCACTGTGCAGGTGAGAAAACGAATCTAATCTGGTTAAGAAGGAATGGCCACCAATCAAAATCCACTACTCACCTTTACCGACTCAGCTATAAAGCCCATATTAACTATTTTTTAATGTTATTTTTTTTAAATATTCCTATCCGAATCATTTGACACTCTAGTTAACTTTAAATAGAAAAGTTATTAACTACAGAGATATAGATCTCATCGTATTCTACAACTTTATATAGGGGATATCTCCATCCGAGTGCAAGCATGTAAGTCTATTCTCAATCTCTATTTATGTATTAAAATTGGAGAACTAGAATCCAAATTATTCTCCTGGTGGTAATCCTCTAATCCATTGTTATAAAATTATGCAGGTTACTTGATCATAATTTGCTGGTGCAGCATGCAAATCCAATTGTACTATGTGTAACGTGTGTCTATCTTATTTGCCAGTTTATTCGGTCTGGATATTGTTTTAAAAACTAGGACCTGCTAGCTGCTAGTATCTTTTATACTTATGTCGCAGAACCTTCTGCATTTAACAATCCTTTGTAGCCTTGTGATTATACTGCAGTCATACAATATAACGTGAGGGCACTAATCTCACTGGTTATTGGAGTTTTTCTTAACATGTCAGTCAAATTCTTGTGTTCCTGTGACACAGTAATTTAATCCTTTATATCCTATTGTGGGGCAGATGTGAATGATAACCTGGAGCAATAAGGAGCAGAGTTCTCCGTGAGTTTTTTTCTGCGCAATGTAAGTATCAGCAGCTGTGCAAGTTTGCCCCCCTTCGAATTTATTATACTGTGTTTAACTTCTCATATCAGAGCGGCCTTCTCTTAATGAACAGACAGAGGTTGATTATTCCTACAATATGCGTTAGGAAATATATGGGGCACCCTAGCCCAATAAATTCCTTTCTTCTTTTCTTGTTTGTGTAGAATTGAACAAAGAAATTGGGGAAGATGTTTTCCTTCCCCTCTTATCATAAAATCTAGGCCATATAGGAGTGAGATAATTTTTTTTATTTATCATAGACTTTTCCCTATGGTTTGAGACAAACAAGAAATAACCCAAAAGAAAAAGGTGCACAGAAACTTAAGGATTTACTTGGTGCAAAGAGGATTATGAATGTCTCTCCTTAGTCGATTGTCTCCGTTGACCTATTTCTCCTAGTTTGACATGGATAACAGTAAAAAAAAACTTAATTTGGATGTTCAGATATTGTTTCCAATGGTTCCTCCAGCACCACACACACACACACACACACACACACACACACACACACACATATATATATATATATATATATATATATATATATATATATATATATATATATATATATATATATATATATATATATATATATATATATATATATATTCTTTTGTCAAGCTGATAATTCTCCATGTAATTACTCATCTTTATTGCAGACATACTTCCACAATTATGGATTGTGATAATGTTAATCTGCTAGGTGAGCTATAGCAAGGGGATAGAAATAAATTACTCATCCTTCATGATGTATTCTATTGTAATTCTCTACTGCTATCACAATTCATTTTCATGTTGATTGGTTTAAACCTTGTATTTGCAGGGCTCGCTTGAGACAAAGCCATTTCGCATTCCATTACCGAGAGTTGTATAGCCTTCAGTTGAAGACTACTATCTTTATCGTAGTTGTTGTATAGATGTTCAATTAGATCAGCTAGCCACCATATTGCTGGTCTTATGTACATACATTTCCAACTTTGTAATGAATGAGTTAAGTTATTTGAATTTGATGAATGAAGAATTGTCACTGATTCTGAGTTATTGGTTTATTGACATCTTTTTCTTCTCAAGAGCGTGGACATAACCTAAATATATAACAATTGTTATTTTACTAACGGTGTGACCTCATCGTCATCGTTAAAAGAAATAACGATGGCACAATATTGCCGTCATTAACAAATTAAGGACGGCCTAATATCACCATCTTTACGATCGTTAAAGAAATAACAAGGGGAAAAACTGCATGGTTGTTAAGGCAGCGTTCGAATCAAGAGGAAGAGGAAGAAAACTCTCTCGTTTTCCGTAAGCAGATTTTCCGATACGCTAAACGGTGTATTTTTTTAAAAAAAATTTATATAAAAGTTACTTTAAAAATCAAATAAATCTATTTTTAAGTTTATAATAATTAAAACTTAATTAATTATACACTAATAATTTATCTCGTTTTACATATATCGAAACTTTTCTCCAAATCTACTGTGCCGAATTCACTCTAATACTACCAAAGCGAAGCCTTTAACAGCCACTGACTACCATATTTTTATGGTCATCAATGATCTTTAACGACCGCATTCAGACTTTTACCGACCACATTTCCCGTTGTTAATAACCTTTTGTCCAGTGGTGAGTTAGACATGTCTTTTTTCGAGGACACATGGGCAAGGCAGGTCTGTTTTGCTAGAAGCGGACCGCGATGAAATCTCATTATTGCTACGTGGCAACTTGTCATATTAATATTTAAAAGTCTAACCTAAAACATTAGTTATAGTTTCTATAATCTCTATATCATTAAGAAACTAGTACTAGACACTATTTTTTTAATGCAAACACTACTATTCCATACTTAAATTTAATACTACTCATCTCTCATAATGTCTTAAATATTATGTAGAAACCATATCTCATGTAAGACCTGATTTCCTTCTCTTTCTTCATTTACTCATTAGCCACATCATCTTGTATCCTAGTTGGTAGCTTTTTTAATTCTATAAACACCATCTTAATCACCGGATTAGAACTGACCTTATCAATTACCATATTCATCACTACTTATCTTCCCCAGTATTCATAGCACAACATAGTCGTCGTTCTTCTATGCGAGTTAATGCAAGCACGATATTTATAGCGCACATGACACATGACATGAGACATGAATGTTCTCTTCCAACATAAGAAAAGAGAACAAGCCTTGTCTATTAATGATCCAGATTTCTTGTCATCAACATATGATGTGTGCATTCTCCAGTTGGCTCCTTCGCTGCATATGGGTATGTACGTTGGTTAATACTTCTTTCGTCTTATTTTAAGTTGTTTTTTAGTAATTAGAATTTAAATTAGTATGGACCAAAGTGTCATTTATTAATAAAAAGGTAGTATTGGTGGGTGAGTATGTAAGGGATATTGAAGATTCGTGACCGGGGGTAGGCGAAGGGGATAGAAATAAATTTTTTAGGAGACAAACTTTAGGGCTAAAAATCAACTTATTTTGAAATAGAGTACAAAGGAAATTAAATTTTGGGGGAGGCTTTTTCCCAAGCCTCTTCCCACGGCACAGCTACACTGAGGGGATGTTGGACCCAAAGAGTGTATGGACCTATTCATCCCAATCAGAGATGGAATCTAATGGTGTTGTCGGTGACCGTCACGTATCCATGCCAGAGGTCACCCAACCTAGGATCCGAACCCCCTAGTTTTGACACCTTTCACCCTTCCCTGAGCGAAGGGCGGATCAGGGTTCAACCGCCCTTTGCCTAAGACCCTAGGCAGAGAGTGGTTTGTGCTTCACTACCCTCCATCTTCCGACTTGGCCGGAGGACGCTCATGGACTCCAACCTAGGTCTTTCCTAGGTTGGAGAACGTCATGTCTCACTAATAAGGTATTCACCTACTTGACGGGTGCAATACATCACCGCCCAAATCAACACTGAGATCACGATGCCTCGATAGAGCTGTGGCAGTGATGATGGAAATAGTGCAAGGCATGGCATCACGTCAACAAGTGGTTGGTTGTGTAGTCAAGGCATGTAGCAGATGTGTTAGGTCAAACTAACTTAGGTCCACTTGGCAGTGAGTAAAGCATGTGTAACTGTCACCACCCCGGGGGCCATGCTGTAATCTATGCCCATGAGGTACCCTATAAATACAAGACTTCAACCTCCAACCAAGGGTTGAGTCCTCCTTCCCTCCACAGAAAGGCAAGCTTCCGTTTCATTGCGTGTCTGTTCCTGAACACATATCTCTAGATGTAAACTGCAGCTGAGAGAGTTCAAAAGAGAGCAAAAAAACATTCCATCAGCACATAGCTGTGAGAGATGGATTCCATGCAAGCACATTGTTAAGGCAACACATGGTATTAGGAGGCACTGAGAATAAAATGAGTGCAAAAGCAGAGATAGGTTGCGATCGAACATCTGAATAATTGAATTCAAACAGAAGAATGCATGAATATATGTATTGATGATTTACTAGTTCTCGGTGACTCATCTTACTTTATAATTTAACAGCCTCATGAATGTGTTCCGATCAAGCCTTGGCATGGTTGAGGGCGACCTCAACTTGCGTGAAACTGTTACAGACTCTAATCACTGCAAGTGAGTGTGATCGACCAAACCGAGAGGACGAAAACAAAGAAAAAAAGCGGTAAACAAGATGAGTGAGATAGAATGGTAAATAGGCAGTAACAGATCCAATCTCCATATATCTAGCAATGGACACAAACATCAGTGATTTGGTATTCACCTCAATGAAACACATGTAAAATTTATCACAAAAGAAGTATGGAGTACGACTGTTTTGAAAGAAGCATATTGGTTTCCCTTGATGTTTGCATGTAGATCATAACCTAGCTTGAGTTGTGGTTATTTGAAAGATGTTTTTCCTTCAAATTTGTGGGGAAATTTATATCTTACCATTACGTTCGTTGTTGGAGCAAATTGCCCCAACAGATAAGTGGAAGTGAAGGGCTTGGTCTGGATGAAACAGTGTGTCAAGATCTATTGTATTCCCAAACCTCTAACTTGTTAGATGATGTAACTTAGATCTTATCCGATGTAACTTTTCCATGAGTTCTAGTTAAGATTGGCCCGATAGTTTAGAAGATAGAATCGTTATCACATGTAATCAGGACCCTGGCCAAACTAAAAGAACTCACGCATATATATGTACTCCCTCTGCGCAATGTTATGTGCCAAGTAACATGGACTGTCGAACCGATGACGTTAACCCAAACCATGTTTTCTCTCATGGTATCAGAGTCTTCCACACAGTATGGCTAGTTTATCGTCCTCCACAACTCTAAATCCTCCATTCAGCTTCCCGATCTCTGAAAAACTAACCAAGCAAAACCATGTCGTTTGGTTAGCATAGATCCTTGCTGCTATACACGGCACAAGCCTTGAGGGGCATATCGACGGCAAGACCGCATCCCCCAGCATTCAGATCGAAGAGAAGCAGGGAGACAAGCTGGTGAAAGTTTCCAACCCTGCATATGAAGAGTGGTTCGCCGCCGATCAGCAAGTTCTTGGTTTTCTCTTCTCTTCTCATTCACGAGAAGTTCTCAACTAGGTTGCTGATGCAAGATCGGCGACAGAAGCATGGCAGGCGATTGGAAACATGCTCGGATCACGAACACATATGTAACGCCCCGCTTTCAGTGAGACGTTAAACAGTATTTTCGCTAAAAACTACCCGTGAAAATTTCGATCTTGTGTGGTGTTGTATGTCGTGCCTAGATCTCGATTTAAAATACTATCCTTGATATTGACCTTTCATCCCCTCCAGAACCCTCCCTTCCAAAATAATCTCTAATTTGAATCGCCGTCATCGAACTCTGCTTCAAAACCCTAATGACGAAATTCTTGATCTTCTCCTGTAGAAGATTTTGCTTCGATATCCGAACCGACGTTCCAAAATATCCACTTCGATTTTCGTTCCGAAGATCCGATGTTGAAACCCTGAGAAAACCCCGACTTAAATATACCGCTTGGGTGTCAAACCACCATCCGAACCCTCTCCATCAAATGACATATAGATATACCATGTATATATATCTCCTTGAGTATACACCTACCTATAAAAACATGTATATATACATGTATACATGTACCAGTCCGCCCACTCAAACTCCACTAACCTGTGTACATATATATAAATGTATGAACCACTATATATATACACACACACACACACACCACCACCACCACCCATCTGAGTAAAGTCCCCATCCTAACCCCATGAAAATTTCCCTTTCCCCTCGAGCATCCCCCCCCCCCCCCCCCCAAATTCAAATTACATATTGTAAGTTGAATTTGGAATCTTCTTGCCCTCCTTGAAAATCCTCTCTTTGGATTCCCCCACAAAAATCCTTAGAAAAACCCCCTCCAAATACCAAAATTTTCCATCGGAATTCACCTCTTGACCTCCCTGAAATTTTGCTGAATTCAAATATGAATTTTTTGAATTTAATAATCCTTTGAAAACCTCCAAAATCCCTACCAAATTAATCTCAAAAAATGGCAAGCTTTACTGATCTTGCTGGGCCTCCATCCCTCCCTTCCTCGGCCCAGTGAGCGGAGCGGCACCACGCAAGCCGACTGCGCCGCTGGATGCTTGCCACGCGTCCGATCTCCTCACTCGCTAGCCGTCGATCCCTCTCTCTGCACTGCGCCGCCCGGGCCACCGCGAAATGCCGATGCCCGCCGCGTGGCCGAGCCGCATCGCTCGTCCGTCGATCTCCTCCGACACAGTTCTTTTTCAACCTTCGTCCTGTCCCGTTCGTGCCTACAACATGTTCGGCAAAATGCCGAATCATTCGCCCGCGTCACACCGGCCCCTGCTCGGCCCCACCTTGGTCGCCGCTCGCCGCCAAGGGCTGAACAACCACTGCCGCTCCTGTTCCGCCCCTTTTCCCCCTCATTTCGCCCCTCTCCTGCCGTGGCCCATGGTCAAAAGAGCCACGCCGCTCACCTCACCACGGTCCCGCCTCTACCACCGCCTACTTGACCGCGCTGAGCCGCCCCGACCAATTCCGCGCATGGGTTTCAAGGTAAGCCGTGCGATACACCACCTACCGCCACCCATCCCATCGCCACCGTCGAATCAATTGCAACCACGAGAAATTTTCACCGTGCCGCCCCTCTCTTGCTCTTAGCCCCTCCATTATTGGACCTCTATGATTGATGCCGCCCCGAGCCGAACCCCTAGCCCGAGCTCCATCCCTATAAAATCCCTGAGCTCCCATTCATCCTCCTCTTCTTCGATTTGGTTTCTCCTTGGACGCCGCGTGGCCTCGTCGTCTTCCCTACGCCCTGCCACTGTACGCGGCCATCTCGGCTTCCTCCTCCCCAAGCAAGACTCGCCCCGGTGGTCGCCACTTCTTTGCGATCATGACTCGCCGCTCCCAGTCTCACTTCCCGCCTACGAGCCGCCGCCGACGGTGCTGTGGTGCTCGCTGGCCTCTCTCCGCCACCTTTTTCCCCTCTGCCCCAACTGTTGCGGCATCATCCCCGCTCGCTGGTGAGCTTCCCTTCCCTATGGTTGAGTATTAGCCTATGCTGCTTCGAACGAACCCCGGGCCCACGTCACCGTGCGAGTGGTTTCTCTATGTTCTTCACCTCGCTGCCGTCAAGCATGGCCGCACACCACCGACGGTTTCACTTGGCCGACCTCTGAGCCGCCGCGGCCAATCTTCCTCCTCCCCCTCCTCGCAGTCGAGCTCCCGAGAGCTGCTGCTACCGTCGCCAGCCACCGTCGCCACTTGAACCCTGGATCCAAGCTGTTGAAACCCTTCGCCATGTTTCCCTTCCCCGCCGGCGCCGCCGTTTGCCTTCGACTGCCGCCGCTCGCCATGGATGCCGCCACCGCTGTTCTCCTTCTCTCCCTTCCGCCTTCGGTTCCTTGCCATCAGCCACCGCCGCTCGGTCCCTCTCGAATCCGAGCCGCTCAATCGCTTCACCGAGCTCCACTCCTCCCGCCGACGCCGCCGCTCGCCGCCGATCTCACTGACCATGCGTCTCTCTCTCACTCGCCTTTGCTGTGTGACCTCGCGGGGACAGAGCCGATGGCCGTCTCCCGCGCCTGTGTACACGGACTTCCCGACCACCATCGATGACATGTGGGCCTGGTCACATCAATCCACCGTGAACCGTCCTCGTGCACCATCCCACCAGTTCCCCCTCCTTGCACTCGGTCCATGGACCCTAAGCCTCTGACCGGTGGGCCCAAGTGGCCAGCGGGCCCCGGATGTCAGTGACTGGTGCGGATCCCTGGAATATTCCCTTGGAAAATTTAATAATTCCATTTTCTAGTGATCGAAAAATTCTATTAATCTTCAAAAAATCATATCTTTTCATTCGTTCATCCGATTGACTCCGTTCCAGTTTCAGTATTTATCTAGAAATGAGATCTATTTCTTGGACTTTTCCCGAGAATATTCTTTCCAGAAATTAAATAACTCCTTTTCCAGTGATCCAAAAATCCATATCAAACTTCGGAAATTTATATCTTCTCAACCGCTCGTCCAATTGACTCCGTTCCAACTCCAGTAATCTTCTAAAATTGAGATCTATTTAATGGCACTATTATTAGCACTAAATAAGATCTTTTTACTGGACTTTGTGTAGATTTTTGTGTGTTTGCACATAGTAAGACCGCCAGAAAAATCGTTTCGGAGCCGATTTCGCGATAATTTCTCGAAGACTCATGAAGACCTAGAGCAAGGCAAGTCACCTTTGATCATCTCGGGCCTATAATTTCAGAACTAAGTATTTTAATTGCAAAATCGCATGAACTAGGTTACACTGTTACAATTTCTCAGCCACGGTCGCAAGACGACCTACGGGCCACCAACCCATTTGCTGCATGACTTTCTTGATTGATTGCGATCCCTTACACTTGTCACCGTCCTTGATAGATCCCGATATCCGTGTCGACAGGCATGATATCGGTGATCGCCTATTGAATTTAAAAATGTCTACGATGGGTAAAACTTGGGTTTATGAAACTTTGGAAAACCCGACACCTGGGTCGATGCCTTGAAAGTAAAATGGTTTGCAAAAACCGCGGTGCGGGGATCTTGCCAACAGGACGAGTCTCCCGCTCTGCAGCTAAGGACCGATTCCTGTGGAATTTCATCCGAACATATGACTGTATAACCAGATGGGTGATATGGGATAGCTCCTGGTTGAGTAACTGGCCTCCCAGGGACGCCTTGCGTGCCATTGGACTGTGGATCGTGCGGGAGGGCATCAGGGATGCCTCTTGGGTTCCTGGCACAACATGGTCTCGGACCTACCCTGTTGTTGGTTTGAGGACCCCTCCAGTTGGCATGGGGTAACCTGGGAGGGTTTGGGAAATAGCTTGTCACGAAAACCTCTACGTCACCAAATCGTACCCAATGCGTGTGAGCTGGTGACTAGAGTGAGTTGTGTCGTGTGGGTAAAGTGTACCCCCTTTGCAGAGGTTTAAACTGTTTGAACAGCCGTGCCCACGATCATGGGCGGATGTGAGGTGATTCCTTAGCGTAGTTTTGTTTGACAAATGTTTGTGAAATGATGTTGCGGATTGGGAATCCAATTTCGAAAAATGTTGTGGAGCTATCATGGACGGCAGTGCTATGGGCCCAAAGAGGTTAGATCAGCTGATGGCGCTAGATCCCGGAGGCCAACTCTTGAGAGTTGCGCCGATTCAAAGATTGATACAACCCACTCCGATCGAGCGAGACTCACCTCGCCCTGATTGTTGAGAAGCACACACTAGTGGATTTAAAAAGATTTAAACAAAGAAGATTGCAAAATAACCAGCCTCTCTTTGAAGCTTGCAACAACCACCTAAGTTCCCCTGGCTTGCTAAGTACGTAAGTACTCATCCTTGCTCTATATATATAGCTCTCCACCGGGAGCTGGATGCTGGTGTTGCAGTGAAGTGAAGATTAGGGTTTCGTCCTGGTTCCCAGCCGTTGCCTGTGTGTTGGGACTTAGTCCACTGTTCCGCTGCTACCGTTGTCTCTGTATTGTTCGTTACTATCTCCGGCTTGCTCCGAAGCTGCAACGTAAGTTAAGGTATATGTCTATTTAATTATGTATTTATTTAAGGTACTGCAATATTCGTTTCTGGTTGCGGTAGATACCAGCGCTATGTCCTGGGACTGGTATCTGTATCGCGGTTCCGCAGGAAGGTAGTTCGCGCTGTTTTCCTGCGGCACGCCCTATCTGGTGCCGTTGTACGGCGGTGCCAGATCTGGGTGAGACAACATGCGCGCCCCATCAACATTCGTCTCGCCCTCACAACTACACACAAAGGTACCTTGTCAATATCTAAATATTTTGGGAAGATGAAGGCACTTGGTGATGAGATCGCAGCCATGAGTAAACCTCTAGATGAGGAAGACAAGATTGCATACATTCTCAATGGCCTAGATGGTGAATATGACCCCGTTGTCTTCGCACTCGGGATCAGGGTAGAACCCATCACGGTGATGGAAGTTTATTCTCAATTGTTTAATTTTGAGAACAGGCTCAATCTGGGTCAAGAAGGCACATCTACCAACATGGAAAATCGAAGCGGCGGTGTGGGGGTTTTGCCCCACGTGGCGGCGGCTCAAGTGGCTCAGGAGGTGACTCAGTGTGCGGTCGTGGCACTGGTGGTGGTGGTGGCCGAGGCCATGGCAATTCTGGCGGCGAGTGAGGTCGCGGGAATCACCGCGTTGACACCCGACCAGTCTGCCAAGTATGCTACAAACAGGGGCATGTAGCCACCGAAAGTTGGCATCGCTTCAACGAGAACTATGTCCCTAATGAGAGACATGTCGCGGCGGCTACCTACACCGATGGTATCGATACAAATTGGTATCTCGACATTGGGGCAACTGATCATATTGCCAGTGAGCTGGATAAGCTCACTGTCCGGGAAAAGTAAAGAGGCACAAACCAAATCCACGCTGCAAATGGTGCAGGTATGAATATTAAACACATTGATCGTTCCTTTGTTCATACCCCTAATCGTATGTTGCACCTTAAGAATATTCTTCATGTGCCACAAGCCACTAAAAATCTTGTTTCCGCTCAACGCCTCACTGAAGACAATTATGCTTTCTTGCGATTTATTCTAAGTATTTTTTGGTTAAGGATCTGGCCACGAAGAACATAATTCTTAAAGGGCAGTGTCACAAAGGGCTTTATGTCTTCCTCCTGGATCATCCAAGCATGTCTTCATTGTGGCGCCATCTTTTGCAAGGTGGCATATATAGCCGCCTGGGTCACCCATCTTCTCCTATAGTTTGAAGAGTAGCTAATCATAAGAATTTCCCTTGTCTGTCTAAGTCCCATGTTGAGTCAGGCTGTGATGCATGTCAAAAGGCTAAAAGCCATCAGTTACCATATTCTAAATCATCTAGTGTATCACATTATCCTGATGTCTAGTGGAACTCGTGTTTTCTGATGTCTGGGGCCCTGCTACAAACTCTGTTGAAGGCTATAAATTCTATGTTAGTTTCATTGATGATTTTAGTAAATTTTTTTGGATCTATCCTCTTAAACATAAATCTGATGTGTTCCAGAAATTTCATGAGTTCCAAGCCCTTGTTGAGCGACTTTTGGGTCGCAGGATTATTGCTATGCATAATGACTGGGGTGAAGAATATGAAAAACTTCACTCATTCTTTCAGAAAATTGGAACATCTCATCAAGTATCTTTCCCTCATGCTCATCAGCAAATTGGCTCTGTTGAACGCAAGCACCGCCACGTAGTAGATGTTGGGCTTGCACTTCTCACACATGCTTGAGTGTTGTTAAAATTTTGGGATGAAACATTTTGAACCGCTACCTATCTCATAAACCGAACCCCTAATAAAGTCATCCAATATGAGACTCCCATGATGAGCCTATTCAACCAAAAACCCAATTATTCCCTTCTTAGAGTTTTTAGGTGTGCCTGTTGGCCGAATATTTGTCCTTACAATAATCATAAGCTTCAGTTTCGATCTAAACAGTGTGTGTTTCTTGGGTACAGCTATCTGCATAAGGGGTTCAAATGTCTTGATGTGTCCACTGCAAGAGTATATATATCTCGAGATGTTACATTTGATGAAAATATTTTTTCTTTCTCCCAGTTACACACTAATGCTGGTGCACGTCTTAGAGCCAAAGTTTGTCTTACCACCTTCACTTCAGCCACACACCTTCATTCTAGGGGAAGAACAGAGTAATGGCCATGTGTTTAATTATGCGCCTGCTAATAATTTGTCTGAAGAAAATGCAGAGAACTGGTTCTCTAGTACTCATGATGGGGTGGACGAAGCAGAAATCCCCTCGCCAAGGTCTTCGCCGGGATCTGTACCACAGCAACCTGGGAGTCCGAAGCAATCTCCCTCGGGATCTCCTGCGTATCAGCCTTCTCCAACGACTGCAGCTATCTCCACCGAGTTATTCCCCATTGCTGGTCAACCGGTTGGTGACACGCAGCCGATAGCAGCCACAGGTGCGCAGGCTGGTACGCCAGTCAGTGGGGACCGTGCAAGTAGCAGCAGTGATGGCGTCAATGATAGCTTTGTGCTATACCAGTTGGATGTGACTACTGACATGGGATCTTCTACATCTCAGCCCACAAGACCACATACACGTTTACAAAGTGGCATTTGAAAGGAGAAGGTATATGCAGACAGTACAGAAAAATACTCCTGTTTTACATCTTCTGGTGAACCACAAAATTTAGACGAAGCTAACTGGAAAGAAGCTATGGATGCAGAACGTTTTGCTCTTATGAAAAATAAGACTTGGCATCTAGTTCCATCACGGGAAGGGAAGAATGTTGTTGATTGCAAGTGGGTCTACAAGATCAAGAGAAAAGCTAATGGCAATCTTGACAGGTATAAGGCTAGATTGGTCACAAAAAGCTTCAAACAAAGGTATGGAATAGATTATGAGAACATATTTAGTCCGGTAGTTAACGCTGATACTATTCGAACTATTCTTTCCATTGTTGTATCTAGAGGATGGAGCCTTCGTCAGTTAGATGTGCAAAATGCCTTTCTTCATGGAATTCTTAAAGAGGAGGTGTATATGAAGCAACCCCTAGGGTATCAGGACTGTAAATTTCCAAATTACATTTGTAGACTTGGTAAAGCACTGTATGGTTTGAAGCAGGCACCCAGGGCCTAGTACTCAAGGCTGAGTGCAAAATTAATTGAATTTGGTTTCAAGTCCTCAAAGGCAGATACATATTTGTTCTTCTATAGGAAAGGGGATGTTACTATATTTGTACTTATCTATGTTGATGACATAATTGTTGCTAGTTTAATATTTAGTGCAACCTCAACCTAATTACAGGATCTTACTAAAGAATCTACCTTGAAAGATTTGGGAGATTTGCGTTATTTTCTTGGTATTGAGGTGACTAAAGTACAAAATCGTATACTATTGACTCAAGAGAAGTATGCTGGTGATATTCTCCGTCAAGTGGGCATGTAGGATTGCAAACTAGTGAGTTCTCCTTTTCTGTCACACCCGAAATTTTCATCCAAAATTCAGGTGCTTTATTGTGTGTAAATCCTCGTCCAGGAATCAACCGAGGCACACAAATGACGTAGTTGATATCAAAGTAAATATCTTACATAATTGGATGTATTTATTACAGAGGTGAATGTCACCTCTCAAAATAATAAAAATCTAAGCAGTGGAATAACTACGGATGACGCGATGACTCCCACTCCACAAGCACTTGACCAGGCTCTCGCTTAATCCTCCAAGAAGTCCTCCTTGCTGTAGTACTCTTCTGATGATGATTGTTGATTGCAAGATGAGTATATGAAATACTCTGCAAGCCACATAACAAATATGCAAATGCACAGATATCCAAATGATGGCATAATATAGCTCAAATTGCATAAATAGCATTTAATAAAACATTTAAGAGAGTAATAAAACAGTAATCATTGATCAATATTAACCAACACCATACCGCTCTCCAAAGCAATATAGGCCCAACCTGTAGTTAACAATATTCCACCATTTATTATTTAATTGAGATAGTGTGAGACTAATCACAGAAAATATTGCTAGGCCCGCCCATTAAAAGCGAGCACGGTTAATCGAATAGTTTTACTCTGGCCAGAGATGTACCAATTTACCCACAAGACACAACTCCACAACACATCACTGTGCGCCTCAATACCACCACGGTATCTCGAAAAGGAGTTGTGACAGGATTATCTATGTAACTCGCACAATAGGAGAGTCTCCTTGTGGTACCCCCACCTCGGTGGGAGCCCACCATGTGCATACAGTACCCGATCCCTGGATCAGTAGTCGGATACATACATAGTCATCGGAGATACAGACTCAGAGTATACTAAATACATAACAGAGTACATATAATACATACTGGAAGGATACATAAAAAGGTTGCCATCCAGGTGTAACGATCCGTTTTTCTTCTCCCTGTTGGAATTCGTTTTCCCTGTATTCAAACTCCTCTCCTATCCCGTTCAGCTGTGCCCCAGTTTTTCTCTCCCTGGCTAGCCGACTGCCTTTTCCCTTGTGCCGAGTAGATTCCTACTCAGTTCCTGAATCTTGCTCTCTTACCTTTGTTCACTCGGCCACCCTTGCCGCCGAGTAACCCCTTGCATTACCGACTACCTGGTTAACTCGCCCTGTCTTGCCATCCCGACTGCCTTGTCCACCCGGTCTGCTTCGCAGCAGCGCTGAACTAGCGGGAAAACCTTCTGGTGTCCAACCCCTGGCGACGACCATACCGTCATCTTCTCTCCGACCTGCCCCAATCCGGTCAAGCTCACGACACCTTGCCTTGTCAACGGACGCGCTGTCTCATCGCCTCACCAAGTTGCACCGCAGCCATGTTTTCCCCACTCCTCCCGTTGGACGCCGACTGCCGAAGCGGTGACGTAAACCGGCTTCTACCTGCCCGTAGCCCCGCTCAGACCGACGGACAATAACCCGCTGCACCGCAAGGACTCGCTTGGACCAATGGTTAGTCAGAGGCTCTGTCAGCAAAGTATCACCAACCCGTCCTTGCCACGACCTGAGTGTCCCATCGTCGCTACAGTGTATACCAACTCCACCGGCCACGCCCAATCCCTAAGTCAATCTCTGCTTTGGCGTCGTGTCACCGCCATGCCCCTGCCTCGCACGCCGGCTATATAAGGCCATCCATGCCTCTTCTTCCCCCTGTTTTGCAACCTAGCCGCTTCTGCCCCCCACTCCCCGAGCTCCATTGCCGCCGCTCATCGCCGAGCCTACCATCCGGAGTTCCTCACCGGTGAGCCTTGTTGCCCTGTCCGCAATCTCAACTCAGCCGTCAACGATAAACCTTCATCCCGCTACCACCCATCCTCAGCCGACTGCTATCTTTCCGC
Organism: Oryza meyeriana var. granulata; assembly: GCA_003991445.1. Classification (NCBI taxonomy): domain Eukaryota; kingdom Viridiplantae; phylum Streptophyta; class Magnoliopsida; order Poales; family Poaceae; genus Oryza; species Oryza meyeriana. Next base: position 336,040 of record RYFJ01000535.1, read on the forward strand.
AGCCGACTACCACGATGTTCTTTCCTAGTGTTTTGTCTCTTTTCATCGTATCAGTAATTATCTTTTCTGCTTGTTTAGATCCTGAACCGGTGGACGATCCAGAAGCCGTCTTCGCCGAGGAAGATCTTCCACTGGAGAAAGGCAAGCCTCTTTGATCATATTGCCCCCTATATGTGCAAAATTATGTTGTTTGCAAAATATGCATGATTAGTTTACACTTTAAATTGATCGGCCTCGGTTGGCAAGCACAACCGGTGGATCTTCCCAGTAGTCGCACTTATTTTGGTAGGATATTGATGTATCCCCCTCCTTTGATAGCCCCACAAATGGCACGTTGGCATCATATCCTTTGGGTACGATTGCCGAGTAGAATGGCTTAGCCCTGCAGTGATTGTATTGTCGTTTGGGAAACATTGGTTTTTGTTCAACTGTTTGAAAACCCGGTACTCTGCGTATCGGCGTGTTTGAGAAATAAATGAAAGTTTGTGAAAACCTTGATGAACAGAGACAGTGCCTGTGTGGCCTGGCTATGTGTTATCGATAAGGACCGTTTCCTTTGGGAATTGCATCCGAGCATTTTACAGTGCGACCATACGGGTAGTATGCGCTGCCCCTAGCCGAGTAAATTGTAGGTTTAGGGGAGTTCGGTGCCGACTGGAGTGGACTCATCTGAGTTGTGGCTCGTGAGCCCTGGTGCTGATGGTGGTTGGAGCCGACCTGAGGCATTGATCCTGTGTGGATCCTTCTGCTGGCATTGGGTAACCCTAGACAGGCTTTGGAAATGGCCTTGTCACGAACTTCCGGTACCGGCCAGTACTCGGTGTAAGTTTCCTGTCGTATGGGTAAAGCGTGCACTCTCTGCAGAGTTTAGCTGAACTGTTAGAACAGCCGTGCCCACGGTTAAGGGCGATGTAAGGTGATTCCCATAACGTAAATTTGTTTGCCAGTGATTTGTGAAATGGATTGATGGGAAGGGAACCGTGACCAGAGTTTGCCGAGTGGCAAATGGAAGGCCTGTGTGGCCAGAAACGGGACTGTGTGACCCGGGGTGTTGAAGCACCATAAGCAAGTGTGTGAAAAGTTAACAGAAGAAAAGTCTTCGGGTTGTAGCCAGAAGACGATAAAGAGTAGACTACCTGGTTGTAGCCAGGGCAGCGAATTTGTGCTAACTGGTTGTAGCTAGGGCAGCGAATGAGCTGGTAACCGGTTGTGGCCGGAAGATTACTAAAAAGGGTAGCTGAGAACCGGTTGTAGCCGAGTCTCAGGGTCAACGGGTGGTCGGAGCCACTCGGAGAAACAGCAGACCTGAGGAGTGGTCGCAGCCACTCGGGTGATAGCCGGGTTATGAGGTCACTCGGTTAATCACTGGAAGATGGAAATGGAAATACATGATTCAATAAATATAGATGGTGAGTTGTTGAGAAGCAACTTGCGGAATGGATCGAGGCGTGAGCCTCTTTCCGACACCTTTGGACACCCTAGATTTTGACAAGCAATATGTTTCTAAAGGCTGTTTCGCAAATGAAACCCTTAGCCCCCCGCCCTCTCTAGCCGACATGGCATCTTTCCCCGGCTTGCCGAGTACGAAAGTACTCACCCTTGCTTCCTATATATGTTATATTAGGTTTTATAGAAGAAGACGAAGACCCGACTGCTGCCGAGTTCTTCTAGGACCAAGCCGACCATGAGGACTTCTGAGGTTTCGGGCCTAGTTCCCAGCCAAGCCTGTGGTATCGTCGTGTTCCATCGCCGAGTAGTTTTTCTTCCTTTGCTTCCGCCCTGTTTGCGCTGTACCCCGCTAGTTTACCTTGTTCTTGCTATTGTCCATCTGGGGCCTGTCCTGGATGGCAACCTTTTTATGTATCCTCCCAGTAGGTATTATATGTACTCTGTTATGTATTTAATGTACTCTAAGTTGTATCACCGAGGACTATGTGTGTATCCAACTACTGATCCAGGGATCGGGTACTGTATGCACATGGTGGCCCCCACCATGGTGGAGGCGCCACAGAAGAGATGGTATCAGAGCATCGGTTGGCCCTAGGAACGAAACCCTACGCGTGTAGATGCCCTTAGAGATCTTATTTTGAAAACTATATTATTTGCAAAAGCTAGGGACTGCCCAATCATCTCTTTCTGCCGTGGTAGATTTTGAAAATGTTTCTAAACTCTTGGCTATCCAAATATCTTTGGCTCCTGCGCATAGCTCTGACATCGGCCCTTAGGGTTTAGTGCTCCGCCCTACCCTTCACCCTTCGCCAAAGCCAAGTTTCCGAGTATGTTTCCGAGTTCCCGACTGCATTTCCTGGGTTGTTGCTCGATTCCCCCTAGTGTTCTAGCCGTTTCTCTTATCCGTCCTATTTGCTTGTCTGCCAATACCTTTCTAAGCCTTTCTCCCTTGGTTTCTCCTTTCCTGGAATCAGCTGGCAGGACGTCAGCGTCGCAATGTTCGTGCTCCAGCTCGCCTGGGTTATGAAGACCAAGTTCCAGCCTGCAACAACGTGACTCCTGCAGCAAACAAGCAAGAAGTAGAGCAGACTCAAGATCGGATGTCCGGTAATGGTTGTGCAGTCGGCCCTGGTACCTCTGCCGCTGTAGCCACTAACCATGGAGGATTGCCTCAACCTCCTCAGCTTCCGGTAGACCCGCAGTAGCTTATGGCCATCCAGACCCAGATTTTGCAAGGCATTGCTCAGAACTTGGCCGCCTTACAACCTCTTTTCCACCAAGCTCAGCCAGCACAAGTTCATGGCCGCTCCAAGCTTGCCGACTTCCTGAGGTCCCATCCGGCAGAGTTCTCACAGACCGCCGAGCCAGTGGAGGCTGACGACTGGCTGAAGGACATGGATAGAAAACTGAACCTAGTGCAATGCACACCCCTCACATCAACTTCGAGGTCCCGCTGCCAACTGGTGGGAGAACTACTGTGCTGCCCATCAGGATGCCACTAACATTGCTTGGCCCGAGTTTGCTGAAGCCTTCAGAGCTGCATATGTCCCAGAGGGAGTGATTGACATCAAGAGAGAGGAATTCAACAATCTCAAGTAGGGACATTCCAGCATCAGCGAGTACCTGAGTAGATTCAATCACCTGGCCCGTTATGCACCCGAGGAAGTGGACACAGACAAGAAGAAGATCAGGAGATTCCTGAAGGGAATGAATGTGGCAATGAAGATTCAGCTCCTTGCCCATGATTTCCCTACCTTTCAGCACATGATCAACAGAGTCCTAGTAGTTGAAGACGCGAGGAAGGAGATCGAGGTTTTTCACAAGCGCAAGGCCTCCCAGATGCAGACTCATGGTGGTCCGCGTTCCAGGCCCAATCTCCCCAATCCCTGCCGTCAGTTTGCTCCGCCCCAGTTTCAAGGGCATGTGTCCCGCCCGACTGCTCCTCGCCCAGCTCTATCTGTTCAATCTCGACCCCTCAGTGCAAATACCGGTGTGAGCCACCCTACCCCGGTCAGCCTACAGCGTCCCGAGTACATCAGGGAGCCGATGTTACAATTGTAACGAGTTGGGTCACTTCGCCTGTCACTGTCCTCAGAAGCAAGCTTCTGCAGCTCCTGGACGTTCCAACATCAGCGCTACAAGAGCCCCTGTGCTCAGTCGGGGACAGCCGACTACACAAGCTAGTGGACATGCCCCCCGTGCCACGCTGACTTTTGGACGAGGCCGTGTCAACCATATCCAGTCAGAGACAGCTCAAGAAGCTTCGGATGTCGTAATGGGTACGTTTCTTGTCAATTCCGTACCTGCAGTTGTTTTGTTTGATTCAGGAGCATCACATTCCTTTATTTCTCAAGCTTTTGTGGATAAATATGGTTGGGATACTCAAGGCCTTAGGGTACCAATGATCATACACTCCCCTGGCAAGGAGTTTAGGTCAGACCAATCTTGCCCTAGGTAAACCTGGTAATTGAAGGGGTTAGTTTTGCAGCCAACCCTATTATCCTGGAATCACAAGGCTTGGATTTGATTCTAGGTATGGACTGGTTAGCCAAACATAAAGGCCGGATAGACTGTGCCACCAGCACCATAACCCTGTAGTGCCCTATGGGACAGAAAGTGAAGTTTGCCCCTCCTGAAAACCCTAAAAACCGATCTCTCCTGAGTTCTGTGCAAGCCGTTCCTCTAGAAGAAGTACCGGTAATTAATGAATACCCCGATGTCTTTCCAGACAGCTTACCCGGGATGCCCCCTGATCGGGAGATTGAGTTTTCTATAGAGTTATTACCCGGCACAGCCCCAATATCCAAGAGACCCTACAGAATGGCAGCTAAGGAATTAGCCAAGGTGAAGAAACAGATAGAAGAACTTGAGGCTCTAGGTTTTGTGCGACCTAGCACATCACCTTGGGGAGCTCCAGTGCTCCTAGTGGAAAAGAAAGACAAGACAAAGAGGATGTGCGTGGATTATCACGCACTGAATGAAGTAACCATCAAGAATAAGTACCCGTTGCCTAGGATCGATGATTTGTTCGACCAGCTGCAAGGTGCTAAAGTTTTCTCCAGGTTGACTTAAGATCAGAATACCATCAGCTGAAGATTAGGCCTGAAGATATACCCAAGACAGCTTTCTCGACCTGTTATGGTTTATATGAGTATACGGTGATGTCCTTCGGACTCACTAATATTCCAGCCTTCTTTATGAGCCTCATGAACAAGATATTCATGGAATATCTCGATAAGTGTGTTGTGGTATTCATAGATGATATCCTAATCTACTCCAAGAGCGAGCAGGAACATGTAGAGCATTTGAGAATGGTTCTAGGAAAGCTAAGGAAACATCAATTATATGCCAAGTACTCGAAGTGTGAGTTTTGGCTAGACCAAGTTGCTTTCCTAGGGCACATTGTTACTACCCGAGGAGTAGAAGTGGATCTAGGAAAAATAAGAGATGTGCTTTCTTGGAAATCTCCGACTACAGTCCTAGAGGTGAGAAGTTTCCTAGGTTTGGCTGGTTATTACCGGAGATTCATTGAAGGATTCTCAAGGATCGCCAAACCAATGACAGACTTGCTAAAGAAGGAAATGAAATTTGAGTGGAATGATGCTTGTGAGAAAAGTTTCCAGGAGTTAAGAAAAAGACTAACTACCCCGCCTGTGCTGATCCTTCCGAATATCAGGAAAGATTTTGAGGTATACTGTGATGCATCCCGACTAGGCATAGGCTGTGTGCTTATGCAGGAAGGAAGAGTGGTTGCTTATGCCTCAAGACAGTTAAGGCCTCATGAGATGAATTACCCCACACACAACCTACAGTTGTCGGCAGTAGTGCATACCTTGAAGATATGGTGACACTACCTGATTGGAAACCGATGTGAGGTCTATACTAACCATAAAAGCCTAAAGTACATATTTACTCAGACTGAGCTCAATCTCAGGCAAAGAAGATGGCTTGAATTAATCAAGGACTACGACCTTGGAATACATTACCACCCTGGAAAGGCAAATGTTGTTGCCGACGCCCTAAGCCGGAAAGTCCTTTGCAATGTCGTCCTGAACTTGCCCCATCAACCAGAGTTAAGCCGAGAATTGGAAAGGCTAAGGATAAATGTGGTTAAGCCAGGAACCCTAGCAACCTTGTTGATTCAACCCACATTGGAGGATCAGATCCGTGAAGCTCAACAAGAGGACGAAGAAATCAAGGTTATTAAGAAAAACCTGACAAAAGGGAAAGCCCCCGAGTACTCTGTGGACAACAAGGGGATTGTCTGGTTTGGAAAACGCATTTGCGTACCCGGCCAAAAGGAAATCCGAGACTTGATTCTGAGAGAAGCCCATGAATCCGCTTATTCCATCCACCCAGGGAGTACCAAGATGTACCAGGATATCAAGGATCATTACTGATGGTCTGGAATGAAGCGAGACATTGCCGAGTATGTCGCGGTTTGTGACATTTGTCAAAGGGTTAAAGCAGAGCACCAGAAGCCAGCAGGATTACTTCAGCCCTTGAAGGTACCCGAATGAAAATGGGAAGAAATAGGAATGGATTTCATAACTGGATTGCCTAGAACTCCAGCAGAACATGATTCCATCTGGGTAATAGTGGACCGACTAACCAAGGTCGCCCACTTTATCCCTGTCAAGACCACCTACTCGGCTAAGAAGCTAGCTGAGTTGTATTTGACCAAAGTTATCTGCCAACACGGTATCCCGAAGAAGATCGTGTCTGATCGAGGAACCTAGTTCACCTCTCACTTTTGGCAAAAGCTGCATGAAGCAATGGGCACTAATCTCAATTTCAGCACCGCATACCACCCCCAGACGGATGGACAAACTGAGAGAGTAAATCAGATTTTGGAAGATATGCTGAGGCCTGTGCTTTGGACTTTGAAGAAACCTGGATCTCTGTCTGCCGTATGCGAGTTCTCATTACAACAATAGCTACCAAGTAGTATCCAAATGCCCCCAATGAAGCTCTGTATGGACGCAAGTGTAGAATCCACTCTGTTGACAGACGTGGGAGAAAAGGTGGTTTTTGGGCCTGATGTTTTGAAAGAGGCAGAAGACCAAGTTAAGATTATTAGAGAACGCCTGAAGGTGGCCCAATCCCGACAGAAGAATTATGCCGATAATCGAAGACGAGAGTTTGAGTTTCAAATAGGTGACCATGTTTATCTCCGAGTATCACCCCTACGAGGAATCAAGAGATTTGGAATGGGTGGAAAGTTAGCGCCTTGTTACATTGGTCCGTATCCAATCATTGCCAGGCGCAGAACAGTGGCGTATCAGCTAGAGTTGCCTGTAGAACTCTCCGATGTCCACAACGTGTTTCACGTGTCTCAGTTGAAGAAATGCCTTCGCATCCCAGAAGAACAAGTCCAGTCGGAAGTGATCGACATGCAACGCAACCTCACGTACAAAGAACGCCCAATTCGGATACTAGAAAACAAGGACAGATGTACAAGACGAAGAACGGTCAGATTCTGCAAAGTGCAATGGAGTAACCATTCTGAAGATGAAGCTACATGGGAACAAGAAGATTGCCTTCGAGCCGAGTACCCGGAGCTCTTCGCCAAGTAGCCGAATCTTGGGACAAGATTCTGTTAAGGAGGGTAGGTTTGTAACGACCCTTTTTTTTCTCCCTGTTGGAATTCATTTTCCCTGTATTCAAACTCCTCTCCTATCCTGTTCAGCTGTGCCCCAGTTTTTCTCTCCCTGGCCAGCCGACTGCTTTTTCCCTTGTGCCGGGTAGATTCCTACTCAGTTCCTGAATCTTGCTCTCTTACCTTTGTTCACTCGGCCACCCTTGCCGCCGAGTAACCCCTTGCATTACCGACTACCTGGTTAACTCGCCCTGTCTTGCCATCCCGATTGCCTTGTCCACGCGGTCTGCTTCGCAGCAGCACCGAACTAGCGGGAAAACCTTCCGGTGTCCAACCCCTGGCGACGACCATACCGTCATCTTCTCTCCGACCTGCCCCAATCTGGTCAAGCTCACGGCACCTTGCCTTGTCAACGAACACGCTGTCTCATCGCCTCACTAAGTTGCACCGCAGCCATGTTTCTCCCGCTCCCCCCATTGGACGCCGACTGCCGAAGCGGTGACGTAAACCGGCTTCTACCTGCCCGTAGCCCCGCTCAGACCGACGGACAATAACCCGCTGCACCGCAAGGACTCGCTTGGACCAATGGATAGTCAGAGGCTCTGTCAGCAAAGTATCACCAACCCGTCCTTGCCACGACCTGAGTGTCCCATCGTCACTACAGTGTATACCAACTCCACCGGCCACGCCCAATCCCTAAGTCAACCGGTGAGCCTTGTTGCCCTGTCCACAATCTCAACTCAGCCGTCTATGATAAACCTTCATCCCGCTACCACCCATCCTCAGCCGATTGCTATCTTTCCGCAGCCGACTACCGCGATGTTCTTTCCTAGTGTTTTGTCTCTTTTCAGCGTATCAGTAATTATCTTTTCTGCTTGTTTAGATCCTGAACCGGTGGACGATCCAGAAGCCATCTTCGCCGAGGAAGACCTTCCGCTGGAGCAAGGCAAGCCTCTTTGATCATATTGCCCCCTATATGTGCAAAATTATGTTGTTTGCAAAATATGCATGATTAGTTTACACTTTAAATTGATCGGCCTCGGTTCGCAAGCGCAACCAGTGGATCTTCCCAGTAGTCGCACTTATTTTGGTAGGATATTGATGTATCCCCTCCTTGATAGCCCCACAAATGGCACGTTGGCAATCATATCCTTTGGGTACGATTGCCGAGTAGAATGGCTTAGCCCTGCAATGATTGTATTGTCGTTTGGGAAACATTGGTTTTTGTTCAACTGTTTGAAAACCGGTACTCTGCGTATCGGGTGTTTGAGAAATAAATGAAAGTTTGTGAAAACCTTGATGAACAGAGACAGTGCCTGTGTGGCATGGCTATGTGTTAATCGATAAGGACCGTTTCCTTTGGGAATTGCATCGAGCATTTTACAGTGCGACCATACGGGTAGTAATGGGCTGCCCCTGACGAGTAAGTAGGTTTAGGGGAGTTCGGTGCCGACTGGAAGTGGGACTCATCTGAGTTGTGGCTCGTGAGCCCGTGCTGATGGTGGTTGGAGCCGACCTGAGGCATTGATCCTGTGTGGCATCTTCTGCTGCATGGGTAACCCTAGGAAAGGCTTTCGGAAATGGCCTTGTCACGAACTTCCGGACCGGCCAGTACTCGTGTAAGTTTTTCTGTCGTATGGGTAAAAGCGTGCACTCTCTGCAGAGTTTAGCTGAACTGTTCGAACAGCCGTGCCATGGTTTAAGGGCGATGTAAGGTGATTCCCTAAGTAGATTTGTTTGCCAAGTGATTTGTGAAATGGATTGATGGGAAGGGAACCGTGACAGAGTTTGCCGAGTGGCAAATGGAAGGCCTGTGTAGCCAGAAACGGGACTGTGTGACCTGGGGTGTTGAAGCACCATAAGCAAGTGTGTGAAAAGTTAATAGAAGAAAAGTCTTTGGGTTGTAGCCAGAAGACGATAAAGAGTAGACTACCTGGTTGTAGCCAGGGCAACGAATTTGTGCTAACTGGTTGTAGCCAGGGCAGCGAACGAGCTGGTAACCGGTTGTAGCCGGAAGATTACTAAAAAGGGTAGCTGAGAACCGGTTGTAGCCGAGTCTCTGGGTTAACGGGTGGTCGGAGCCACTCTGAGAAACAGCAGACCTGAGGAGTGGTCGCAACCACTCGGGTGATAATCGGGTTATGAGGTCACTCGGTTATTCACCGGAAGATGGAAATGGAAATACATGATTCAATAAATATAGGTGGTGAGTTGTTGAGAAGCAACTTGCGGAATGGATCGAGGCGTGAGCCTCTTTCCGACACCTTTGGACACCCTAGATTTTGACAAGCAAAATGTTTCTAAAGGCTGTTTCACAAATGAAACCCTTAGCCTCCCCCCCCCCCCTCTCTAGCCGACATGGCATCTTTCCCCGGCTTGCCGAGTACGAAAGTACTCACCCTTGCTTCCTATATATGTTATATTAGGTTTTGTAGAAGAAGACGAAGACCCGACTACTGCCGAGTTCTTCCAGGACCAAGCCGACCACGAGGACTTCTGAGGTTTTGGGCCTAGTTCCCAGCCAAGCCTGTGGTATCGTCGTGTTCCATCACCGAATAGTTTTTCTTCCTTTGCTTCCGCCCTGTTTGCGCTGTACCCCGCTAGTTTACCCTATTCTTGCTGTTGTCCATCTGGGGCCTATCCTGGATGGCAACCTTTTTATGTATCCTCCCAGTATGTATTATATGTACTCTGTTATGTATTTAATGTACTCTAAGTTGTATCACCAAGGACTATGTGTGTATTCGACTACTGATCTAGGGATCAGGTACTGTATGCACATGATGGCCCCCACCATGGTGGAGGTGCCACACCAGGACATGCCCCAGATGGACAACGGTAAGAACAGGGTAACTAGCAAGATACAGCGCAGGCAAGGCGGAAGCAGGGGAGGAAAAGTACTCGGCGATGGAACACGACGATACCAGAGGCATGGTTGGGAACTAGGCCCGAAACCTCAAAAGTCCTCGTAGTCGGCTTGGTCTTGCAAGAACTCGGCAGCAGTCGGGTCTTCGTCTTCTTCTCCAAAACCTAATATAACATATATACATATATAGGAGCAAGGGTGAGTACATTCATACTCAGCAAGCCGGGGAAAGATGCCATGTCGGTTAGACAAAGGGGGCTAAGAGTCTCATTTGCGAAAACAGTCTTTAGAAATATTTTGCTTGTCAAATACTAGTGTGTCAAATTTTTAGTTGTCGGAAAGAGGCTCACGCCTCGATCCATTCCACAAGTTACTTTTCAACAACTCACCATATATAGTTACTGAATCATGTATTTCCATTTTCATCTTCTGGTAATTAATCCAAGTGCTCTCATAACTCAGCTATCACCCGAGTGGCTTTGATCACTCCTTAGGTCTGCTGTTTTTCCGAATGGCTCCAACCATCCGTTGACCCTGAGACTCAGCTACAACCGGTTCTCAGCTATCTCTTTAGTTGTTTTTCGGCTACAACCGATTACAAGCTCATTTGCTTCACTGGCTACAACCAGTTAGCACAAACTCGCTGCCCTGGCTACAACCAGGTAGTCTACTCTTTATCGTCTTCTGGCTATAACCCGAAGACTTTTCTCCATTTAACTTTTCACACACTTGCTTATGGTGCTTCAACACCCCGGGTCACACAGTCCCGTTTCTGGCCACACAGGCCTTCCATTTGCCACTCGGCAAACTCTGGTCACGGTTCCCTTCGCATAAAGCAAGTTCACAAACCACTAGCAATCAAATCTACGCTATGGGAATCACCTTACATAGCCCTTAACCGTGGGCACGGCTGTTCGAATAGTTCAGCTAAACTCTGCAGAGGGTGCACGCTTTACCCATACGACACGAAACTTACACCGAGTACTGGCCGGTACCAGAAGTTCGTGACAAGGCCATTTCCAAAGCCAGTCTAGGGCTACCTAATGCTAGCAGAAGGATCCACACAGGATCAATGCTTCAGGTCGGCTCCAACCACCATCAGCACCAGGGTTCACGAGCCACAACTCAGATGAGTCCACTCCAGTCGGCACCAGACTTCCCTAAACCTACAATTTACTCGGCTAGGGGCATCCCATGCTACCCGTATGGTCACACTGTAAAGTGCTCGGATGTAATTCTCAAAGGAAACGGTCCTTATCGAAACACATAGCCAGGCCACACAGGCACTGTCTCTGTACATCATGGTTTTCACAACTTTCATTTATTTCTCAAACACGCCGATAAGCAGAGTACCGGGTTTTCAAACAGTTGAGCAAAAACCACTGTTTCCCAAACGGCAATACAAATGCTGCAGGGCTAAGCCATTCTACTCGGCAATCGTACCCAAAGGATATGATGCCAACATGCCATTTGTGGGGCTATCAAGGGAGAAATACATCAATATCTTACCAAAATAAGTGCGGCTACTGGGTAGGTCCATCGATCACGCTTGCAAACCGAGGCCGATCAATTTAAAGTGTAACTAAGCATGCATATTTTGTAAACAACATAATTTTGCACATATAGGAGACAATATGGTCAAAGGGGCTTGCCTTGCTCCTTCGGAAGATCTTCCTCGGTGAAGACGGCTTCTGGATTGTTCGCCAGTTCAGGATCTAAACACGCAAAAGAGATAATTACTGATACGCTGAAAAGAGGTAAAAACACTAGGAAAAGAACATCGCGGTAGTCGGCTGCAGAAGGGTAGCAGTCGGCTGAGGATGGATGGTAGCTGGATGAAGGTTTATCGTAGACGGCTGAGTTAAGCTTGCAGACTGGGCAACAAGGCTCACCGGTTAGGAACTCCAGATGGTAGACTAGCTCGGTCTTCTTTTCCTCTTTCACTTCCCTTACTCAGCTCTTCTTCTCCTTTGTGTTTCAACCAGAAGAACATAGGGCGATGCGCCGAGCGGCGGCGATGGAGCTCGGGGAGCAAAAATTGCTTCGGGGGCTGGGGAGGAGGAAGATGATGGTTTAGCAGTGAAGCTGGTGATGGAGGTTTGGCAGAGGCGGCTGGGTTGCAAAACAGATGAAAGAAGAGGCATGGATGGCCTTTTATAGCCGGCGTGCGAGGCAGGGTCACGGCGGTGCAGGGCGATAGATAGAGAAAAGGGGTCACGATAAGCTGGCAAGGCTACAGCTAGCTGGCAGAGGCGACGCGACGTCAAGGCAAAGATTGACTTAGGAATTGGTCATGGACGGTGGAGTTGTTAGACACTGTAGTGACTATGAGACACTCAGGTCGTGGCAGGGACGGGTTGGTGGGACTTTGCAGACAGAGCCTCTAACTATCCATTGGTCCAAGTGGGTTCTTGCGGTGCGGCAAGTTATTGTCCGCTGGTCTGAGCGGGGCTGCGGGCAGGTGAAGGTCGGGTTACGTCACCACTTCGGCAGTCGGCATCCAACGGTGTCGAAGGATGAAACTCCGACGGCGGGAAGTCGGGAGACCCCCCTTTTGAGGTTCGGCCAGGGGAGTAGTTCTCAGGCGAATGCGACGTCCGGTGGAAGAATGGATCAATCGATGCTCGGGAGTCGGGGGCCCGGGCTAAGAGATAGCGGGGTTCGGACCGTCCGTTCAAGGATCGAACCGTCCGAATCCCGACGATGGCACGAAAGAGGGACAGGAGGCGTAGACAGGTTCGGGCCACACGGAGGCGTAATACCCTACTCCTGTGTGTGTTTTGCTATGTGAGAGAGATGAATGTGGATCGCTGTGTTACAAGGTGAGCTTGGCTCGCGGCTGGAGCTGAGGAAGACGAACAGTAGCGAGAGTGTGAGCTAGAGAGCAGGTCCTAGCCAGAGAGCGCTCTGTGGTTGCTAATGCTGAAGCCCGCCTTTCCCTTCTCGTCGGCTCGGATCCTCCTTTATTGATTCAGGGGAGTCCACAGTGCCGAGTCTCACCGAGAGAGAGCTTTTCTCACTACGTCTTGTCGCACGCCCGTGGCCGCCTGCTGCGCCGCGCTGGAGGGACGTCTAGTCGCCGCCTCGCCCGATCGCTGAGCCGTGCGGGAGGTGCGCCGGGTCGTCCGGTCGCCCGCTGCGGGCGGTTGGTCTGGTCGGCTCCTTGCCGGGCTGCTGTGGACGGCTACAGCAGCGCACCCTGTTGAGAAGTGAGAGCGCACGTCGTTGTGTCTCGGACTGTGTAGGGAGCAGGCCCATGGGGGGCCGTCTTGAGAATCCACATGCGTCCGACCGGGCGACGGGGCGCGGCACGCCCCGTCGCCTGTCACCCGGGTCCGGGGGCGGTGCCCCCGGGCACGGGGAGGCGCACCCGGGGCCGGGGGCGACGCATCCGGGCACGGGGAGGCGCACCCTGGGCCCGGACACTTAGCGGGAGACACGGTCGTAGCCGGCCGCCAGTCGTGCAGGATGTGGCCCCCGGGAGAGCTGACGTGGCCGAAGACCCACGTGTCCCCGGGGTATGTGGGGCCCCCATTCCCGTTTCACCGACAAACGGGAGGAGCGTGGAAAACATGGCTGCGGTGCAACTTGGTGAGGCGATGAGACAGCACGTTTGTTGATAAGGCAAAGCGTCATGAGCTTGACCGGGTTGGGGCAGGTCGGGGAGAAGATGACGGTAAGGACGTCGCCAGAGGTTAGACACCGGGAGGATTTTCCGCCAGTCCGGCGCTACTGCGCAACAGACCGGGTGGACAGGACAATCGGGATGGCAAGACAGAACGGGCTAACAAGGTAGTCGGCGATTGCAAGGGCTTACTCGGTGGCAAAGATGGCCGAGTGGACAAAGGGTAAAAGGGCAAGATTCAGGAACTGAGTAGGAATCTTGTCGATGTTTTACACCGGCAATAAATATATGGGGCTACTCGGCGGATGGAAACTCGGTGGATTGCAAAGGAACACAGAGAGATTTTATACTGGTTCAGGCCCTTGATGTGAAGTAATACCCTACGTCCAGTTTGTATGTATTCCTTTGAGGAATTATGGTGGCGATTCTGATGAACCGTCTGGCCCTATGCTTCTGTGTGCTCATGCCCTCAGGGGGCGCCCTGCCTCCCCTTATATACTGGGGGACAGGGTTACAAGGTAGGAGTCTCCACCGGATTCCAACTAGGAGATCTCCCCTTAGAGATATAATGTACCCGGCTAGGACTGTATATTCCTTATTGTACAAGGCAAGGTCTGCCGAGGGTTACCATATCTCTAATTACAAGGCTAGGCCCATATGCTGGTTATGAGGTACCCGGGGCCCATGGCACCCACAGTAGCCCCTGAGACCTTCATAGTTGAGTCACAGCTGATGCCGAGTGCTCATCCTCCACGGTGAAGTCTTCCCGAGTGCATTGCTCCCGAGTACTCTTTGTCCGAGTGCGTCTTCTTCCCGAGTCCTGCTTCATGTCAGCTGGCAACGAGGCTATGAAGGGCTTCATATAGATGTATGAATAGTGTGCGCTGAATAGGCGCACCTATTAGGTGTAGCCCCCGACTTTGTGCTTAATTGTGAAGACAATTAAACATAAAGTCAAAAATCTTTAACCTGGAAGTCTTTCCCGAGTAGTATACTACTGGTATATGAGACTCTTGGGTATCATGTCAGCCGGAATGTGATTTATAGTCTTGCCGAGTAGCATGCCACTCGTATATAGGACTCTTCGACTTCATGTCAGTCGGAATGTGTGTTTATAGTCTTGCCGAGTAGGATGCTACTCGTATATGGGATTCTTCAGCTTCATGTCAGCTAGAAAGAGAGTTTATAGTCTTTCCCAAGCGGCGTCCCACCCGGAAATTAGACTCCTCCGCATCATGTCAGCGGGAATGAGAGATTTATAGTCTCTCCCGAGTAGTGCACTACTCGAAAGTTAGACTCTTCAGCGTCATATCGGCTGGAATAATGTTGCTCATGGCAACTGATGGCCACACATGTAGGCCGAGTACCACTTTATGAAAAATAAATCCACAACGTGGTCAGGTGTACTCGAGAAAGATACCTGCATCCCCAATTTTAATGAAGACCAGCTTGTGATCCTTGTAAGGATATATCCTCGAGACCTGGTGGATAAAACAGATACCCAAACATATATGTTTAGCAATAAGGCTCTCATGAAGCATATCTGTTTACCTCATCGGCTCCTGTTGGTAGCACCAGCGCTATAATTTCAACTCAGCCTGTGGGCGGCCCACATGGAGCATGCTACCGTAGGAACTCATGTCTTGATGTGTGCTACCAAATAAGCCGGCCTAAACCGACCTACCCAGCGTAGGCTCTATAAGAGTAGCATCCATCGCATGTCAGGATGAGTACTTCGGTGTTAGTAACCGCCATCAGTAAGAGAAATCCTTATTCGCAAGCCTTTCCGACTTATGTTCTGGATGCAGCCTAGTTGCCACAGATGTCCGAGTAGGTATATCGCAGAATCCACTTGCCCTCCTCAGGTGTGACGCCATGCATGAGAACTCCGGATGCACTTCTACAATACAGGTCTTCTCTGACTTTGGTAAAGCCGAGCAGGGTACCTAAACCTTGCATTAGCATAGGATTCGGCTAGCGACCCTCATGGGGCATACCCTACCCAACAGAGTTATGGCCAAGCAAGGTACCCGATCCTAACGTTAGCATAGGATTCGGCTGGCGACCCTCATGGGGCGTACCTTACTTAGCCGAGTAGTACACGAGCCCCGACTAGCGCCAGAGGTCGGTTGTTAGCTCACATGGAGCGTAGCCAGGGAAGATGACGTCCCGACTGGTGGAAGTACTCGGTCAATAGCCCTCATGGAGCATCCGAGTTTATCTTGGCAGACTAGTTCAGCCCCCGAGTGTAGGAGATAGGCTCGCAGCCCTGAGTTCCTGTCACGCGTATTCGGAGCTGGCCCTGCACTGTAAAGATATCGGATGAGTAGCATCTGATGATGAAAACAATCACCCGAAGTATTTTACAATATATGTAAATACATGTTCTTCCTCTTATTGATATTAATTTCCCCGAGTAGTTGACTCCTTACGTTTAAACACTCTGCCCGACTAGTCATAGCCCCCTAGAGTCAGGAGTTGGCTCATGGCTCTTTCCCAGACACGCGTTTTGGGTGACTTGAGTTCGTCTTTCATGGAGCAAAATTTCATGGATCGGAATTTATGCTACTCAAGTACTTTTGCAATCTTTAAGAGCAAAAACAGAAAAAGTGCAGCTTGTGCACCTATTAGGTGTAAGCGGCTGCAGCAATGGCAAGGCCAAATGTAGAACTATTTATTAGAGAGTGACTTAGCTGTTCGGTATTTGGGAGTGGGGATGCCATCCTTGTGTTTAGGCTTTTGAGCCCCCGAGCTTGTCACTTGTTGTCGTTTGCGATTCCCAGCTTTAGTCGGGACCGCGTTGTTGGTGCCCTCCTGCTTCTTCTGTTCAGGTGCCTTCTTGTCTTCGAGGGCCTCAGCAACAGCGTCGGCCGAGTCAGCGTACTTGTTCGCCATGTTGAATAGAGCCTTGACAAAGTTGGGAGGCTTCCGTGTGAATTTGTCAATGAACGAGATGTCTTTGACTCCTTTTCGAAAGGCGGCAATGACAACCTCATCCTTGATCATTGGGATTGAATTCTTCTTCTCAGAGAACCTCTTGATGAAGTCACGAAAAGACTCATTCTTCCTTTGATGTAACTGATATAAGTCGTACTCGGAAGATGGCCTCTCGTATGTTCCCTGGAAGTTGGCGATGAAGCGTTCCTGGAGTTCTCCCCAGGAGCCGATTGATTGCTTGGGAAGTCCTGTTAGCCATGTCCTCGCTGAGTTGGCTAAAGCGACCGGGAGGTAGTTAGCCATGACTTTGTGATTTCCTCCAGCCGCTTGGATTGCCAGAGCGTAGACCGTGAGCCAGGACTCGGGATTGATCTTGCCGTCATATTTTTTGATGCCTGTAGGCTTGAAACCTGACGGCCAGTCGACTTGTTGTAGCTCCGGGGTGAAGGCTGGTACGACTTCGTCTTCATGAGGGCTCCGACTCCGAATACGGCGGCGAGACCGCTCGTGGTGGAGGCCAAAGCGCTCGTTCTCGTCTTCCAGTTGGCGTTGCTCGTCTTCCTCTCGTTCGCGGCACCAAGTGTTGATGTCCTGCCAAAGGTCACGCCGTAGTCGGCCTCGGAGATCCTGATTGTCCCGACGGCCGCTTCAACGCTGCCGGTTGTTGTTGGGGTTGCCGAGTGACGTTTGGCGTGACTCCGTGTGCTGCCGACTAGAGCCGGCCGCTCGGCGTCGCTTTGAGGTGGACGAGACTGCCGTTGGAGATGCCAACCAATTGGTCGGTATGAGGGTGTTGCCCGACTGTTGGTGCTGTTGACAAGCTGCAGCGGTGATCATAGCTTTGATCTTCGCGATGGTCGGGGTGGCCTAGTGATCAGGCCCAAGCTGGACCGTGTCCAGTAGGGTTGCGGCGGCCACGACGTTCTGTTGTGGCGTGACGAAGACATTGTGGTCGCCAACTCTTGTTTGGAGGATCTGCCGCTGAGCGGTTCGCCCAGCCCTGCGTAAGCCATCGTTGTGGGCGTGCAGGCGTCTTGCTTCTTTCTCTTGTTGTTGTCGCAGTCGGCGGGCCTCCTCCTCTTGCTGTTTGCGTAGTCGGCGTGATTCCTGAGTAGGAGTAGAGCCTTTGGACACCATGAAGATTTCTCGTGGCGGAGAGAAGCTTGCCGAACTACTGTCCAACTTAGAGTCGGAATCCAACTGAGAGTCGGAGTCCGACTGCGAGTCGAAGTCGGAATAATTGATGGGGGTGAATATAGCTCCGACCTCCCTAGATCCGATCTTAAGCGGTTCTAGGCCGTATTCGAGTCGAACACTAGGGGATCGTGTTTGCCGCGTCGGATGTTGTTTGAAGATATCCACAGCGTTGCCGAGTCTATATGGGAGATTGACGATCTCTTCCCTTCTTAGCTCGATCTCGGCTAGCTCAAGGCCGAGTCCGAGTCGAACACCGAAGGAGAGAGTTGTCCCAAGACCTGGGAAAGATGAAGATTGCCGCAGCAAGTCGACGAAGGTTGCTGCAGCGTCGTGTGGGCCAACTGGCGCGGACTTGGCCGGTTCCCTGGCAGATCGGATCGAGTCCAAGTCGGCCAAGGTAAGGTTGCCGAATTCGTCAGCGATGAAGTCGAGGCTGCCGAGCGTGATCGTGTCTCCAGGGGAGAACTTGCTGCCGTCGATTGTTGTTGTTGGATCCATCGAGCTTGTAGATATAGATCTCACCGAAGCCTCTACCTGGCGCGCCAACTGTCGATGTTTTACACCGGCAATAAATATATGGGGCTACTCGGTGGATTGCAAAGGAACACAGAGAGATTTTATACTGGTTCAGGCCCTCGATGTGAGGTAATACCCTACATCCAGTTTATATGTATTCCTTTGAGGAATTATGGTGGTGATTCTGATGAACCGTCTAGCCCTATGCTTCTGTGTGCTCATGCCCTCAGGGGGTGCCCTGCCTCCCCTTATATACTGGGGGACAGGGTTACAAGGTAGGAGTCTCTACCGGATTCCGACTAGGAGATCTCCCCTTAGAGATATAATGTACCCGGCTAGGACTGTATATTCCTTATTTTACAAGGCAAGGTCTGCCGAGGGTTACCATATCTCTAATTACAAGGCTAGGCCCATCCTCTATCCGAGTGGCCCATATGCTGGTTATGAGGTACCCGGGGCCCATGGCACCCACAAATCTACTCGGCACAAGGGGAAAAGGTAGTTGGCTGGCCAGGGAGAGAACAACTGAGGCACAACTGAACGGGACAGGAGAGGAGTTAGAATTCAGAAAAACGAATTCCAACAGGGGAAATGAAAAACGGGTCGTTACACTCCTGCCAAGCCTTCGGTCTCCAGTAGGGGTGATCAAGTGCCTTCCCACAAGACGGCTCGATGCCCGAACTCATGGACTTATTGACAACTGTCATGTGTGGACTTATATCAGCCACAAACCAAGCCCTGGTGCCTCCTATTGAACTCGGAACACTTCAAATCCCGCTATTACCCATTCTACCTTGTGGTTAGTATGGGTATTGCTTCGTAACAAGTAGTCCGTGAACCGGTCCTTAAGTGTCGTGAGCACCACTAGCAACATTCACAATCCTAGTGCTCACAACCCACCATTTAGTCAAATTTTAGTGGACCATTAGGTTATCCTCACACGACCACAGCAGTGAACTGAATCATCATTTCGTGTGAACTTAATAATATAATCAAGCTTCAAATGATAGCCCATAAGTTATACTACAGTTTCTAAGCATGGCTAAGCAGGATCCTAGAATCATTCTAGCTAACCAATAATTAAAGCTAGCTAGTCACATTACTCGCATAGGTATGATGGCAGATAGTTAAATCAATAAGGCCATAATCAAAGATGAAGGTTTCCCTTCCAGATGGCATTATAAAAATAAATGCCTAGTTGAAGGAAAATATAGCTTAAAACATAGGTACGATATGCTCAAAGGTGTTGAGGAATCTGTGTGACTTGCCTTGCTGCTCTACAAACGCTTCCGAACTCTCCTTGAGGAATCCCGACTCTTTCAGAACGTTAGCGGCTAAAGGCAATAAACAAAAACAAGCAAAACAATATATAATCACACATCATCAGAATAATATTATATTTTGAATGGATAGATCTTGATTTTTAATGAATTTTGCAAGTTGAATCACCCCAAACGGAGTTTGGATGAATTAGTTATGAATTTTAGAAGTTTAAACCCTTTTAAAGCCTATTTTAAAAGAATTAAACCGATTTATGACGTCATTTAGGATTTATTTTATTTCGGGAAAAAGGTTTATGGTGTCAGCACAGAGGAGAGAGGCGGCTGACACCTAGGGCCCACTAGTCAGTGAGAGGATGGCTCGAGTCTACGGTAGACCGAGTCTACCGAGGGTTCATGGAGATCCAACGATTTAGATTTGAAAGGTTTTGATCGGATGGCTCAGATTGATCAGGACTTTAAGATAGATCGGAGTGCTGAGATCTAATCTAACACAGATCAGACAGCTAGGATCTAATCTCGGCAATCAACGGCTCAGATCAAACCTAATTGACTTGGTCCTTCGGTTGACCTAGCGCTAAGCTGGCCCCTGTGTGGCATCCATGTCGGCGGCCACGTCGGCAATGGCGACAGCGGCGGCTCGGGAACGAATGGTCGTCGGTGATTGGCTATGCGGCGGAGCAAGGCGAGAGCACAGAAGGATAGAGGGGAACACGGCGGACCTTACCGAGGGTAGAACGATGGCGAACGGCGACAAGGTTGATCGACGGCAAGGTTTTAGCGGTGATACTTCTCCGGTCCTTGGCGGCGACGATGCTCCGACGGTCTTCGGCGGCTTGGGGATGGCGGCCTCACTTCCTTGCATGCAGGCGAAGCTAATCGAGGTGGCGACGAGCACTACGGACGGTGGAGGTGATGGTGAGTCTCGGCTGGATCTCGGCGGCGGCAGCGGCAGATTGGAGCGGGTTGATGTTAGGGCACAAAGGGCTAGAACTCAATTGGGTGATGGCAGAAAAAGAGAGAGGAGCACCGAGGGATGGTTTTTATAGCCGCGTGGGGAAGAGATTGGTCCAGATATGGCGCGGTGGTAGCTAGGGTTCTTCCTCGGAGTCCCGGAGCTATACGCGCTTGGATGGACGACGATCCCAGGCTTGAGCTTCCACGAAACTTGGGGGAAACGGATGCAGAAGTTGAGGGGATCAAAACCCCTCAACAAATTTGAAAGAATCTCGCTCGGAGAAACCGAATTGGAGTGAGATTTGCTGCCGCGGCGATGAGGCACACAGTGCCTCTCCGACCCAAGGTCGGAGACGGAAATGAGAGGTGGTCCCCACCTGTCAGCCACAGTGAATGGGCGTGGGCGGCCGCGGGCCGTGGGCTGTGGCACGCACGGGGAGAGGGATAAGTGCACAGTATTGGGCCGAATATGGCCTGAGAATAGGAGGAGGATTTTTAATTCATTTCTCTTTTGTTTAAATGTTGTAAAGCTTGTTTAATCTATTAAAAATACTTTCCTTACTCAATTAAATCCCAGAAAATTTCAGGAGGTAAAGGATTAAGCAAAGTATTTTCTAAAATTATCTTCATGCCAACTTTTGTTGTAGATTTTCTCTGATTTTAAGATTTTCACTCCTTGAGGCTTTTAAATAATTTTCTAAAATTCCTTTTTACACATAATTAACTTAATTAAGTAATTTCAGAATGTTACATTTTCTTACCTTGGAAAAACTATCAATTCATGGAGGTACATTACTTGGTCCCAAAGACGCAACACAGTACAGGAGTGTAGTTGGAGCCCTGCAGTATTTGACGGTAACTAGGGCAGACATTTCCTTCTCAGTTAACAAGGTGTGTCAATTGTTCCATGCTCCAACTGATGATCACTGGACAGCAGTTAAAAGGATATTAAGATATATCAAATATACACTAAACTGTGGACTCAAAATTAGTAGATCTTCCTTGCTTGTCAGTGGTTATTCTGATGCAAATTGGGCAAGATGTATTGATGAAAGGCGCTCCACTGGGGAGTTTGCAGTATTTTTGAGCACAAATCTTCTATCATGGAGTGCAAGGAAACATGCTACAGTATCTAGATCTAGTACTGAAGCAGAGTATAAGGCACTAGCAAATGCTACGGCCGAGATCATGTGGATACAGACACTCTTGCAAGAGATTGGCATAGATGTGCCAAAGGCTGTGAAGATCTAGTGCGATAACATTGGAGCTAAATATCTCTCAGCTAATCCTGTTTTTCATGCACGAACCATACATATAAAGGTTGACTACCATTTTGTTCGAGAAAGAGTAGCAAGAAAACTTCTTGAGATAGAATACATTTCTTCCAGGGATCAAACCGCTGATGGATTCACCATGCCGCTTGTGCTTCGCTGATTTGATGATTTCATCTCAACATCCGAAGTTTAGATTAAGGGGGAGTGATAGATGATATATCTTAGATCTTATCCAATGTAACTTATCCCTGAGTTCTAGTTAAGATTGGCCAGATAGTTTAGAAGATAGAATCGTTATCACGTGTAATCAGGACCCTGGCCAAACTAACAGAACTCATGCATATATATGTACTCCCTCTACGCAATGTTATGCGCCAAGTGACACAGACCGTCGCACTGATGACGTTAACCCAAACCGTGTTTTCTCTCATAACTCTCTTGAAAGGAGTTGGGTTACATGTATTTATAGTGATGAACATACGCATGTGAGTTCTGCCCTTGACATGCCCTAGCTAGATCTACGGCATCTACCCTTGTCAGGTGGGTCCCTCCCAGGGGTGTATGGTCTTCTCTTCTTGCCATTAAGCCACGCAGCCCAATTGAGTGCTGGACCAACCAAACGGCCCGCTGATCCCGAGATGTGACATGCCTCACGTCGCGCCGTAGGATTTCCGTCTTTCTCAGAGCCTGGGGCGCCACACGAAGACGCGGAGTTGACAGGATCGGGGGGCAGGCGGCTGATAGGTGAGGCATTGAATGCCTTGGTTGGCACGAGAGGTGGCCAAGCTAGGTTACCGGCTCGCCCCTCATTTAATGCCATCCTCCATCAAGCAGAGGCCTAGAAGGACGAAGCCTCTTCCTTCGCATTCTCCTTGGAGGCAACCAGGGTAGCCAAGAAGGCTCCCCCCATCTTGTCTTGACGGGCTCCAGCGGGGCTTTGGGCTTTGTCTTCAAACCCTGCTCCGAGGCAACAAACCTCGAATCCTGATGATACATTGTGGCTGGGGGGGTGTACGGAGCCACCACCAGGGAGATACACAAGATCTCTCGCCCAAACATTCATAATTACTCACTAATAATTAAATTGGTTTTGAAGACAACACTAAATTCATCACAAGATCCATTTCATGTTATTTTTATGCCATGGTGGTAAACACCAAGTCGATATTTTCCGTTGCTAAAGATGCCATTGTAACACCCTAGCCTGTTTGAAGCATATTAGTGTTTGAAGCATATATTAGTGGTGTCCGCCCATATGACCCAGAAGTGATGTAGTATTAAGTGGTTTAGTACCATCTTGAAAGTTTAAGTGGGTGAGCATCAACTTATAAGCCTTGTCGCTCCAACCATGGTTCTCCGGGTTAACCTTTTTACACAAAGCGAGGACAAAAGTGTAAGCAAGGTACCATGCAAACGCGGGCCCAAACGGAGTAATGCAAATTTATTCGCCTGTTCAATGTGTAGAGCGGACTAATGTGGCTCAATGTGTAGAGCGGACTAATGTAGGGTGTTATATAGACGGTATTAGAGCATAAATCTCCGTTGTATGGTGCGTGGGCCATGGTCTGCAAAAGAGGAAGAGTTTTGGGCCTTTGTCGTGTGTGTGCTGAGCTGCCGGGGCATCAACCCTTAAGGGGGGTGAATAAAGCCTAGACTTTCAATAGATCTACTAAAACTTTTATGTTGAAGAAACCCTAAACTTAAGCCAGATCTACCAAAACTTCTATGTCGAAGAAACCCTAGAACTTACTTAAACTAGAGTGAATATAGTCACATTGTTCTCTCAGCTACCTGGATCAATACATGTATCCAACCTCAGTAGTACTTTATCTGGGACTAAGAGTAAATACAGTACCACAATTTTGACAATACATATGTTAGTTTGCTTAGATAAAAACGAGGGCAGGGGGACAGGCAGGAAGGGAGATAAAAGGCAAGTGAGGTCTCTCCCAAAGGAGAGTATATACAGTTCTTCTACATGTAAATTACTAGAGAATAGAGAGTTCAAAAGAGGGCAAGAAAAATACTCTCCCATGAGTATTTATCAGTGAGAGACCAGATGCTTAACATGTTTTTAGTCACGTATGTGGGATTGGGAGGTTTCAGGAATAATTTAAGGTGTGTTGGAGTGGATTTATGCACGCTGAGATCAAAAAGGAGGAAGCATGTAGCTAACTCTATCGTGGTGATTTACTAGTTATCAGCTCTTGGCTGTGACACAGCTGTCCTGTATTACAACGAAGCAAAGACATCATGCCAATAGTTTCCCTCACTACATATGCAGGGAAGTGCTTGAAAATTTGCAGTGTTTTTGTTCAGCATATTCTTGGAACATGTCAGATGGATTGTGTGTTCCCATAATTGCCATGACAACTTACTCATAAATTAGTGTTGATCAAAGGGAACCAACTGATCTTCTGTATTTTGAGTGTGCTCCCGTGTAACAGAAACTGAGACAGTATTGTTTTCTGCATTCGATATAGCTTCTCTCCTTATTTCATTCTTTTCCAGATGTATTTTATGTTCATCTTAAATTGAGTAGTACATTTTGATTCGGTTATCAAATTCAAATGAGATGAGCATTTCACTAATTATGCAAATGTTGAGGTGCTATACGAAAAGTTCAGGAGAAGTCAATTTTTCGCCTTCCCGACCGTTGGAGTGATCCTGACTGCTTCTCTCTGTTCTCCATAAATGGGTCTAGGTCTCTAACCCGGTTGTACCCGATAACAAATTCATTTGGGAAATTACAGATGCAATTGTTCTTTGGGATCAATCGCAAATATGAATATTTTTTATGTATACAATGGAAGCATAGATTCATCCGTGGTCGTGATAGCGGTTGAAAATATAAGCATATTTAGGTTTAATTTATTCCATAAATAATACATAACACAATTAGATCGAATAACATAACCATCTCATATGGATATGATCTAAACATTATACAATAAAACTATACATGAATAGATAAAAACGTGAAACATGATTAATACGTACCAACGGTTCTGTTCTGGAGGAAGTGCTGCGGGTACCGTGCGAATGACGCGTGGTACTGGATGGTGATGACGACGCCCAGCGCCCGAACGTAGAGGAAGACGAGCCGTGGTGGAAGAAACGCGAGCAGTCGCGTGTAGTGCTTCCCAAAAGCATTATTCGCCCTCTCCTGGTACAGGATGTCGAAGGCGACGGTTCCGATGACCTGCTCTCTCGATCGCAGATGCATGCCGGTAGGCAGGATGGAGTAGATTATGAGCGACGGCGTACCCTAGATTGCTTTTTGTGCATTAAGTGGAGGCGGCGGCTCGGTATATATTTAGATATCAGGACACGTGACCAGGACGTCTGCATTCCTTTCCATTTCAACTCGCCGACAATCTGCTGTGTAGCAAAACAATACACAAGCACGAAGAGACAATTTTGGTGGACCATTCACGCACATATCGTGTGTGCACGCTCCTCGCCTTGCCCTAGCCCCAAGCCCGTGCTCGTTGCCAAGCCTGGCCTAGCCTGGCGAGACGAGGCGAGCGCACGCATATGGCCCTTTAGTTCTCTTCCACACACATTACTCAAGTGGCTAGGAGAGCACTCACCCTTTTAAAGTTGTCTCACTCTTCAAGATCTGGTAATGTGGTAGTAAAGATTCATATGTATGCCTCCCATATTATTTCTTCTATGGGTCAAAGGGCCACATATAATTCAAACAATAACTTCAGCACTTACATGTTACTTTACTTAGATAAAACAAGATCTGACGGAGGAGGAAGAGAGATAACAAGGCAAGCAAGAGACTCTCACACAAGAGAAAGTGTGCAATCAAAAGATGTGTGATAGTTTTCACGTCTCCATATGTGAAATAGAGCTTAGTGAGTTCAAAAATAGCAGAAAATTGGTAAGGACAAACATGAGATTAGAAGGCATTGAGAATAAAAGGAGTGCAAGGGATAGGTGGCAAACTTTTGAATTAAAACAGGAGAATGCATGGAGACATGTACTGTTAATTTATTAGTTCTCAGTTGGATTAATTTAGCAGCCTCATGTGCTCTGATCAAGCCTTGGCGCGGGTGAGGGTGATCTGGCCTTTGGTGAAGCTACTCTAGACTCTAATCATATCACTGCAAATGAGTGTGATCGACCAAACCAAGAAGGCAAAACAAAGATAAAAGTGGTAAACAAGGTGAGTAAAATTGAACGGTAAATTGTCAGTCACATGTCCAATCTCCATCTAGCAGTAGACAAACATCAACGATTTTGGTTTTTACCTCAATGAAATGCAAATAAAATCTCTTACAGAAGAAGTATAGAGTTCAGCTGTTTCGAGAGCAGCATATCTGTTCCCCTTAATGTTTGCATGCAAGATTATGACCAAATAAGTGTTATGAAAATAGATGCATAGCAGAGACATGGAATTTTACGTGGAAAATCCTTGCGAGAATAAAACCACATGTGCCGATCGGCAATTATCAGTATTAAGGATTTTGATACAAATGCAATGAAATAATGGGTCGTCGTGCCCTTTCTATGTAACTTGCAAGACATATATATAAAGGGGAAAAGCCAAAAGTCCTAATAGGAAAAGAATTAAAGTCCTACTACGAAACTAATCCGAATAAATTGCATACTGAAATTTGGATCACATATTTAACAATCTTCAACTTAAGATGAATTTCTCTTATAGCATAGAAATCATCAATAACCAAAGAACACCTCATATAGGTAAAATCATCATGCGCCAAATAATCGCTAGGACTAAACTCTAACACCCACCAAGTTTGAGAAACAACCATATACTTCTTGCATCCTGACTTGCCACAACAAGATCTCATATCATGGTCCAAGAGTGAAAGATCATACTTCATAGTCGCTAATGGAAATTAAACCTAAATATGTGGTAGTAACCCTAGTAGAAACGCGATTGTTGGTACACATTGGATGAATGAAACGAAGTACATGGATCTCGGTCCAAGAGCGATGGATGGTACTTTAAACTCGTCGTAGAAATTAAATCCTAATGGTGTGAAGCGCTGCTATTGCTCGGGTGCGCAGGCAACAGATGGCTTCCCCTGGCCCTGGTGCGCGTGCTCGCACGATGACTTCTCAGCTCAGAACGCGCAAGGCAGATCGGTGCGGAGTGCGAACCCAATCTCGCCGAACAGACCACGCGACGACCGATGCTAGATCGAATCAACAAGAACCATGACGGAGGCCGGGCAATTGACCGATAATTATCAGTATTGAGGATTTTTTATACAAATAAAGGGAAACAAATGGGTCGTCACATCTTTTCTGTGCGACTTTTGAGATATATAAAGGGGAAAAACTAATAACCCTAGTAGGAAAAAATTTAAAGTCCTATTAATAAACCAATCCGAATAAATTACATACTGAAATTTATAATGCTCTTCAAAAATTGGTTCTAAATATAAGGCTAAACTTCTTCACGATTCACAGGAGCCCGTTTCGTGTTATTTATTTCTATGACGTGGCAGTAAATGTCAGTCGATCATTTTCAGTTGTTGGATGCTCTGTTCTGTACAAAACATATTAGTAATTTTCTGTGCTATAGGCGAATGCGTTGAAAAGACATTTCTTTTTGAAGGATTGAGCAATATGATATGAACAGTCTCTTCCAACGTGATAAAATTAAAACAACATTGTGATCAATGATTCAGATTGGCTTAATTTTGTGGTCATGGTGCAGTTTGATCCTACAGCTGCCATATTACCTTCATACAAATTTGCATTGTCTAACAAAAACAAAATTAATTTTTGGCGCCTTCAGCGAGTATAGTCGCATTGTTCTCTCAACTACCTACAAGTACATGCTTCATCAATACATGCATCCAACCTCAATAGTACTAGGACTTTATTTGGGAGTAAAGGTAAATACAGTACCACAATTTTGACAAGATATGTATGTCCGCTTGCTTAGATAAAATGAGAGCAGAGGGAGAAAAAAAAGAGAGATTAAAAAAAAGCGAGGTCTCTACCATAAGAGAGTATTTACAGCTCTTCTACATGTAAATTACAAGAGAGTAATACTTCAGAATTTAGAAATCAATGTACCATTGTATACTGCCTAGGATCTTGGGAATAAGCCATATGGTAGGTGCAATCCTATTCTTTGAGTTTTTCCAGTGAGAGACCTGATGCTTCTTAAAATGCATGCAGTTACAAATATAGGATTGGAAGGTTTCCGGAATAATTTGATGGAGCTCTAGAGTGAAAATTTACTCCTTCTAGAATGACAAAGGAGGAAGCATGGCGCTACCTATGACGTGACGATTTACTGGTCCATCACGTTAGTGTTCTCTCTTGCTCCATAAGCATGGAAATGCATGAGAAGTCGCCAACATATTATTGAAACACATCAGGTAGATTATGCGGTATATAATTACCATTACAACTTACTGATAAATTGATGAAAGGGATGAGGATAATCTTCTGAATTTGTATTGTGCTCCATTGTAAGAGAAAAAACAAAGACATTATTGCTTGTTTCCTTCATGCGACACAGTTTATTCACGTATTTCAGTCTTTTCAAGATGTATTTTCTGTTCATCTTAAATTGAGCAGTCCATTTCGATTCGGTTATCAAATTCGAATGGGATAAGCATTTGACTAATTACGAAAATGTTTAGGGGCTCATACGAAAAGTTGGGGCAAAGTCAACTTTTCGCCTCCCCGACCGTTGGAGGCTGAGTGCTCCCATGAGAATAAACGGATCCGGGTCTCTGACCCGATTGTACCCGATAACAAATTCCTTTGGGAAATTATAGACGCAATTGTTCCTTGAGACCAATCGCAAATATGTAAATGTTCCTGTGTGCAGTGCAAGCATAGATTCATCACTGATGGACGTGATGGAAAATCTGAACCGTCCAAGTAACAAGCTAGTATTAATTAAGAATTAATTAGCGTGTGACCTACATGCACGACTGTGATTTGCCACCAAATTTCACTAAACAGAGGGCCCAAATTTCTCAATATTTTTTCTTCACTTGTATAATAAAATTTTGACTTGCTCCAAAATAGGTGATTGATTAATTATCTCCTAAATTCATGGACTTGGTCCCAAACAAAGACTAACGAAATTCTTGTTGTACCGTCACTGCGACCAAAAACTTGTCAAAATTGACTCAACACTCCAATATAGATAGTTTCAAACAATCATTTATCATCCCTAAATATTGGGGAACACCTAATAAATAAATAATTGAAGGCATTTGAGTAGATGTCACGACAATAAAGAATAAGGTGCACCATAAAAGGAGGGGAAATATGAAATTTAATTAATGGTTTATATGTTAAAGTTAACCACTATTTGATGTTGATGTGTTTCCTTCCTCCACCTTTTTGTCAAGTCACATACTGTTTTTTTATAACAGTCAAATCTCACATATTTTGTACACGTAGTAGCAACTCAAGTTGTCCACATTCCTGTGTTACCTTCCTCACTACATATAATACATCACTTATTAAATTCCATAAAAAATATTTTTCCACATTAGAATAATTACTATTGTCAGCATATCACATAATGTTCTGAAAAAATTCCTCAAATTTCTCCTGCATATTAAACAGATCCATATTTATTGACCAAGAGCGGCAAAACTTGATCCATAACCCATGCTCAGAAGTGGAAATCCTTCAAAAAAAACAAAACAAAAAAAATAGCTCAGAAAGTACTCATATATAAAAAATAAATAATACGGGCTTATTCACTTTACCGCCTGGAGAAACTTTTATTTGCAGTTTAGCCCCTACACCGCTCGTCAACAGCCAACCGCTCACTTCCCCTTCCGAGCGCCATCGCCATTCGAAAACCAGAGCCCGTGCCCAACAAAACCAAGCCCCCCCAACCGCCTCGACCCCCACCCCAGCAGCGGATTCCGCCCCCGATCCAGCCTGCCCCTCCCAGGGTCCCGCCGGTGGTTGGTTTAGGTGGTTTTGGACCCTGGGAAGAAGATGGCCGCGGCGGCGGCGGCGGAGAGGGTTTCTGCGGTGGAGGAATTGGAGAGGATGCGCGTGTGGGCGAGCGACATCGACGTGGCCTCCCGTAAGGCCGAGGAGGCCGGTGAGTTCTCGGGGGCATTTCGCAGATCACTCTGGATGTGTGGTGGTTGTTTGGTGCTCTGCTGTTCTTGGGTGGCTATGTCAGTTAAATTTTTGGTTTTTGTGGTCTTGATGGTTGATCAAACTGGGGAAGAACTCGTATATTGGGGCTTTGATGGTTTGATTTTGACGTTTCAACTTTTGATCAGATTCAGTTTACTATTGATTCAGCTTTTCAAATTTCTTTGTGCGATTCGGGTTGCAATTTTAGTTGGGTAGTAGTAATTAAAGCGTTTATTTAATAGCTTCGTTTGAATTTGAGCTAGCATTGAGGTCACAGTTGTGTCGGTTTCACGAGATCTTTGTGAGGAAGGGTTTATGCTTTATGCCTTTCTTGGTTCAGACCAAGAAATGGTAGGTGTACTGTACTAGTGTACCTTGATGTTTCCAGATAATACTAACACCGTGACAATTATATATTGCCGTGATGATTTATGAGGCATGTTATCATAATTCTGTGGTAAGCAAATGCTGAGGATGATTAAGACATGCGAACTGATATTGTGAAAGTCCAAGAGCATAGTTAGATAAAAATTCTTTTTCACTTTCTATAATAGAACTAGTCAATGTGAGCTTATGGTTTACTGGGTTGACAAGTACAGCAATGAGAAGGCATGATGCGGCCAGTTGGTTGCGAAGAATGGTTGGGGTGGTGTGTGCAAGAGACCTGCCAGACGAACCCTCTGAGGAGGAATTCCGGCTTGGACTAAGAAATGGAATTGTCCTTTGCAATGCACTGAATAAGATTCAGCCTGGTGCCATACCTAAGGTTGCACTTCTCGCATTCAACTTTCAAGTTTATTTCAGATGCACACATGCTAATACGTGACGCCATTTCTCTTGGAATGTTGAAATGTGTCCAGGTTGTCCAAGCGCAGTCAGATGCTACTGGCCCCAGTGGATGGCTCAGCTCTGTGTGCATATCAATACTTTGAGAATCTGCGGAACTTCCTTGTTGTTGTAGAAGATTTAGGGCTTCCAACATTTGAGGTGTCTGATTTAGAAAAGGTAATTGACGTACTGTTTTAGGGAGTTGATGTCCCAAGCCATTTTTAGCCTAGAAGTTCAGTATTCTTCATATAGATTTATCTCATCATTTGTAATACTCCCTTCAGTCTCAAATATTCGTTGTTCCAGACAAGCACCTGGTCAAACTTTTAATCAATTTCTTAAACATTTAGATTGGACGCGTTAAAACTATACAGATAAATTTTTCTCAAAAAGTAATTTCTTAAATTATAATTTTAATGGGTTTTATAGATATTTACCAATACAAATTAGTGTCAAAAGTTGCATTTTGAAGACCATGTCGGTGTCCGAAATGACATGACCGGAGGGAGAGAACTTGAAATGAATGCTGCATCTGCAAATATTGATATATGAATTACTTGACAAAACTTGATGTATTTTATCTGCCAATTCGAATGTAGGGTGGCAAAGGTGTTCGGGTGGTGGATTGTGTTCTCGCTTTGAAGTCACTCAGTGAAAGTAATAAAACAGGGAGACAAGCTTCGTGTAAATATGGTGGCCTTTCAAAACCTTTGACAGCCAGAAAGTATTTTATACTCAAGAATACTGATGCTTTTATGAATAAGATAATGAAAGGGCAGTCAGCAGAGGCAATTCAGAATGAATTTTCAGAAGGGCAAAACATAGCTACTGATTTTTCTACAGAATCTAATGAGATGGTAAAAAATATAATTTGGTCTGATTTTTTTGGGGGGCCACCATCATTGCTTGTACTTTGTAAAGACCTTTGCTGTCTTGTTTGCAGACTACTTCGGACTCCCTTAGCATTCTTTTGCATACAGTTCTCTTAGATAAGAAACCAGAGGAAGTCCCATTGGTGAGCCTATTTTGCTTGAAGCATAGTCTGTTATTATGCACTGTGACTGATGGACATAGAGAAGATAACAAAATACTCTCTAATTTGCACAGATTGTTGAATCAATCCTAAGCAAAGTTATTCAGGAATATGAGCATCGGATTGCAAACCAGAACATGGTGCGTCCCATTCCACTATAAATATGATAGTGTTTCTTTTGTTACTATTTAGATAAACAGGTTTGTCCAAATTTCTTGGGTTCTAAAGTTAGTAATAGAACTTGATGATTTCCTGTTATTGTTGACCTTTAAGGTTAGGATAGACTAACCATAAAGCTATACTAATTTGGGTAAGAAAAATATCTCAGGATGAATGCATAGGGGATTATGAAGGTACTGCGTCATGTTCCAGAGTATATACACAATCAGAAGCTGAAAATGCTTATACTTGTGATCAAATGAAGGTATATTATTCATTCTTAATCTATGTTTGCTGGATATGTACACAGTAACTATTCATTTTTTAAAACTTAATATAGTTTCCCCATGGATGAAATTTTTTTGTACATTAATAGGAGGAGCAAAAGCTCTTGAATATGAAGGAACATATCAGCCATGTTGTTTTCAATGGTGATGGTCCAGCTAAACAGTTCCAACTAGAGGCATTGACAAATTTTGATCTGCAGCACAAACAGATCCAGGTATTACTTTTGTTTCCCATTCCTTATTTGATTTTTGCTAATCTGCATTTCCATCAATCTTATTTCTAGCAGTTTATATTACCACAGGAATTGAAAAGTGCTCTCTCTTTCATCAAATCTGGCATGGAACAACTGAGATTACAATACTCTAAAGAATTTACTAAACTTGGTAACTTATAGTTATCTTTTGTGTTTATCCTTTTTTCACTATTGAAGTATTTAATATATAACATGTTTTTTTTACCATGTTGTAACAGGGAAGCAGTTGTACACTCTCTCCAATGCGGCTTCAGGCTACCATAAGGTTCTTGAGGAAAACCGCAAATTATACAACCAAATACAGGACCTTAAAGGTATAAGTTTTAAGTGTTGAAAGAACAATATGACCATGATTGTTTTCTACGGTATTTTACAAATTTATCTTTTGTCACTAGGAAATATTAGAGTATACTGTCGAGTGAGACCTTTTCTTCCGGGACAAATAAGTTTATCAACTAGTGTTGCTGGCACAGAAGAAAGAACCATCACAATAATCACTCCCACAAAATATGGGAAAGATGGACGCAAATCTTTCAGTTTCAACAGGGTCTTTGGTCCAGCATCTACTCAAGGTTAAACTTATAAGTTGCTCAAGATTTCTTTTTTTTTTCTAAAACAGCTTGATTTGTGTGGAGCACTGAACTTCGCATTTATCTTTTTGTGCAGAAGAGGTCTTTTCAGATATGCAGCCGTTGATCCGTTCAGTCCTTGATGGTTTCAATGTCTGCATATTTGCATATGGCCAAACTGGATCAGGAAAGACATATACCATGGTAATGAGCAGCGCTAAAAAAATATTGTTTCCATATGTTTGTATTACCCTTTCAAAATTGTTGAGACCATTTTATGGATTTTATGCAGAGTGGACCGAAAGTGTTGACGGAGGAAAGCCTTGGTGTTAATTATAGAGCACTAAATGACTTATTTAATATTCAAGCACAGAGAAAGGGGACAATCGATTATGAAATTTCTGTGCAGATGATTGAGATCTACAATGAGCAAGTGAGGGACCTCCTTCAGGATGGTGGAAACAGGAGATATCCTTTTCCATTGGATTGAGTTTTTTCTGTACCAGTAGAACTTCTTTGTTTTCTGGGAGAAGTATAGAAACATCTCTGCTGTTCTCTTTTGATCTTAGTTATTTTGAGGCATACGTTGAATTCCCTTAACATTGATCTACATTAGAAATTAGAAATACTTCGCAGAAAGGGCTGGCTGTTCCAGATGCAAGCATAGTTCCCGTCACGTCTACGTCTGATGTTGTTGAACTGATGAACCAAGGCCAGAAGAATCGTGCAGTGGGTTCAACAGCCATCAACGATCGAAGTAGCCGCTCTCATAGGTGTGCAACTGTTTCATACTGAGAAATTTCAGAAAACTTCATATTTTACATCTATGCTTATGGCTAAGAATCTACATGCAGTTGCTTGTCTGTTCATGTCCAAGGAAAAGACTTAACATCTGGGACAATGTTGAGAGGTTGCATGCATCTTGTGGATCTAGCTGGTAGTGAAAGAGTTGATAAGTCTGAGGTTGTAGGAGATAGGCTGAAGGAAGCACAATACATAAACAAGTCACTTTCAGCATTAGGAGATGTGATTGCCTCTCTTGCACAGAAAAGCTCACATGTCCCTTACCGAAACAGCAAGCTTACCCAGCTTTTGCAAGATTCTCTAGGTACTCTACTAAGTTAATATCCAAATCCACTTGATTACTACATATATCTATATGATAACTATTTGATTGTAATGTCAGGAGGACAAGCAAAAACGCTGATGTTTGTTCACATAAGTCCGGAACTAGATGCTGTCGGTGAGACAATAAGCACCTTGAAATTTGCTGAAAGGGTTGCTTCAGTGGAGCTTGGTGCAGCAAAAGCAAACAAAGAAGGCAGTGAGGTTAGAGAGCTCAAAGAACAGGTGTTCACTTGCTCCTGATTGCTCATTTCTATAAACAACCTACGTGTGACACTACTGTTTTGATTTATATAAGCATCGTTTTTCTCTTTACTTGTTTCAGATTGCTTGCCTCAAGGCAGCATTGGCTAAGAAGGAAGGAGAACCGGAAAACTTTCAAAGCACACAGTCAAGCCCAGATATGTATAGAATTAGAAGAGGCAATGCAATACCTGCTTTCCCTAAAAATAGACAGCCAATGGAAGAAGTTGGAAACATAGAGGTATAAATTGCTATTGCAGACCAGATCAACTCTCTTTCTAGGAAATAAAAGAAATCCTTTTCATGTTGAAGCTTTTTGTGAGTGCTAGTTATGGTCCCAATCAATGTCAAATAGGAAAATAACCTACCAATTCTAAAAGTGGTTGGCTATCATTTTTTGTTGAGGTCTGAACAACTTTAAAACTGACCAAAGGGTGATTCGAGGTCTTATTGAGAGTACTTATGCTGCCATCAGTAGATTTTTGTTCCTTTTAATCTGATCACAAGAAAAGTCATAATGTTCATTTAATGAATATTCTATTTCTGTCTGTAAAAGGTCCGGAACAATGGCACTCCAATGCAAAAGAAGTCCAGCTTTGATTTCTCTGGCGTCCTCAGTGAGATCAACTCAACCAACTTGGCTGAAAATTGCAATGGTATTCAGAAGACTGAAACGGTGGCTAGCG
The DNA here is from genome assembly GCA_003991445.1 of Oryza meyeriana var. granulata. Taxonomy (NCBI): domain Eukaryota; kingdom Viridiplantae; phylum Streptophyta; class Magnoliopsida; order Poales; family Poaceae; genus Oryza; species Oryza meyeriana. The sequence continues at coordinate 371,042 of RYFJ01000535.1, forward strand.
GTAATGACCAATTTGAGAATGGCAATTCCTTCCTAGAGCTGGAGCCTGACGCAACACAGCTTCCAACTTTTTTCTACCAAAGATATAATCCTGACAAGCAAAGGTATAGGACTGAACCAGTAGAAACTGATGACTCAGATAGCTTTGATGCTGCTACTAGCTGCTCTTCGGATCAAGAAATGTTGTTGTCAACCAGTGGACTCAAAGCTGATGGTATTGCCAGCAGAGGTGCCTTTACTATAAAGAAGCCTCAAGCAAAGAATACAAAAGTTACATCAACGAGGTGAGTTCATTTTAAATTTTGTATATCCCATGAAAATATTGTGCATAGATTGGATTGCTTTAATTCTTTTGTACTGGTTTGAATTTACTCAGGAATCCATATCCTGCAATGAAGTCACCAGTGTCAGAGAAAAAGTTGCAAACACCAATCAAGAACGGCAAGCAGCTAGCTTTCAGTACTATGGGTGGAAGAAGAACTCCAAATGGAAAAATTAACAATCCGAAGTAATCAACTAATATAAAGGTGCGTCTTATTATGCCATCTTCATCAGGGCCAAGTTGAGATCAACAGGAAACTGAAAGAAGGGTGTTTCTGAAACCCTTCATAAGGATCAACGGATTTATACAGTCTGATGGATGAATCATTTTAAGACATTAAAGATATAGATAAACAGATAAGACCTCCAAGAGGACAGAGATTGTAAACCGTTTGGAATTTGTAGGTTTGAGATCAGTACATAGCTCACACTCAGAAATTACAGTTGTATTGTATGTACATTAGCCTGTAATAGATGTTCACCACGTGGCATTACAACAAAGAAAAGATCAACGGCATGTTTGTACCCTTTATCATGTTAAATTTGTAAAATTCAAGCCAATTACCTTTCTTTCGATTGCATATTAGAGGTGGCCTTTCTTGAAAGAAATTTGGAATTTTTTTTATTTTTTGAACCTTTTTGTCTTTTGTAATTTTAAAACTAAATCCTCTTGAAACTTATTTTCAAATCTGAACCGCCACGCCTCCTTGCCTGGTATGGCCAAACAACACTACCATGCTATAAGCAATTGGTGTGGCAGAACCCTTATCATGCCAGTCTAACTAGCGTGACCAAATAACGCTGTCACGCTATGAGCGCCTAGCATGGCAGCGTTGTTTGGCCAAATAAATTTTCGGAGGGTTTATTTTTAAAAATAAAAAGGTTTAGATAATAAAAAAAAACTCTAAAGGATCATTAGGTGCAAAAAAGACATTACATGTTTTTTACTAGTTCTAAATTCACAGATAACCAAGAGGCCAGAATCCTTAGCTGGGAAATATTAATACAAACTGAAGTAGAAACAGGCTCCACTATGTACAGGCTACATACACCTAACTTTTCGACAAAATCATTAGTTTCAATTGACCAGATGTCTCTAGAGCATCTGCATCAACACCAGGATGGATCTTTGATCCAAAATTTTACAAACCTGTTTTCTCCAGGGTCATATTGTTGGTACAAGTCTTGGCCTTGCTGGGGGGCAATGCGAGGCCTTCCTTGAGGCTCTGGAGAGCCTCCCCACAGATGCCAGCTTCAATGCTGCCCTGATCTTGACCCACTTGCGCGGAGACAGTGGCACCGCAACTCCTTCATTGCCAGAAAACTGAGACATGAAATTCTGTATGAGTTGATCACATGAGCCAGAGTCAAAGCTGCTTGTTCTCGATGGCTGAAATCGAGGGGCAATTTGATGCGAGGGTTGGTCATTGCTTACTAGGTTGAGCTGGTTACTGAAGTTCTCGCCTGCAGATGCCATCGACAGTAATTAGCATCAAGATGAATGAATCAGATGTAGCAACAAAAGTTTCAGCATAGAGTAATTACTGTTGCTTGGGTGCACTAAGTGAGGTTGCATCAAAGCCATGACTTCATCTGTATGGAAGAAACCATCTGGAGAAAAGCGCTGTGGACACAAATACAGAATGGATTAGTTTTGTTCAATGAAGAGCATAAATGATGTGAAAAATTCATTCTTCGATTTCAATCTAGACAAAAGCCACAGAGTTTTACAAAAATGTTCTTACCTTGTATAACTCTTCAGGTGATTGAGATCGCTCATTAGGTGTACACAGCGTCATGATCCTTGGTCTGGATAAGAAGGTTACTTGGTTTGAATGATGTGGGATAACATTGTATGGATGGCTAAACTGCACATTGGAGGTTTGACCCTGCACAAATCTTGACCTATTCACTGAAGCCTGCTTGAAAATTGATGTCACTGTCTTAGACTAACATACATAGGTATCCTATTATGTACTATTTTATATATTTCAAGAAATCTCCTTACATTAGAGGCTCCTTTGAATGAAGAAAAATTCTCTGTTGATTCAAATGCTGGACCAGATGTGAATTCTGCCAGTGCTGAATTGTATTGACCTGTAAACATTTGGCATCAATGACAAAAATCCCAAAGAATAATTATAACTAGCGATTCTAAATTCTCATACAAGATTATTACCACAGGCTGGGATCTGCTGGTTTGGAACAAAATTAGTCAACACAGAAGTACCCCCACCATGGATCCTACGGAGTGCTACAGGACAGTTGTTAACCATCTTATGGTCATACTGAATACCACTCATATTCTCATAAGCCACTTGCTTCATTGTTTCAACTGCATTCTGCGAACAAAAAAACCAAATTATTAGAATAATAGAGAGAAAATCTCTTATTGAAGCAAGTGAGGAAACAGTACCTTCTCTATTTGATTGAGCTCATTTATGGACTTGTAAAAATCACCAAACTTCACTCCAACAAGCTCATATATTGCATCAAAGAAAAGTCCCATGTTGTTGTCCTTCACTTCATACAAGCAAAGATCGTCACCGACTTCACATGTCATGGCATGGCTTATGATGGTTTTCCAAGCTGCCTGTGACATCTTGCTAAAAGTCTGTAGACAGAGAAGCCAAAGATCTTCTGTCAGTCTATATTGTTTTTTCTTTTGAAACCAACTATCAGCCTATATTATCAGGTGCTTGCTTTCATCTGGAATTTAATAATAAAGCAAATTCATATAACCAGCACCTGAATAAGCTTCTTTTCATCTATAACATAAGACTGTAAGAACTTTTGCACAGTATCAACTCCAATGTTTGACAAGGCCTGATGGTGAGCACCATTGCGACCGATCTTCTCCAAACGCCAAACTTCGTCATCCAACAGTGGTGGGTAGTGCTTTTCAAATCCTGCAAAAACAGTGAGATGAATCCTTTAGTCTCAGCTGTTAAGTTTCAAAAGACATATTTCCAAAGAAACAAACAATCTGAATATCTGGAAAATGGCATACCCTCCACCCTGCGCTCCTTTACGCGAAAAGGTTCAGTGATTCCTTCAAGAATCCTATCATCAGAATTATTGACTAGCCTCAACCCCAGCCTGAACTTCTTAGTGCTAGTGAAGCTAGAGTTATCAGTGAAGGTTGCATTTTCAAGTAAAGCCTCCCCTCCATTGAGCTTCAGTGTCAAATTTCCAGTAAGAAGTTGCGCACTTTTCTCTCGCCCGCATACTATATGCTTGTCGAAGTCTTCAGGGTTCCATTGTTCCTCATTTTTAGCATTAAAGTTGCCATGGAGGACTACAACTTCAACCTTAGCAGAAGAAAGATGACCAAACCTGACAATGCGCATCTGATTGCTTTCGAGTCTCTCAACCATGGCCACCTTAAGAGCTGGTCCATCTTTGGCTTCTAATTTCATCAGTGTGTAAACAGGTTTTAGACCATTCAGGAACATGAGTTGATACCTTGGACGCTGATTACAGCCTACTAGCAGTCTACAGTTGAAAGAACCAAAATTACATTAAAAGTATGTTGGAACAGAGAAACTAAGCACACATTTTTTCAATAATATGAAATTTAGTTATCACAATAAAGGAAAAGTAGTACTCCTATATGTCTCAAGCCTCACCTTGGAGGTGCTGGTGCGCTGAATTGTCTGAAAATTGCTTTCTCTACTTCTTCTGAAACCTGAAAATGCACAAATTTCAGGTTAGGGGGACAGAGGATACTTTTAATTTCCAAGTTGACATCAACAAGAGTCTTCTTTTATCGGTATGAACTCTAACAATCTAACATATCTTCCTCTGAATGTTGCATAAAATCGATAACATATTACAAAATTGGCTCTTGGAGACTCCAATCAGATGCATATGTAAATTCACTCATGGGTAAAGACGGCAAAAAAAAGATGACCTTTTTACCAATGTCTGAACCAATCAACCAGATCATGTAAATGATGGAAAGGAAAGGTAGTAAGCAGGATCAATTCTTTACCACTTTCTGAACCATTTTGCCAAAGAAAGGTAGGAACATGCCCATGAACTCCTCCCCCATGAACTCTCTGAACCCAAACACCCCCTCCATGCTCCTCCTCCTCTTCACCCCCAGCCCCCTGCAACCAACCCAAGAAAAACAACCAACCATGAGCTCCAAACCATCTCAGAATCAACAAAGAACGCAGAGTTGACTCGGCGTTGACTCGAGGCCAAGAACACTCACAGGACAAGTGCCCGCCACCGCTTGCGAGGGCGGGACAGCTCGCCGGCGCCGGCGCCGGTGGCGTCATCAGAGGACGACCAGGAACCTAGCCTCGTGGAAGGAGCCATTGGTGAGGTGGGGAGGAAAGCAATGGAGGAGAGGCATGGCTGCGAGGTAATATAGAGAGACCGGAGACGGAGGAGGAGAATGGAGGGAAAGGTCGTGGAAGAAGCTGGGAATGTTCCGTTGAGCTCAGATCACCGTTTGCAAAGTGCAAGTCGAGTGTTTTGAGTTGTATATGACTTTGATGGCTCGTAATTGTCAACGGGCTTGTTTGATCCTTTTGTTCTTTGTTTTGTGGGAATGGGTTTTTTTGCAGTTTTTTTTCAGGTTGAGCTATCAAAAGTACAGCTTAAAAAGCACCAAATTACACTTTTATGTTGTAGATATACTCTTTTATTCAATTCGATAGGTTGCGTTTTATAAATGTTTACTTTTTTCCTTTTCAAATATACGATGACGTTGACTTTTAGATGTGAAGTTTAATTATTCACCTTATTAAAAAAATTAAGATAAATTTGTAAAAATATAAAACACCTTCGATAATAAAATAAATAGCAACAAAATAAACTGGAGTTTTGTAAAATTTACTCAAAAACACCAGGTTTTGGGGCATCAGTAACGTAAAACCTAGGTATTGATATTTGTTTCATAAACCCCTAGGTTTTGAGGGCAAAATATTTCTAGAAACCCTGGATACAACCTTATACCATCCATTTGGACTATATATTTATCCAATAATTTAAAAAAATGTATGAAGCATTTTTGAGTATATATAGACATCAGCTGCATTTTTAAAGAGCAGTGGTTATCGATATTTTGGTCTTTTGTGTGTATATATAACTAGTTAATGTGACATTATTAATAGGGATTTTTTTAATAGTGTAGTGCCAAAGTGAGGAAGGAGATAATGTCAATGAGAAGAATGCGTATTTTGAGTCCACTGATATAAATTTATAGTATATATAATAATAGAACATAAATATGGTGCTTTTTGAAACGTTTTGCCCCAGATTTTATGAAATAAATGGCAATATCCACCATTTTGGGTTATGGATGACTCAAAATGGTTTTGTAAAATTTACTCAAAAACTTATATAATGTAATAAGACAAATGGTTAAAATCTAGTCTAAAAGTTAACAACATCATGTGTTTTATAAAAATGAGGTAGGATATAAATTTGCTATTGATCAAACGTTTGATTTTTTAGATTCTATCAAACAACAAAGTTGGCCATTGGATGGAGCTTTGAGATTCGGGACAGCAGATGCGAGTTTCAAGTTACACTTTTAACTGGTTATAGATGTACTTTTAACTTGTTATAGTTACCATTATCGATTACGCTCGACTTTAGTTATAAATTTGTGCAACTCAACTATAAATATATGCAACTATATTTAACTTATCGATCATGTTCAACTTTAGTTATAAATTTATGCAAGTTAGTCAAAAATATATATAACTAATTGATAGATTTCTTTTTTAAACGTTTGACCAAAAGACGGTCCCGGTAGTATATATTAGGTTTTTTAAAGAAAAAACTTTGCGTTGAAGGTGTCTAAGAAACCACATATCCATCATAAAAAATATTTATCTAATAATATAATAGTTTGATGGTTTTCGGTCCACTGTTTGTGTCGATAGACACAATCCAAGTAAAATACGGCATACAATCCATGTGAAGTAGCATGTTGGAGACTGACCCTATTTAGAGAGTTTTGACACCTGAAACTGTTCTTAGAATCAGAATTACGGAATCAAAAAATCTAGGGCTCTATCAAATGGGTTTGTAGATTCTTGTCCAAATTCTGATACTTAATAGTTATTAAATATAGAAAATAAATAAATAGTCAGAAACTAGGTAACCTTAGCTTTTTCTAAATTCTCGTCACCTAGTTACTCACTAGCTACTTATTGGAATCTCTGGCTCTCCAAATAAAATCAATTATGATGTCCAGAACTACTCCGTTCATTCTAAAATATAAATATTTTTGCGGTTTTGCGTGGAGATTAAGAAACTAGGTAGAGTTAAATGAACAATGATTGTAATTGGTTAAGATGACATATTAGGTGGATAAATTAAATGGAGTATGGTTATGATCAATTAAGAGAAGGAAATAGTATAGGAACTATTATATTTTAGAATAAATTTTAAATACTATATTTTAAAACGGATAGATTACTCTTCGTAAAATCACTGCTGCATGCCAACGAAACATTTTACTTAAAGGCTTGAGATGTTTACAGACTAGACTAGTTCGAATTTCGAAAATTTTGCTCCTGTCCGTTCTGTTGATGCCTATCTACTCAGCACAGGAAGAAGAGGCGAAGCTGCAGCCTGCAGCAAAGTGGAGAACGATTTACGTCGACTCAGACGACGGTGACGATCTGGCCCGCTTATGATTGACTTTGGATTAATTTTGGATTAGTGTCTGTCGTCAGCTTGATTTGTTCCTCGTTTAGTCCCTCAATTTGAAGTTGAAGTTGACAGATCTCTTTTGCATTCGCAGCTCTCTCTACCAACCACGTACGCAAGAAAGTGTAACTTTTGTCGGCAAACTTTTAGATCATCTTGTAATTTTTTAACTTTATAACAGTTAATTAATTTACTTAGTTATCACATAATCATTCGGCTATTCAGACATTAAAAACAAGATTCTCATAGCTTTTTGGTAGTGAGAGGAACAATCAGTTCTTTTTTGGTTATTTTCGTGGCAGTAGTGGTGTCTCGATGGGATTACGGAAGCGAGTCTAGACTCTAGAGGGCTAAAGCCCTCCTAACCCTGGGGATTCTTCTCCGCTCTTGATCTGAACAATTTTGTTAAGTTCTGTAATATTGAACAAATTAAGCATGAATTTTCGTAATTTCAAGTTCTTAATTACCCTATTGAGTGTTTCAAGATTGCTGCAACTCTGGCTCAAGGGATCACTTCTTAATTTTCTCTGCTACTGAGTTGTTTTCTTTCTTCCCTAACTATCATACTTTTTGATAAAAAACACACTCCCTAAAAACTATAACACTCTAAAAACCAACCACTCAGTATTGTTATAAATAAATCTCGTAAAACCATCATCTTCTTATGGATCCTGTTGGAACATATAAACATGACACTAGTTTACGTAAACAAGATATATAGCATTTTTCTCTCTTTTCTTTTTTGTAATAAAAGCTCTTGCTGGGTGAGATCAATTACTCAGCATATATACTCATGCTGGGAATTTTCACGGAGGAATCTAAGTGCGAGCAGCCGGCTATCTGTGAGTGGATCAATCTTATTATATATACATCTCTTCTGAGTTTTCTTGGAAGATTCTGTTAACTGTAAACTGTCATGAAGGTGAGCAGTAAAGTTAAGATCTCTGTCGCCAGCTGATGAGCGAGGCCAGGTGGCCTGCAGGAATCTCTGAACTTTCCTGAATGGTTCTTCATTTCACAAATTCAGACTGCCTAGCTTAGGAACATTTTAAAGTACTACACCTGTTCTAAGTATTTCTATTATTTAAATTTTTTTATAATATAAATATTTTTATCACCATTTACATTACTATTTATCCTATTAATCATTTTTTAAAAATTTCTTCTCATCATAGTCCCAGCCACCCTCCCACCCTTAACTCTCTCCTCAATTATTGAGGGGCAATAAAGTATTTTCTCTTCAATCTTAATCTCTACTAAATAATATACAAATACTTATATTTTAGAACGGATGAAATAGTATGGTTCTTATACTATACTATAGCAAGTTTGATGGTTGTGTTCCCATGGAAATCGGGTGCCTACGGAACATTGTCATCATTGACGTCAGCGGCAATGCGCTGGTTGGCACGCCTCTAGAGACACTTTGCTGTAGGATCGAATCACAAAAATCAAGTCTACCAGAAAAGGTGAATGATATGAACACCAAAAACCAAAATCTTTTGTGGAATAAAAGAAACCCTTAAATCTAGATAGAGTGCGCCAGTTGAACCATCTCTTGTGCCGGTTAGACCATCATATATACGCCGGTTAGACCGCTACCTCGCCACCGATCTGACCATAGTTCACCTGCCGATATGATCGCCACTCTCCTGTCAATCTGATCGCCACTCTCCTGTCGATTGGACCGTCGGGATTCAGAAAAAAAAAACACCGAAGATACTCTTCAACGTAGAACGATTTTATTGCATCAAAATATGTTTACAAAGTGCAACTACAACACTCCTCTGTCAACTTTCATACACAAGGCGTAGCTCTAGACAAAACCCTAATTTTCTCTTTTCAAAAACTCATCTCTCTAGAGCCTTGACCCCTCTACTATTTATACCCACGAGTGGCTACTCAAAAGCCACGAATCCAACTAGATTTAGGACTCATATTCCCTTAGAAAACCTTTCCTACAGATATACAAGTTATCCCTTTACAATTAGGACTCAAACTCTTCAACCTTGGACTCCAATCCAAAATAAACTCTTCTTTCCTTATGCACATAATTCCTCTTGTATGCCATATAGAATCTTCACTTCTACGTATATTGATCTCTAGCCTTCAATATCCCGCATGATCTCCCGACCTTCCAAACATCAATCTCTCCCAAGTTGACTCCCAATCCATCACCGGTAATACTCCTGAGGCTTCGAGACTCACCTACACATGCGAAAAAAAGAAACCATATCCGGCCACAAGTTTCTTCCCAACTTGACTCACATTAGCACAAAAACAATATATTATATTCATATGAACAGATTTTAAGTCATAAACATTGATTACCCTTCGTGAAACACAAAATCACTTCAAAACCGAAACCAATCAGGATTCAGCTGGTCTAGTTGTCGGGACCTTCGGTCTGACCGCCCAAATACCTACGGTCCGACTGGACAACTTCCTCTGGTTCAACCGTCTCACGAAACCCAGTCTAACCAGTATACAAAAACCGGTCCAACCGAACACCAGCTGAAAACACTGTTCAATAATCTTCTTCACCAATTTGTTCGTCACAAAATATAAAGTAAATCATGACAATGATTTCACAATCTCCCCCATGATGAACACATTGACAAACTATTCAAAATGTGATTTAGTGTTTGAGAATAAAAAACAAGAATTGGTAAAAAGCACTCAAGGCTCAAAATTTAAAAAGAAAACTTTCTCCTCCTTTTTTTGAAAATGTATACATCATTTAAATTGTTCTCCCCCTTTTGACAATGATTTCATCAAGAAGTTCATATTCATTTTTTTTCGAGAGTTTTGGAGTATATCTAGAACAGTTCAAGGACATGTGTTGCAATGATAAGGAAGATAAAGTAATCAACTAGTTAACAAGCATGAATCATGAACCAAGGACATTACAATAAGTTCAAATCAGCATTAAAGATTCATGTATTCAAATGATTTATAATGCAAAATAATCACTAGCACATAGATTGAAAGAAGAACCCTCACACATAGACATATTGAACTAAACACTCTTTCTCAAATTTACTTGTCCTTTACAAGAGAATTTTTATCAAGATTAAATTCTGAACTTTTGCTCACAAACACTTTTTAATAGTACAAAAGAAGTTCTCTCAATTATTTCAGGTATGTCCTTGTCGTGAATACTGTTTCCAAGAATTCGGCACCCATTATTTTCCTCATTTTGGATACGTCCTTACTGTGTATACTGTTTCCAAGGATTTGGCATCCATTTTTTTCTCTCATATAAACATATATTTCTTAACTTGAGGAATCTCTAGAGCATTTGAGAAATGAAAAATTGAGCAAGCATACATATGAGCATAATCCCTCCAAACTTGCACTAGTGTCAATATTGCATATTTTACTTAATTTAAGTAGAAGAATTTAAGTGTCAAAGGCTCACATAAAGATTAAAATTCACACAAGCTAAACTAGCGACGAAAAAACCTCACTCATATTGCTGGCAAGCAAAAGAATATACTAGAGGTAAAAAGTCAAAGCTCTTCTTTTCTCATTTTTTATTTTTATTTTATGAAAATTTAAAGCACAAAAAAGACCCTTCAAATCATGCCAAAAAGATGAATAATAGCCAATTCTCCCCGAAGAAACGTAAAGCGAGAAGAATCCAAAAGCTTAGTGAAAATGTCTGCCAACTGCAATTTAGTATCAAGATATTTCAAATCAATATCTCATTTCTCGACATGATCCCTCAAAAAGTGAAAACGAATATCAATGTGCTTTGTGCGTGAATGTTGTACAGGATTCTTAGCAATATTAATAACACTTGTATTATCACAAAAGAGAGAAACTTTCTCAACAGTAAGACCATAATCTTTCAAAGTTAAAATAAGCCAAAGAATCTGAGAACAATAACTAGTAACAGCAACATATTTAGATTCAGCAGTTGATTGAGCTACATTAAATTGTTTTCTAGAAGACCACGCAATCAAAGAAGTACCAAGAAAATGACATATTCCACTAATACTTTTTCTATCAATTCTACAACCACCAAAATCCACATCTGAATAACCACTTAAGCATATAGATGATAATGTAGAATACCAAATGCTAAATTCAATAGTGTGTTGTAAATACCTCAAAATTCGCTTGACGGCTTGACGATGCGAAACACGTGGAGAAGCTTGAAATTGGGTGCACAAACACACAACAAACTGTATGTCTAGCCTTGAAGCAGTAAGATAAAGTAAAAAATCAATCATACTTCAGTATTCCTTTTGATCAACAGCTTCACCATCTTCATCCGGATCCAAAACAACAATAGATCCTATAGGTGTAGAGATAAGCTTGCAATTCTTCATCTCGAACCGTCGTAGTAGATCCTTGGTGTACTTTCTTTGATGTATAAACGTACCTTATGGTGTATGTTTGATTTGTAACCCTAAAAAGTATGTTAACTCTCCCATCATACTCATCTCAAATTCCCTACTCATTGTCTCAGAGAACTCCACAACCAAAGCGTGAGATGAACAACCAAAGATGATATCATCCACATAGATCTGAACAAAAAATTGATTATTACCATGCTTAAGAATAAAGAGAGTTTTATCCACTTTTCCCATTTAAAAACCTTTCGCAAGTAAAAAATTTTAAGTCTATCATACCATGCCCTAGGAGCTTGTTTCAAACCATACAAAGCTTTTGATAATCTAAAAACATGGTTGAAAAAATTAGGATTTTCAAAACCCGGTGGTTGTTTTACATAAACTTCCTCTTGTATAAAACCATTAAGAAAGACAGTTTTAACATCCATTCGATACAATTTAAAACCTTTTAAAGCAGCAAAACCTAACAAATGTCTAATTGCTTCAATTCTAGCAACAGGAGCAAAAGTTTCAATAAAATCCAACCCTTACACCTGAGTAAAACCTTGAGCAACAAGCCTAGCCTTGTTCCTCACAATTACACCATTCTCATTTTGTTTATTTTTGAAAACCCATTTAGTTTCAATAACATTATGACCAAGAGGAGGTTCAACTAAAGTCCAAACTTTATTTCTTTCAAAATTCTCAAGTTCTTCAAGAATGGCATTAATCCACGATTCATCAGTTAATGCATGAGTAACAACTTTAGGTTCAAAAAAAGCAACAAAAGCAGAATTCACATGATCATGAGTTAGCTTAGACCTTATAGTACGTTCATCAATGTTACCTATTATTTGTTTCGGAGGATGCCGTTGTTGAATGTGTAAAGGAGTAGAGACTTCAGAAGTTATTTCACGTTCTGAATCTTGAACAGTAGAATTTTTAGGTTCTAGAGGACCACCAGAATCAACATGAGCTAAACCAGAACTGGATCCCACTGCCCGGTCTGACCGCAGCTCCTCAGGCGGTCTGACCAGCGTTGTTCCGGTGATCTGACCGACCTAGGACCCGATCTGACCGACCACCACAGCCTCATCATCATCATCACTTTCCTCCACAAAAATGCTATTCTCCCCCTGAATCTATGAAAAATGTACCTAAATTTCTGGTCTAGTACCTAGACTAGCCTCATCAAAAGTGACTTCACAAGTCTCAATAATTTTATTAGTTTCTAAAACAAGTACACGATATCCTCGAGAATGAGCAGGTTAACCAAGAAACAATCCAACTGTACAACATGCTTCAAATTTATCCAAATTTCTAGATTTAAGAATAAAGCATTTGCAACCAAAAACATGCAAATGAGAAACTTTGGGTTAGTTACCAAACCGAAGCTCATAAGAAGTTTTTTCAAGTTTAGATCTCAAGAAAACACGATTGGAAATATAACAAGCAGTGTTGATAGCTTCCACTCAAAATTTCCTAGATGTATGATACTCATCAAGCATAGTCCTAACCATCTCAACCAAAAAACAATTCTTTCTTTCAACAACATTGTTTTGTTGAGGAATCCAAGGAGACGAAAACTGATGTTCAAGACTTTTTTCATTACAAAATTGTTCGAAAGAAGTATTTTTAAATTCACCACCATTATGACTTCGAATAGTTCTCAAAGATCTAAGAAGTTCAACAACCAAACGAAGATACAAACTCCGAAAGTATTGAAAAGCCTCATCTTTTGTTGCCACAAAGAAAACCCAAGAATATCTCGAAAAATCATCCACAATAACCAACACATACCACTTTCCTCTAACGGATTGCACTCTAGCTAGATCAACAGTGTCCATATGTAAAAGTTGTCCCGGTGCATCCGTCATCACAAAAACAATTGGATTATGTGAAGAAGCAACCATCTTAGCATGACGACATGGTGAACAAACCAATTTAATATTCTTTTTAAGTTTAGGCAAACCACGAACAAGATCCGAACCACTTATTGTAGTAAAATGATCAAAACCAACATGTTCAAGTCTACGATGCCAAAACATTAAATCCTTTGAAAACTTTGTAACTAGACATGTAATCTCACAAGAAACAGAATTCTCAAAATCAACTTTAAAAACCTTTCCATAACGAGAAATTCCCAAGACAAAATATCCAGAAGAATCAAGAATTTTACTCCCGGTTTTCTTAAATCTCACCTCAAAATTTTCATCAATAATTTCAGAAACTGAAAGCAAATTGTACTTCAAATTTTCTACTAAAACTACCTCATTCAAAACAAACTTGTCACTTACCTTGACAGATCCAGTAGCAAGAGTAGCACTAGTAGAAGCATCTCCAAAGATAATTAATTCATCTTAGATACCGATTGAAGGGAGGAGAACCAACTTTTATCACCGGTCATATGCCGCGAACAATTGGAGTCCATTATCCACACGTTCTCCTTCCTTGCCACCAAAGCCTACACACAACAGATGCCGATGCCTCAGTCCTGGGGATAGATAACAAAAATTTAGGAACCAGTATTGAGACACACGACCAGAGGTTCCAACAGGTATATAACCATGAACAAAACCAGATTTATTCTATTTAGAAAAAATTACCCAAGGCCGATCTGACCGCAGGGTGTGCTGCGGTATAACGCCAGCCTTGGCCCAAAACCTGATTTTTGCCATTTAGATTTTGCAAAAGCAATTTGCTTTTCCTTTTTCTGTTTTCGACCAAGTCTAAAACAAAAACCAACTAGATGTCCATCTTTTTCACAAAAAGAGCAAGTATACTTTTCACAAGAAGATGAATTTGCAACCAAAGTTTTTGAATTCAAAGACTTGGTTTCTTTACAAGTTGACGAAAGAGAAGACATAATCCCAGCAGATTTAAAGATAATTTGCTTTGGTTCAGGTTTTATCAAAATCTCACCCTTTTTAGTGATACCCAAAACCGCAAGTTGGTGAGAAATAAAATAAGCATGTGCATCAACACCTATACCTCTGTTGTGCGTGCTTACTTTTGATTGATCCAAAATCATATTTAGTTTCTTATTTTCATTGGAAAATCTTTGCAAAGAACTTTTCAAATAAGAAATCTCTTTTGTCAAATTAGCACAGTTTTCGCAATCAACCAAAACAACTTTTTTTTTGCAACACTTTGAACAAGAAAGCACCTCACGATTTTTCACAATATTCTCCATGTACTCAACACTATCTAAAGCACTTTTTACTTTCATCTTGTTTAAAGAACATGTTGAGCAAGTTTTAGATATGGAAACATCTTTTTATTGCTTTAGCTTTCTAGCACTCAAAATGTTAAACATGGAACTTGTACCAAATGCAACTTTATATTTTTCTCAACAGCTTCTTAGTTAAATATAATTCATCCAAAACTCTAGTATGCAGCACAGTTCCAAAAGCAAAACAGGATTCTAATTCCTTATTTTTAGTGAGAGCATTTTTAAATCTTAAGCATGTAGAAACATTTACTTCTCTTAAAGCAGAAATTTCAGAGAATAAAACTTCACAAGACTTGCAATCATCATCATCAGGAATTAAAGATCTTAATCTAGAAATTTCAGAATTTAGAGATCCAACAGTAAATCATATTTCTTAATTTTCTTTTCATAATCCTGAATTTTAAGACTAAGAGCAACTACCATCTCTTGACAAGTTTCAATGAAGGAGTAAAGCTAGTTACCTCACCATTGTCACATTTAGAATTGTAGTCATCTGAACTTGATCCTACCCGAGCCATGAGGCAAACCCCTAAGATATTCTCGCCTTTGTGATCTCCTCCATTTTCACTCTCGTAGTCGACATCACTTGTCCCAGCTTGTTCGAAAGCAGCATAGACTTGATTAAAGAACTTCTTGAAGTCTTCTTTGCTTTGCTTTTCTTTGAATGCTTGCTTCTTCTTTACGTCTTTGGGCTTTTCCTCTTCATCTTCTTTTGTAGATTTCCCAAGCTTTGGACATTCAGATCGAATATGGTTCAATTCGCCACACCCAAAACACCGAATTGGTCCACCTCTTCTCCTGGTTTTTGACATTATTTAAGGCTCGAGAAAATATGTTAGTTAATAATGCCAAGTCCTCCTCGGAGAATTACTCAAGTTGGTCACCGGAGATGGCATTTAAAGCATTGAAAGAATTCGACGAATAGCCATCAAAAGAAGAATCAGATGAAGAAACTAAGCTAGTTGTTTTTGAATCTGACTTGTGAGAAAGAACATTCAACTCATGGGTTTTTAGCTTTGTATAAAGAGAATCCAAAGTTAGAGTTGTCATATTAACATATTCTTAAATAGATGTAATTTTCATCTCCCAAACTTTCATATCTAATCCAATTAAAAGATGTCTTGCAATTTCAGATTGAGGATAGTTAACATCAAAAGAATCATCAACAGATCTAAGATTACTTAAAACTTTGTTAAAGTGACCAAAATAATCATTAAGAACTTCTCCAGGTTTCATCTCAAATCTCACATAGTCCTTTTTGAAAACATCCCTACAAATTTATTTGATGTTAGAAGATCCTTCGTGAAAATCACGTAGAGCCTTCCACATCTCATGTGCAGTTTCAAGATGAGAAATCCAATCAAAATCTGAGCGAGAAACTTCACACAAAATCATGTTGCGCGCTTTACAATTATTTTCAAACTCAATTTTATTTTCAGCAGAAATAGTATCAGGGATTTCATAAGGATGAGAAACTTTTTGCCAAATATCGTATCCCTAAGACATAATATAAGATTAGAAATCCGATCAAAATCTGAGCGAGAAACTCCACACAAAATCATCTTGCGCACTTTACAATTATTTTCAAACTCAATTTTATTTTTAACAGAAATAGCATTAAGGATTTCATAAGAATGAGAAACTTTTTGCCAAATATCTTATCCCTAAGACATAATATAAGATTGCATCTTTTTACACCAAAATTGAAAATCAACTCCATCAAAAACATGCAGCTTGGTTGAAAATCGGTCAGCCATGGCTAAATCTCAAAATCAGTCAAGATCTAAAAAGAGAAAACAAGGCTCTAATACCACTTGTAGAATCGAATCACAAGAACCAAGCCTATTAGATGGGGGGTGGATGGTAGGAACACCAAAAACAAAATTTTTTTAGGAAATAAAAGAAACCCTCAAACCTGGATGGAGTGTGCCGGTCGAACCGTCTTTGTTGTGCCGGTTAGACCGCCATATATACACCGGTCAGACTGCTGCCTTGCCGTTGGTCTGACCGCCGTTCACCCGCTGGTCTGACCACCACTCTCCTGTCGGTTGGATCGTCGGGATTCAGAAAGAAACACACCGAAGATACTCTTCAACGTAGAATGACTTTATTGCATAAAGATGTGTCTACAAAGTGCAACTACATCACTTCTCTCTCAACTTTCATACACAAGGCGTAGCTCTAGACAAAACCCTAATTTTCTCTTCTCAAAAACTCGTCTCTCTAGAGCCTCGACCCCTCTACTATTTATAACCACGAGTGGCTACTCAAAAGCGACAAATCCAACTAGATTTAGGGCTCCTATTCCCTTAGGAAACCTTTTCTACAGATATACAAGTTATCCCTTTATAATTCGGACTCAAACTCTTCAACCTTGGACTCCAATCCAAAATAAACTCTTCTTTCCATGCGCACACAATAACTCTTGTATGCCATATGGAAACATCACTTCCACGTGTATTGATCTCTAGCCTTCAATATCCCGTATGATCGTCCGACCTTCCAGACATCAACTTCTCCCAAGTTGACTCCTGATCCATCACTAGTAATACTCCCAAGGCTTCGAGACTCATCTACACATGTGAAAATAAAGAAACCATATCCGACCATAAGTTCCTTCCCAACTTGACACACATTAGCACACAAACAATATATATATATGCATATGAACAGATTTAAGTCATAAACATTGATTATCCTTCGTGAAAAACAAAATCACTTGAAAACTGAAACCAATCAGGATTCAGCCGGTCTGACCGTCGGGACCTCAGGTCCGACCACCCGAACACCTGCGGTCTGACCGAACAACTTCCTCCGGTCCAACTGTCTCACAAAACCCGGTCTAACCGGTATACAAAAACCGGTCTGACCAAACACTAGTCGAAAACATTGTTCAATAATCTTCTTCGCCAAGTTGCTCATCGCAAAATATAAAGTAAATCAAGATAGTGATTTCACATCTGTAACTGCACCAAGCTGGAGTAGCTCGACGTGTCGAGGAATGTCTTCAGCGGCATCATGCACGAGGCCATCTGCGAGCTCCCATTGCAGGTCAGCTTCAGTGCTTCGCCTTCAACTTCTTCACATTAGAGTCGACGCCATGCATGACATTGGAGAACGTCAACGTCACGCTCGACGACTGCAACTACCTTGGCGCACTGCACCCTGAGTAGAAAATGATGCTACAATGCACGCCCGTGCTCATGCGCCCCGTCAACTGTAGCAAGCATGTCTCCGCTGGCTATCCAACACCGGGAAAGCCGTCAGTGCCAGAGGCTAGGGTTAATCTCTGCATGAATCTTAAAGTATATCTAACAAATTACATATATGCTATGAATTTTTACCCATAATACCCTTATACTAGTACGTACTACTTACATATACTACCCGTACTATGAGTGTGGACTTTGACCAGTTAGATCACTGCTACGATCCACTAGTATTCAGTAGTATGGTGTACCGTAAAGGAACTCTAAAAAAATCCATAAAAATCCATGGACCTCTTCGTTGGGAAAATTTACCCAAATGCCACTCTCCTAGATTTTCATTCCCGTTTGCTACCAAGTCCTCACTAAAACTCCCATGTCCCATTTTCCCAAATGACACTCTAAGATTTTCGCTCCCATTTGTTACCCAATCCCACTAAAACACTCTTGTGTCGTTTGACCAAATGCCATTCTCCTAGAATATCATTCTCATTTGTCACCTGGTTCCCACTAAAACTCTCATGTGCCGTTTGCTCAAATGTCGCTCTCCTACATTTGACATCCGGTCCCCACTAAAACTCTCATCTGCTCCACTATTTACACTTTTCTCATCCATGTGGTGCCATTTTTGCAGATTCCCCCGTCTAACATGGAATACTAGGCAAAAAGACCTAAATGCCAATGGGCCCAGATGTTAGCATCCATTCATCCTCCTCCTCCCACTTCTCTCTCTCCTCTCTCCTCTCTCCTCTCTTCTCTCTTTCTCCCAGCTAACCCACCTCCCTCCTTCCTCCACCTCGCCACAGCTAGAGCAAGCCATCGGAAACCTGGGCGGCCACAAGGACGGTGGTGGTTAGGCCTCCTTCCACTACCCTGAGCTCTCCTGGAGGTCGATGGTGGCGAAGAGAGGGCCTAATCTGGCACATTTGTCCAGATCCGGCATCCCCCCGGCCGTGAGGACCGGATCTAGCATCCTCGGGTGCCGACGGCAGTGCACGGGAGGAGGTTGTTGCCACGGGATGAAGTTGGTCGGGAGGCTGCTCGTGGCGGTGTCCGATGTGGCTGGCAGAGGGGCTCTAGCCAGTGATCAACCCAAAACCAAAATTATCGGGGGTCCAATACATACTAATAAGCTAATTATTGAGTAATATTGTAATTCACATAGCTTAACGCAGTTGAAAATGGACAAACTACCTAGTGTCCGGTGCACCGGGCTAGCACAACGTAGGAACGCCATTGGCTTGTAACGCCCCGATTTTTTGGGCTGTTAAAATCTATTTTAATAAAAAATCTATTTTCAAAAATTTGGATCTTTTTGTGTGATTAAGGACATAGGTGCCAAGGATCTCAATTATATCCTTCCCTTGAACTCCAAATCTCAAATCAATACCATTTGAAAACCCCGAGACTTGAATTTTGGAATTCGAATATTTCTCTTAAGATCCCTTGAAAAATTCAAATCCAAAATCCTCTCCTACAATTTTCAACTCAGTCAAAAATATCCCTCTTAAATCCTTGGTCCCAAATTCAAATTTTGAATTCACATACCCTTGAAAATTCCCTCTTTTTTCCCCTCCTCAAATTACTCTCAAAAGTTCAAATCTATTTCAAAAATATCCAAGTTCTGGTCTTAAAACCCTTAGTGAAATACTGAGATTTTTGGGAGCTCAAATATCCAATTCGAAATTCAAAATGTCCATTCAAATCCATACAAAACCATCCTCTGAAAATCCCTAGAAAATAACAGATTCTATTGTTCACTTGGGCCACCTTACCCCTGTTCTCTCCCCTCGGCCTGGCTCTGCTTGGCCTCCCTCTCTCTCTCCCGTACCAAACCGGCCCATGTCTCCTCTTCTTTTCCTCCCACCTCAGCCCACTCGCCTCTCTCTTCTCTCCTATACTTCGCACGGCCCAACTCCTTTTGGCCCGCAGCCCGCACACACGCGCCGCGCCACTCCTGTCCGCGCAATAGCTGCCGCACGCACACTCGCTTCCTACCGCCACCAGCCGACAGCCCAGACCCATAGGGCGACCGCACTGCGGACACCTGCCTGACCGAACCACGTGCGGTATCATCTCCCTCACGCCTATGACCCACGACCGCCGCCTGTTCAGTAAAATGGCCACGTGAAGCCACCGGCCGCCCGTCATCGCATTGCATCAATGTCGGCCAACCGACGCCGCCCCGACCTCCCTGCCCTCAGGCCCGCCGCCCAAAGCATCCCCACCAGATCCGTGCCGTCCACGCAACCGCCCCACATTGCCACCGTGTCCGACCGCCTAAACAATCTTGCCGCCGCACCGTCTCTCTCCTTTGTCCTCTTGTGCCGCCTCGTGGCTATAAAGCCGAGGCCCTTCCCTCTCCCCACCATGGCAGCCCCATCTCGGTCGCCATTGCCGCAACAAGCTCAAGCACCACAAGCTCGCTCAGCCTCCTCCGCCGACGCGATTTCCCTCTTCTCCGGTGAACCCCTCTCCTCCATTTCCCCTTCCCCTCCAAATGGACACCCTTAGCTAGCCTCCCATCCTCGGCTACAGCCGCTATCCGCCGCTACCGTCGACCTCGTTCCACCACCATCACACGATGGTTTCTCTCGCCGGCCACCATCGTGTACCCTCTTCTATTGTAGGCCTGTGGCGATCAGTCTCGCATGGTGACGATTGGCCCGGTGCTAGGTTACTTCCTCAGCGGAGTGTGGTGGCTTGTCAGCCATGGTGTGGTTGCCTAGCCGGCAGTGTTTTTTTGTCTTTTTTTCTTTTTTTCCCGGCAGTGTTTTTTTTGTCTTCTTTTCTTTTATTTCCCTGATTACAGCCTTCTGGGGCTGTAGTTTTGTATTATTTTTTCCTGCAATATCAATAAAAACGTGCATTATCCGGTGTTGTTCGTTCATGAAACAATATATTACTGATAAAACTCAACGGAGGCTACGAAAAAGCAGAGCTGCAGAGCTTGATGGAATCTCTGACCAAGGCTTCCAAAAGGATGTTGCAACTGGAAGCATTCATGACGTTGTCTAGCAGCGACCATAGCGCAACAGCGCAACGAAGTCCGTCACTTCGCTTGTGAAAGAAGCAGGAACACAATATGGCAACTTCACCGGTCAGCTCTGTGAATGAAAACCAGCCGATTGAGTAGACTATCAACTCATGTGCTGATCTGCTAGATGCAGACTGTTGGCACTACTCCCTGGAAATTGTTTATTGTAACGATATCCTGTACAGTACCTGTATGTGTGGTTAACTGCTTATACCCAACTATCTTGTCGATATTTACTTCTGAAACTTCGAGGTGAAAAATCACTATGGAACTGTTGATCTTTCTTGATAGTTTTTTTTTTATAATTTAAGCTTTATCAGACTTAGTCAATTACATCAAAATAATATAATTGCCTTAAAAACACTCCTGACTTTTGCATAGCGAGAATATACATACCCAAACACCCACCATGCTTAAAAGAGTTAAAAAGTAACATATTACAAGAAGTACGAAAGACTATTAATCTGAAAACTAGATCGTCACCCATGTCCCTGGATAAAACACTTTTTGACCACTTTCTCCAAATGTTGACAAGCCACAATTGACAGGTCCCGCAAACCAAGGTTTTGGAGAATAACCTATGTACGGAATCAATGGATAAGTAAAAAAATAACCTGCAAAGGAGAGGATAAAACATTTTTATCAAAAACCACATCATATCTACATAACCAAAGTAACCAACAGATAGTAACCACTCCTAACAGGACATGTGCTTTTATATTGTTATGAATTATCCCTAACCAACCCCCAAAAATATGCGCTACGCAATACGATAGAGGAAGTCCTGACGCTACTTAGATGATGGATCAAACAGAACAAACAAAGCGGCACTAATAAAAAAGATGTTTAATTGTCTTCTCTTTATGACAAAAACAACAATTTTTACTGCCTTGCCAGTTTCTTTTGACTAAGTTATCTTTTGTTAATATCACTCCATGGCGTAAATAACAAAAGAAAATTTTGACTTTCAAAGACACTTTTAGTTTTTAAAGACGCTTATTCAAATTAGGCACGCCATTATATACTAGAGCAGGATAGTGAGATTTCACAGAGAATGTCTCATTTGAAGTCAAGTTTCAACGAAATTCATCTCACTCATGATTTAATTATATATTCGTGATGCGTGGCAATAAATTATTTCACACCACTAATTTTAATCCTATTATATCTCTTCTCTATAAAAATGTTAGAGGATTAGTTTGGAAAATTGCCTAACAATATTGTAAGGACAAGGATAGTGATCCCTTAAGCTTGCATTAACTAATCATTTGTCTTGCCAGAATCTAATTTATGAACTGTCTTTAATTATGAAGGATACAAAATAGAGCAAATCTCGTTTTACCTTCATAAGACTTTCATTGAGCCTATGCAAGGAGTTTGTCATCTAAATACTAATTATGTATCAATTATTGCTAGACACCATTTACAGTGAGCAACTTAAAAACTAGGCGAAACACAAACGCATTCTCATATATAGGCGCAATACAAGGTAAGAGGCAAACGACAGGTGAAAAGCTTGTGATGATATGTTCCAGTGGCAAAGCAACTGTGCGTGGAATAATTTTGGGTGCGAAAGATGATGATGTGTTTGATGATCTCACTAAAGAACTTGTACGAGACAATTATTCCACCAACATTCATTTAGGTGAGGATTATTCTACCAACTGCAGAGCAGCGCAAATCCTGAACCAGATGTGTATTCACACTAAACATGATAAATATCTCCAAAGCCTCAAGGAAGTCTTGAAGGGTTACGATTCCAGAAGTAGTTATCTGTTTAAAGCATCAAAAAAAATATTTGCATTAATTTGTTTTTAGCAGCATCATATATAGGGTGATCGTGTAGTCTTCTCTTGGATCATTACGTACGTTTGTCATATACTGAAGGGTAAACTTGATGTTGCAGGTTCTTGTGAGAACATTTCGTGCCGACAATCAAGAAATGTTGGAAGCAGTTTTTATCTCTAGCTGTGACAAAGTCACACTACTTAACTAATGCTGAAGATTTGCCTCCTTTGATCCATGCGATTAACAGGGGAGCCGCCGGCTTCAGCATTATAGGGGAGCTCGAGCGGGTTGTCACAAATATGTCAAAGGTACGTGACTATTCTGAACAAACCGAAAACAATAGAGCTTGTCGCTAACATATCTATATCTATCTTATACCTATATAACTATCCTAATTGAATATTTTTTAAGAGCTCACACGTTAAACACAAAGATGTAACTGTTGATTAGAGAAGTGAGGCAATCTACTCTCTCCGTTTTAAATTATTTGTCGTTCTAAGTTTATCCTAAATCAAATATTTATATCTTTAACCATTAAATTTTAGAAATTTGTGTAGTTTAACAACATGTGATTTATATATTATGAAAGTATTTTTTATAGTAAATCTAAAAACATAAATCTTATGATGTTAACCTATAATTTATAGAAATTAATGATCAAAGATTCAAATGTTAGACTTTAGATAAAACTAGAATGATAAATAATTGAAACGGAGGAGGTAGAACGTAGATCAATTTACCTTCAACTTTGTGGGCTTTCTCAAAGCCCGTCTAAATGTTGTCTAATTTATCTCTGATCGGCTGCCGTTATTATCCACAGAAGCAGACAACCCATCTACTTTTATCTTCAACAGCATTTATCGAGGGAAAGGCAGGAGCGTATTGTGTTTTGGAGTCCTGAAGATTAGCTCGATTTTTTATCGCACGAAAATCAATTGGACTCATGAGCGGTTTAACCGTTTGAAGGAAACGTTTTATATTGAAGTCCTGAACACTAGCTCGGTTATTTTTTATTTCAACGGAAATCAATTAGATTTTCAAGTATAGATGACCAAATGAGCTGGGTCAAGGCATGTCGGCCCAGGCACGCCGGCTCATCCATGGTACGGCACGTTGGCCCACAACGCCGGCCGATCCATGGTAAGGCACGCTGGCCTGTGGGCCATGTTGGCACGGCAACTTTACTCGTGCCGTGTATGGGTCGGCGGCTTAGCACGTGGACTAGCATGACACGGCATGCTTGCTTCTAGGCTAGCACGGTACGGTCCAAGCACGAGCATGGCCTAGTCGGTCCACCTAATTTTTCACGTGTTCTCTAATTTTCCCATATATTTTTCCTATCTCTCCTATTTTCTCCCATTTTCCCTAATTTTCCTATATGTTTCTTTCTATTTTCCCCTATTTTTAAGTCATTTTTCCTAATTTTCCCTCCATATTTTTCCTATTATTTCCCTTCATTTTTCCTTTTTTCCCTCTTTCGTATTTTTCTTTTTTCCCGTGTCAGGTTTCAAATTTCTTGCGCCAAATGTGCCAACGGGCTTGTACCGGCTCATGTAACGCTCAGAAATTCATAACCAGAATTCTAAATATTTCTATGTATTAAATACCTGTCTAGAAAAGTCAGTGTACACAATACCAAGTTGCCATACAGAGTATGTCTTACAAACAGAATAAAATTTATCTTACATAAATGCAGCGGTAAAGGATAAAGAAAGTTTATAAAACAGCTAGCCACACGGAGCATTTCAATCCACAGGTATCTTAACGCTGGATCCAGCATAGTCCTCCTGATGATCCTCGTCGGACAAGTATTCCACCACTGAGAGGGGGAAGGGAGCAAGACTAAGTATCACCTACAGTACTTAACAAGTCACACCCGCAATAATACACAATGCACAGGAGACAAAGATAAGCTCAAGATTCATTTGCGTAAGAGCAGTTGCAAACAATAGTAGTTCACAAACAAAAAAAAAGGTTGATCAATTAACCAGTATTAATCCTCCACCGATCAACGCTACACCACGTTGACAAAACCCAACCATCCATCCTATCTCTACAGCAAATTTTAGGTCAATTTATTAAGGTGAGACTAATCACGATGAGTTTTGACCAAATGCCCATATCCGCGGACGCGGTTATTCGAATAGATTTTTAACTCTGGCCAGAGGTGTACAACTGTACCCATAAGACATAGTCCCACACACGTTCCCGTGTGCCAGTGTGTCATCACGACACCCCACAAGAGACTGTGACAGGACCGTTCACGCAACCCCTCCCTAACCATCCACACCACGCTAAGGTTGCACCTGCCGACAGGGCACACCGTATCGGCTAGGCTACCTCCCTTGCGCCATAATGGATCCGGAAGCCGATCAACCCGACCCCGAGCCGACCCAACTCCATCACGCCCATTCTCGCCAACAGTGTCTAGGAGAGGGAGAAGGTACGCTACAAGCCTAGCCGCTGCCCACGCTGACTTGTGGTATGTACGAATAATTGCCCAAGGGGTTCCCGCGAACCGGTCCTTAACTGCCATTGGTGCGACCAGCAAAATCATGCACCCATAGCCCATCGTTAAGGTCACATTATCATTGTTTAGATTACCATGCCTCAAGTTCTATTTTTCGACATAAGATCGAACAAAGAATATAACAGTAAATGATTACCCCCAAAGTGAGCTAGTTGATTCTAAGCATGGCTAAGCAATCCTGTAAACATATTCTAATCATATTATTACCCAGGTGACAAAAAAACAGGGTTCATCAAACTACAATCGTCGACTATATGTATATAGGTCATATGCCGGACCACATGAAATGATAAGACATGCATGTTTATTTAAATAAAACAAAGCACTTTAGCAAAACTTAGGTACAAAATGGTCAAGAATACGGTATAACTTGCCTTGCTCCAGCTCTGCAAACTCTGCAACAATTTCGTAATACACGGGAGAGTCGATAGCGTCTGATTCTATAGAAATCAAAGCACAAACAATTAAAAAAGTACATGTGGGCACTGAACCAAGAGCTAAAAGTATTTTTAATGGATTCCTGGCATTTTTCTAGATTTACTGAAATTTGAATGGAATTAATCAAAGCTCGTATGAATTAGTTATGAATTTTTAAAGTTTCTTTGTGTGTTTTACTATACAAAAGTAATCCCTTAATGATTTATTGCGTAATTAAATGAATTATAGCGTCAGCAAACCGTGGGGTCGGCGCCGACAGGCAGGGCCTATGGGTCAGTGACGCCGAGGGGACTGCGCACAGTGGATGTGGTCCACCGTACCCGGCGGCACGGCGCCACGCGGCAGAGCGCGAGCGCCCACCACGTGACCGGCCCCGATCTACCCTGCAGTAGATCGGACGGCCAAGGACAAAAGGGGCAACGCCCTGCCGCCGCGAAGACACGCGTGCCCTGATGGTCGCCGTGGAGAGTGGTGGGGAGCAGCGAGGAAGAAGGGGAAGCGGAGGGGTGTCTTACCAAGGGCTCGCGGTGACCGGAGAGCGGCGAACGGCTGCGGATAGAGAGGATTGGCGGCGGCGAGGCTCGGAAGGACGGCGGGGGGAGCTGTCATACCCTGAAAATCGCTTTAATTAAAAATTATCCTGGGAAAATAGAAATACAAGAACACACTTCAAAGAATTTTGGTTGTGAAAGTGTTTGAATAAAATTTTGAAATTTCCAATGTTAAAAATCCTAAGTTTAATTTTTTTTGAAATAAATGCTTGGATGCTTTTTATTCTTGGGGTTTTCTCGAAATATTTTAAGTGTTTGAGTATTTACAATAATAAATTCTTCGTGTTTTGTGGTGGTATTTGCCTATGGTAAATTCCCCATGATTTAATAAACCCTCTGAAATTTTCTCGAAATTTTCGGAGCTCCGGAATTAATTTTAATGGGATAAAGATTATTTCAGTAATTAATTAAATATATTAATAAAACCCTTTCCTGTTCCCCTATTCGGGTCATTTCTGCTTCAGCCATTTTATGTCCCTCCATTTACCTCGAATTTTGGTTCCCTTCCACTTTAGGGATTTGGTGTCACTTTCGGAACCCTAAAATACCCTATATTTCCTTGACTTTTGGAAACTCTTCATCTTTGAAACTCCTTTTGGCGATGAACCCCAAATCTCAGGAAATATTCCGAGATTTTGCCCCATTTCAGTCCCCATAAATTATTCTCGCCAATCCCTTTATTTCTGGAATAATTACAATATTCTGAATATTCCATTCTTCTAGTTCTCGAGAAATATTCTATTTTTTTCGGATCCCCAAAATATCTATATATTTTGGAAGTTCAAATATTCCCCAAATATTCCAATTTCTTGACCTCTGCAAAAATAACCTCCAATTTTATTGGATTCCCGAATTATTCTGAGATCCGGTTTCCCCAAATATTCCTTGATACAATATCCTCTATTTCCCGAACCCCTCAGGGTATATTCGGTTTCCTAATGTCCTCCAAGTATATATATATATATATATATATATATATATATATATATATATATATATATATATATATATATATATATATATATATCCCATACTCAGAATATTCCAAATCCCAACATTTCAATATTCCCAAAATTCTAAGCGCCTTTCCCAATTTCCAATATTCCTAATTATCCTTTAAATCCTAAAACTTAAATTCCAACTTTGAAAATTTCTGGAAAACCCCCTCTATTTCTTTCTTTTTCTTTCTCTCTTTTCTCTTTTCCCTTCCTTTTTCCTTTTTTCTTTTTCTCCTTTATTCCCTCTCCTGTTCATCTTCTTCCCCAGGCTTTCTCTCTCTCGGCTGGAGCTCGACCCAGCCGAGCCTGCTCCCGCACCTCTCCTTGGCCCTCAACCCACTGGACACCGCGCGGCTTGCCACCCACCCGGCTTGGCCTGCCACCGCCACGCTCCACCCCGGCCCGGCATGTCGCCGCTGCCGCAACCCGACCCGGCACCTCCACGGGAGCAGTGGCGCCGCCTAGCCCCTGCTACACCCTATATATAGCACGCCCTAAGCCGCGCCACCCTATGCCCTAGCCGCCGTGCCCTATCTGCGCGCTGCCGCCGTCCTCTGTACCATGCCGTCGCCTCCCTTCGCCTGCAGCCCGTCGCCACTCCTGCTGTTGCCCTAGCCCCACAATCGCTCAGCCGTGCCGCAGCGCTGCTCTACTTCCAGCGCCACCGCCTACAAGCCGCCACCGTTGCCGTCTCGGCCATCCTTCGGTGAGCACCTAGCCGAGCCCGCTCGACAACTTCATCTTCCCCCTCGCCGGCGCCATCTACTTTGCTCCGACAGTCGCACGTTGCCCCGTTGTTCCGTTCCAGTACAGGGCGCCGTCCCCGGTCCGTTGCCCTTGTCACCTGTAACGCCCCGGTTTCCGGGCCGTTAAAAACTATTTAGTAAAAACCCAATTTCAAAAATTTTGGATCTTTGTGTGTGCTTAAGGACTAAGTACCGTAGATCTCAGTCTGAGCCTCCCTTGAAACCCTAAATCCTCATCCTCAAACTCTTTCCTAAATCCCGAGACTCAAATTTTGCAATTCGAATGTTTCTCTCAAAATATCCTCGGAGAAATTCAAATCCCAAGTTCCCTTCGAATCTCTCCTAAAGTCTTTGATACTCTTATTTCATACCTCCCAAAAATTCTCTGTACTCGGGTTCGAATTTTGCAATTCGAAGCCCTCCAATGAAACCCTTCAAAAATCACCTTTGAAGCCCTCTATTTAATCCTCTGATTTTGTTCCTCTCGAAAAACCCTAAATTCCATCGAGAACTTCCTTCCCGAATTGCTAAATTATTTATTTTCAAAAATCCTCAAATCTCAAGAAAAATGCAAAGCAGCCCTAGAAGCCTCTGTAGAGGTCTCCCAAAATTTTGCCAAAATTTTTTAAACCTCATTTGAATCGGTTTCAAAAATCAAAAACCCCAAATCCTATTCAAATCAGCCTCTGGAAATTATTAAATGTCACTGTGCTCGCCGGGCTGCCCTCCCTCCTTCTCGGCCCATCCCTGTTCCCCCTCTGTGCGGCCTGCTTGGCCCAAGCGCACGCGCGCGTGGATTTTGTTTTTGCGGGCCCCGAGCGTCAACCGCTCGCCGCTCCGCTCGCTCCTCGGCCGCTCGATGCCCACACGCGGACGGCCTGGATCGCGTCTGCCGCCCGGTCCCGCTCGACAGCCGAGCACTGTGCTTCGTCTTCCTCACCTCAGCCCACCTCTCTCTCTCTCTCTTCTCTGCTTCCCTCCCGAATCTTCTCTCTATACCCACTCGGCTCGCATCCATCAATCACCCTGCCGCTCACGCACGGCGCGAGGCACGCTTTGCCACCACCGCCTCGAGCCCAGAGACAAGGCATTGGCCGCCGTTGCATTTCTCAGCGCCGAGCCCCGGAGGTCGACGCGCACGCCAGGTCACCTCATCCCGTTACTTCGCCGCTCCCGCCACGTTCCGTTTTTCCCCTCTGGAGCGCGTGACCCGAGCCACGGCATCCGGCGCCATTAACGCACCTCGCCGGCCGAGCTTGAGCTCATCTCTTCCTCCACCGCTTCAACCCGCTGTCTGCTAACGCTAGAGCTTCCCTATAAATATGGTACCACTCCCCTACCTCCGGCCGCAAAAAGAGCAAGCCGAGCAAGCTCGCCACCGAGAGCCTCTCTCCGCCGCCTCTGACCGAGCTCCCCTCGCCGCCACAGACTCTCACCAGCCAATCCACCGCCCCCGCCGAGTTCCCCTAATCACCAGGAAGCTTCACCGCCCTTCCCCGCTGCCGATTAGCCCTTAAAACAAAAACGCCCAATTTTCCCTACGCCGTCCGCTGTCGCCGCCGCTTCGGTACTCGCCGTTGCAGGAGGTAAAACACAAATTAAACCCATCCCCTAGCTTCCTAGTGTAATACCGCACTCGAACCACCCCATCCCGAGCCAATCCGCTGCTAATTTGGTCACCGGCGACGAGCTCCCCTCTCCGCCGCCGCCGCCAGTTCGGGATGGCCGTCGCCGGCCATCTTCCGCCACCTAGCTATCCAATCGGAGCCGTTCATGTAGTTCCCCGTCTCCTCCGCTCTCTGCCCATGTCAACCGCACACCGATCCTCGCCGCCGCCGACAAGATCCCCTCCAGCCGCCGTCGGCCGTCGATGCCCCGGCCGTCTCCTGTAGCTGTCTGGCACCCTTCTCTCTCTATGTGACTGCATGCGGGCCCAGCCACCTAACTCCCTGACCAGTGGGCCCGACAGGAGTTAAAAAAAATATAACCCTTACAAGTGGGCCCCATCCCAATAAGTGCACAGTAGCCTTCTCTCTCTCTTTGCATGTGGGCCCTGCTCCTTTCTCTCTCCTCTACCACTTACACCTGGGTCCCACCTGCCAGCCACTGTTCACAAACTAATTCTTTTCCAAAAACCAAATTAGTCCTTTTCTATATTCCAGAAAAATCCTGAAAAACTTCCAAATATCATATCTTCCAAACCGTAACTCCGATTGAGCCCGTTCAAGTCTCTAAATTTTTCTAAAAATGATATCTACCTCATGGCACTATTAGTTATTAATAATAGTATATTATTTCTAGGGTTTTGTGTGTTTTTCTCTCGTTTCGCGCATAGTCGCCGCTTCGGAGATTCGTCGGACGTCGGATTTTCGCGAAGATTGAAGACGAAGACTGAGGCAAGTCACTCCTTGACCATATTGCTCCTAAATTTAAAATATTTTGTTTGCAAAATTGCATTGCTAGTGTGCACGATAAATTGTTTGGCCTCTGTTTGCGTGTCGAACCGACGGACCTGCCCGGTAGTTGCATAAACCCTGTAGGACTTTGATATCTTATTCCTTGTCGCTTCACCTCATGGTACCTCAGTTACCGTGCTCTCCGAGCATGGATTCCAACCACAACACAACTGTTTGTCGATTTGGAAAAATTTGGGTTTCTGAAGATTTAAAAACCCGACATGCGATGTCGGCGGATTTGCGAAACAAAATTTATTTGTGAAAATCCGCGGTGCAAAGTGATCGCCTGTGGTGGCACTTCATATTCGCATATAAGGACCGATTCCTTGGGGAATTTCATCCGAGCATCTCACAAGTGCGACCACACGGGTGGTATGGGACACCCCTGGCCAAGTAATTAGTAGACCTAGGGTTGGCTTGGTCGCCTTTGGACGTGGAGTCGCCAGGGTAGCAATATGAGATGCACCCGCGGGATTCTGAGTACGAGGAGTCTGGGACTCGCTCGGTAATTGGTCTGGGACCCATCTAGTTGGCTTCAGGCAGTCCTAGAGACACTTTGGAAAGGCCCTGTCGCGAACCTTCCCCACTGATGAGTGCGGGAAGTAAGCTCGCGTCGTGTGGGTAAAGCGTGCACCTTTTGCAAAGGTATACGAACTGTTCGAACAACCGCGCCCACGGTTACGGGCAATGTGAGGTGATTCCTCTAGCGTAGATTTATTTGCAAGTGTTTGCGAAAATGATTTGTGGTATGGGAATTGTTACCAGAATCGGCCTCAGTGGCTGATGGATGACCTGTGTGGTCTGAAACGGGGCAGTATGACCCGGGATGTCGTATGGCATCATAGATTAGGTTTCTCGAGTGGAAACAATTTGAGTTGAGAATATAGATGGCTTGGGGAGCCATCGAGATGAGTTATGAATGGCTCGAGGAGCCGCTGAGATGAGATGAGATAAGATGATGTCCTGGATGGGACTGAAGTGAAAAATGAGATTACGTCCTGGGTGGACAAAATTGAAAATAAAGTAATAGATGTGAATACAGTGGGAAGCTGCTTGTGAGCAGATCCACTGAACTGCCGTCGTGATCCGACAGACGGTATAAGATTACTTAAAAATCAATTAAAATTTGGTTCGTCCGCTTGAGTTGTTGAAAAGCAATTTGCGGACAGGATCGAGGCAAGAGCCTCCTTCCACTCACACTGACACAACCCACACTTAGGTTTTTGAAAATGTTTTCAAATGAAAAAGGTTTGCGAAATAAACCCCAGCCTATCTTTGATAGCCTGCATAACTCATATTTTTTGTGACTTTCTGAGTACGAAAGTACTCAATCTATTTCTTTTCTCTCCTCCTTCAGGAAGAGTGAAGTGGAAGTGAAGATTAGGGCTTCTTTCCTAGTCCTAAGCCGTTGCTTATGGATTGGGTTCTCACTGCGCTGTCGTTCCGCTGCTGCTGTTCTGTTGCCGGTTGCTGCTCAAGGCTTGCCCAAAGCTGCAACTTATTAAGGTATAATATATATATATATATTTATTTATTTATTTAATTACTGTGGTACATCTCCGTTGACCGCGGGTACCAGTAAGGATTCCTGGGACTGGTACCGGCATCGCGGTTCCGTGGGAGTTGGTTCACGCCAATCTCCTGCGGCGCTTCCTCTCTGGTGTCGCCGTAGGTGATACCGGGAAGGGGGCGCTACATCGCCTCTATGTGCCACAGTTGCCACCGAACGTGATCCCAGCCGTTGCCGTCCTCAACGCGTTGCCGTCCTCCACCACCTGGCGCCATCGTTTGTCACTGCCCGTCGTCCCCGTTGGCCCTATTTTGCCACGGCCGCATACGTGCCACGCCGTCGCCATGGCCAGGGGCACTGCTCACCTCTCTCCTCGGTGACAGAGACACGTGGGCCCGCGCATGGTGATCCGATCAACAGAGGCCATCCAATCTACAGATCTAATCCAAATTGTTCGATCTCCATAAACTCTCCTAGGCCAAACCACAGCCGTCGGATTCCCAAGGTCATATCGGGATCGTCAGTTTTCTTTAATCTGGAGTTGTGCCACGTCAGCCCTAAATCCACCTCGGATGCTACCTCACTACCATGTCATCACCACCTCACCACCTCATCCTGTATCTCTAGTCCTTGGACCTAGTCCCGGTGAACCTAGTCTATGACAGTGGACCCCACCTATCAGCTCCCCTGAGAATACCAATTTTAACCCGAAAATCCATAAAATATTCTAGGGAATAGTCTGTTCCAATTCTTTTCAGATTATCTCTGAATTCAATCTTCCGGAAGCCATAACTTTTCCGTCCGAACTCCTATTCGATCCGTTCTTCTTCCTAAATTCATCTAAAATCATTCTTTACCTATTTGTGTATTTTTATGTACTATTTATTTGGATTTTTAGGGTTTTTCTATAGTTTTACGTGTATACGCGTATAATCGCCGTTCCAGAAGATCGCGGAATCTGCAGAAGAGTTCAGAAGAGCAATTGAAGACGTTTCTGTTGCAAGGCAAGTCACACGACAATCTCCTTAAGCATGTTGATCCCATTTGTGAAAGTTATTTTATTTTAACGTTATCGCATGAAATGTTTTAGAATGTCATTACGGGTATTTATTTTTTATCCAATATTCCTTAATAATTATGGCCACTTGGATGTTGATACCTGTACCTTGATACCCTAGGTGACTAATATGGACTAGCTGGATGTGTAATTAATTATCTAGCTAGATTAATGAGGATTTGCTTTGCCATGCCTAGAAACTTTAGCGTCATTTTATATGGGAAACTAAAGATTTATTTGTCAATAATTAATGGTTATTGGTTCTTAGTTCACGACAGTTGGTCGTGGCTGGTTATTTAATATGCCAACTAAAACTTGATTGATGGTGGGTTGTGAGCACCAGGATTGTGAGGTTGATAGCGATGCTCATGACAGTTAAGGACCAGTTCATGGACTACTTATTGCGAAGCATTAGCCATATTAACCACAAGTCAGAATGGGCAATGACTGGACTTGTAGTGTAGCATGTCCTAGCAGGAGGCACCACGGTGTGTTTAGTTGATAGGTGGTAGTGTCAATAAATCCACAATGGCAGTGCCAATAAGACCATATGTTTGGGAGCCAAGAGTTTCTCTAGCCTAGAGGTTGGGCCACCTCTACTGGGGACTTAGCTGGTGCTCTTTCTGTTGGGTATGTTATGCGAAGGGTCTTGTCACAATCTCTATTAGGGTACTTTCGAGTATCGCGACGCATGGCTGACATGATGTTGAGATTATGTCTTTTGGGTAAATTGGTACATCTCTGGGCAAAGTAAAACTATTTGAATAGTCATGCACGCGGTCAATGGGTAGGCCTAGCAATGTTTTCTGTGATTAGTCCCACACTATTTAATGATAAATGATGATGAAAGTTTGATAGCTCCAATTAGGAGAGTTATGGTTTGGGCCTGAACTGCATTGGAGCGTTGTTCAGTGGTTGACTTAATATTGATTAAAGATTAAACTATTAAACTATACTGGTTTTCAAAGCTTTTAAATGCAAATGTTTTAAATTCTGTTTTTTGCAAATAAGCCATACTATGCTTTTCCTTTGGTATCCTATTGCATTACATTGCATTTCTTAATATGGCTTGTTGAGTACGGTGGGTGATAACAATCTTGCAATATTATCATCAGAGTGAAGATTTGTGAGGAGGAGAAGTTTAGTGTTTGCCTTATACCCCGGTTGAGCTGCCTGTGGATTGGTGCTGCTTTGCTAGTTGTCGTTCCGTTGCTGTTTTCTTCTGTGTGAGGACTAAGTACCTTTTCTGTAAGTATTCATCATTATTTCGTTTTGGTTATGTTTATCAATTGCCGATTTGTGTACCTTAGCTGATTCCTAGACGAGGATTTGTTGCACAAATTAGCTTTGGAAATTCTGGCGAATTTCTGGGCGTGACAGGAGCGTTCTGGCGGGGATCACCAGTGACGGAGGGGACGACGTTTAGGAGGTCCTAGCGACGGAGTAGTGCACGTTAGGAGGAGGAATGGCCAGGAAAAATGGCGGAATTACGTGGCCGAAGGCCGACGGAAACACTCACCAAGGAGGACAACGGGGAGGATGGGCCTTCGGCAGCGATGGGGTTCACGGCGGTAGCGGACGGGGTCCCCCGGTGTGCAGCAGAGCTGGTGCTGGTGAGAGATGGACTCGGCATCGGCTACAGCGACGGCGCCGGGCGACTGGAATCGGTGGAGCATGGCGGCGGCTCAGGTGCTCGATGCGGACGGGGTTAGAGAACACTAGGGGCTTAGGCGTTTGGGGGAAAAGAAGCGGAGGAGCACGGTGAGGGCTTAAGTAGGCACGGGAGAGGGAGATCGTGGCCGTGGCGGCTGGATTTCTTCAAATTGTGGGCGGCGGCCGTGGCGGCGTGGGGCGGAATCCGCTCAGGATCGTGGGCGGGGGATGCATGAGACGTGGGGGAATGTCTAGGAGACTTGGTCCACGTGGTTTGAACTGAGGGTGAGGGCGCGAGGAGGCGGGAGGAGGCGCGGATCAGACGGCGGCGGGGATTTTTTTCCCTCCGGCTGATGCGGCCGGAGGTTGGGGACGGGTCTAACATGTGGGGCCCCGGTCCCACATGTCGGCGCGAGGGAGAGGAGACGCAGGAGAGTGCACTGACGGGTGGGGCCCAACCAGCAAAGAGAGCAAGGAGGCGTGCAGAGAAGCGGGGCCGACAGGTGGGGCCCGACTGGCGGTGAGGGAGAGCGGGGGGCGCGGGCGATTGGGCCGCGCGGGCAGGCCGCACAGGGGCAAGCCACGGCCCAGGAGAAGGAAAAGAAAAAGAAAAATAGAAAGAAAAAGAAAGGAAAAGAAAAAGGGATTTCCAAATGGAATTTAATTCCGACAATTTGTTTTGATTTATTAAAATTACTTCCAGTGCTCTAAAAATTTCCATAAAAATCCTGTTAGTGTATTTTGGCAAGAGGAATATAGAAAAAATACTCCCAGCCATGATAGATTATTATTTTGCATTTTCTCATTTAATTAATTCCCTTGGCCTTTATTAAACATTTTCTTTGGGTCATTTCTTTAATATATTTTTGTGTGGCACTTTTAAGGGGAAACTCAGGGTGTGACAGCCAACATGCCTCATTTAGGCCTGTGCTGGCACGGCACATCCCGTTTCAGGTGCCATACCTATCGGGTCGTGCCATTGCCAGACCTATGCCATGCTGGGCTGGCCCGCCTGTTTGGCCTTGTATACTCCTGAGCAGTTTAACCATGTGAACTGGAAAACAAATAGCATGCACATCAACACATATATGTATATACGTATAGATTAATATATATGCATAGCCCATGATTACGAATACTCCATAGGTTAAAAAAATTTCATAATTACATAGAAGATGCACAAAGCTATACCACGTTACCACTACACACGCACCAAACAGACACACCTACGTGAGCAAAAACTACACACGCACCATACAGACACACCTACCTGAGCAAAACTAACGCATGCTCCCTATTAAAAGCGTTTCTGCATGTGCGTGATATTTTTTGGACACTAAGGTTTTTGGAAATATAATTCAATACTTATTAATTGCAACATTTTGAATTATTAAAGTATAAACAAATTATATTAGCTCTAATAAGTTGAGCTAGCTTATAAGCCATGGAAGAATGAAAGAAGCACAAAAGTAATTTATGGATAAAACATTTATATTTTTGTTATTAGCGATTTAAAAGCCAAGGCTAACAAATAGACTATAAAAAAACTCCAAAATCAACTAAGTATGCTCTCATACGAACCAGACAAATCTAACCATTGATCATGAGTATTGCATTATTATGACCACAAACCATATTGAATTTGTGTTAATTAGTAAAACATGCCACTAAAAATACAATAGACTCTTTATTTTTAGAGTAAAATACACGGATGGTCCTTAAACTTATAAGGGGGTTTCATCTGGATCTATAAACTTGCAAAATGCATATTTACACCACTAAACTTACTAAATGTATCACCCTAGTCCACAATCCGACGTGCATAAAATTGCAACATATTAATTTGTCACCTTCCCTGCAATGAATTAGTTACTACAATTTCAAGATCCGTACCAGCCATAAGAGTTTAGTATTTAAATGCTCATTTAATTACTTGGTTTTATATTAATTGTAATAGCATGCATCAAAGATATTTTCAAACAAACAACCAACATATTCATCGCATGATTAAGATTTTAATATTTATAAAACGAATAACAATGGTCCGTGCAACGCACGGGTTGGCAGCTAAAAATGGAAGCTGCTATCATATAGAAAACGTGGAGAGCTTCACACAATCAATTTCCAAGGCTGCGGAGAAACTCACAGATCTTGAGGACTCTAAGCAGTTGCTACAGGACTCTTCAGCTAAGTCACAAAAGTTACTGGGTCGACGGGTCGAGTAACTGGAACGCGGGACGCCATCTTCCAAAAACATACGGCGCTTATTCTAATTTGCAGATTGATGGTGGACTTTCCTGATGCATTAAACACAGAGAATTTTCAGTGATACTGTCCGAAGAAAAGTTGGCACCAGATGTGGATATTCAGTCACTTGCTAACATGACTGATGGATATTCAGGAAGTGACTTGATGGTATGTTAATGTTGGCGTGCCTTTCTTATACTACAGCAATTAGATGAAACAGTCTACAACTTCTCAATCAATTTTTCATTTGTCTCACAGAATCTGTGTAACCGCCTGTGGATGAAATCATAGACAAGGAAGATAAGGTATGCAAATAATCTACATCTCTGGTTAATCCCATCTCTGCGTCAAGTCTCATCTCTTTTTTTTTTGTGCTGGAGTGAAATTTGTCAAGAGGTGAAGGTAGACCTCAGCCTCCAGTGTGTGGACCTGACACATTCGCCCTCTTACAATGGATGACTTCAAATTTGCACTTCAGAAGGTATGAGAATTATCTAGTGCTTGTTTCAAATCCTCGTGAACTTCTTACTGCTTGGAGATTGAGCTATTTATTGAGCATACTGTCACCAATGTATGATTCTGTAGGTGTGTGCTAGAGTATCATCTGACTCAATAAACATGAGGGAACTTCACCAGTGGAACGATCTGTATGGTGAAGGTGGTTCAAGGAAGAAGGATGAATTGAACTACATGTAGATGAACATTACAAAAGACGAGCCATTGTACAGGTAGGTGATAATCCCTGCCTCCGACAGTCCGACGCTCCCATGTAGTAATTGGATTGCCTACTAACTTGTGGCAACTGACGATTTGACTCTACTATGTTGATGAAGATGTCACTTTTGCTGTTCCTAAGATATCCGGTGGATCAGGATCCTCTGGCGTTGTTATTCTCTCATATCCACTATATGTCGTCCGTTTCATTATTATTGTAAGGTTTTGTTTGATACAGCTCTAAATCTCAAAATCACACTGGATTTTGAGTCTGTATGTTAAATTACAGTGGTTTAAAATGTTATATTTTATCTATAATAGAAACAAAATGATTCATATAAATATTATCAATATAATTACAGAGCCAGATCACGGATTTCTAAAGCTAGTAATATCTAGCACCAATAAATCTTGGATCTAGAGTTGTGCTAAACAAAACCTAAGTATAAGTTAAATCAATGGATATATTGGGTTCAAATACTGGTGCCAACAGTTACGCACGTGCTGGTGTGTTTTCATACCTGTACATGTAGAAAAAAAATAAGAAACCACCGGCAATTGCTAGATTTTGTTCATTCTTTGCACATATGGGCATGGAAATATGAGTCTCAATTTGTAGGTATCCTGGTGTGGTCAATTTCATTCTAGCGTTCTTGTGTTGACTGCCATAGTGTTGTTCAGCCAATCTGTACCCATATGATTTTTATACCCTCCCTGCCTGCTTGTGAACATGGGTTTCACTAACATGGTGTGTAGTCAAAACAAGAGACATCGCAATCTTCGGTATAAAGCGTACATTTAAGTGACGAGAAATGGAGACAGTAAATTGTTTCATCCTTCTGAACATCATTGAAATGCCTTAAACAAGAGACATCGCAATTCGCAATCTTCGGTATATATGTACAAAGCGTCAGTGAGAGAATGAACCTGTAATTTTCTCCTAAACCGATCGGTCAGCATCGTTAACAGAGTCTAAAACTGACCATCAGGCCAACCTAAGCTGCTGCCCTGGCATGCTAATTCTCCTCGTCGGACCCAAACGGCTCAAGCCGCCGGACTGACTCCAGCACGGCGGGGCGGTGCGAGCCAGTGAGCGCACCACCGTCGCCACCAAGCACGGACCTCACCTTGGGCACGCTCATCGAGTGCAGCGGCGGCGTTGGCGTGTTCCGGTTCACCTCCTTGAGCACCGACCTCGCAGTGGCTCTCGCTGAACCGTCCACCTTATTGCCACCACCGTGCGCCGGCGAGGCTCCGCTAGGCCCAGCCTCTGCTGCAGCTGCAACCTTGGCCTTGCCCTTGCCGGCGGCGTCGAGCTTTTGCATGTCGTAGACGAGCTCCTTCTGCAGCTGCTTGTCCGCCACCAGTATCTCGTCGAACTCGTTCTTGTAGTCCTTGAGCAGGGTTCGCAGGCACTCCATCAGGCAGCCGGTGAGTGGGCTGTTCTTGCTTTCCAGGAGACGCTTTAGCTCGATGAAGATGGGGATGGCGATCTGGATCAGGTTCTTCTTCGCCACCTGGGTGACAGCTCTTCCTTTGGCTGCCTGGAGAGCAGCGTTGGTCGATCCACCATCACCGCCTTCCTCATCCATCTCGGAAACGTCCGTGCAAATGTTGGGGTGGATGCGCATCTCCTTGCATGCCAGTATTTGTAGAGCATCCTGTTAATGGTAGATAAATCGTCAGAATGGATGGATGAAACTAATCTCAGTGCACAGGCTGCATGTGCATGGATGGATGCCAAACAACGAAAGTAGCTAAGGTCCCATTTTGATAATTAATGACACAAAATATTTGGTTCATATTGGTGTGAAATTACTCCAGAATATCAATATTGGTACCACATACCTGAAGAACAGCCCTTCCAGCTGCATCATCAACATTAAGCAAGCCATCACAAGCAGCTGCCAAGATCTCTGCACATAACTTGGCTGAAGTAGCTAAAAGGTGCTCCGGTGCCATTTGCTTCAGCAAAGATACATATATGTGCATTCTTTTCGACCTCGATCTTTCGTCAGTACCTCTGCAGCGAAAGAAAAAAAAGAAGCTCATGATAAAACTCAGGAGAGGTCAAGAGGATGAATCATAGTTTTTGCAAAGTGGACAGTCTGTGGATATTTTTACCGTATCGCAAAAAGGGTTGGTCCTCTATCCGACCTTCTCTGAGACTCGCTATTTGCACCATGACCCAAGCAATTGTTTAGGACATAGATAGCTTCTATGAAACTGTTATATGCCAGGAGTGGCGCTTTAGCTGCAAAATTTGCATCAACGTTAGGCAGACACAAAAGGGGGGTAATCCTTCGAAAAAAGAACTTAAGTACTTGACTTTCTAAAAAGTAAACAAAAATGTGTACCCACAAAAATGTTCAAATTCCAAATAAAAAATTCAATTAAAGCCTTAAAGGATGAAACTAAATGAAGGGGTAAAACCTTTCAAGATGTTCCCGAAAAGGAAGTCCGCCAAATGCTTTATCTTCTCTGACTCATCAACTAAAGATGGCAGGAACCGAAGGAAGAGCACTCCTCTCCACTTTACGTAGTCCCTCTAAAAAAAATAATAGCTTCAATAAGCCATGATCCAAACATTTGGAAGTGATATGACAAAAATTATTAGCACCTGCAGCAACTTCGAGAGTAGGATAAACGTTTGTCTCCTCACTACCTCACAGGGATCACACAACGATTTTGTTATTTTTGACATATAACTGCCAGAGTGAACAAAAGGGGAGGTCAGTTAAAAGTTGAACTTTTCTAATGCTTTCCCATATGTGATTTAACTGGTAAGGTACTAAGACAATCTTAATCAAACAGTAAAGCAGTTTTACCTCTTTTGCAATTGAAAAATGTAACAAAGACAAACCCAAAGTTTGTGAATATTGACAGATATGTGCTAACTTTACAAAGTATGCACACACTAGTGATATCTGTGCTTTATGTTATGTGACTGTTTAAGGACTGCATGCAAATCAACTTGAAAGAAACACAGTAACAGAGTTCTGAACTGACATAACGGACATAAAAGTCAACCAATGGAGACATATAAGCTTACCAGTCAACCATTGCGGTATAACGGACATAGAAGTCCGCCATTGCAATCATGATGTTATTCCG
The DNA here is from genome assembly GCA_003991445.1 of Oryza meyeriana var. granulata. Classification (NCBI taxonomy): domain Eukaryota; kingdom Viridiplantae; phylum Streptophyta; class Magnoliopsida; order Poales; family Poaceae; genus Oryza; species Oryza meyeriana. The sequence goes on from RYFJ01000535.1 coordinate 411,654, forward strand.
AAGGGCTGCCAAATCACTCTTCTCAAGCTCCTGAGTCATAGAAGTAAACATTGAGTGTTTATCTGTTAAGAGTAGACAAGGAAGTGCAACTCTGCAAGGTTACGCACCTGAACAAAAAGTGGAATATATCTTTTTGCAAGTTTGTCATCCACAAGGCATATTTTTGCCATTGTATCCCAGGATTGTATATATAAAGATGGAGCTAGCCCTTTGAAAGAAACGGCCCCACCAGCAAGATTTTTTGGCCTTGGCTCAGAATTGCCAGATGTTATGATTGTGTGCAGCAAAGGAATGACACTTTGCACATTAGCAACAGGGCAAGCTAGGATCAGTGATCCAATGGTGAATACAGCAGTAACTGCTTGTGACATTGACTTTGGTGCAGATGCATCTTTTCTTCCCTTGAGTTTTCCACTCAAAGGTGTAAAAAATTTAGGACCCTTAGCAGCTTCTGATGTCTCCTTTATGTAGTCGTCAAGAATGTTAACAGCTTTACATATAAGTTGCTGCACCCACTTCAGGATCAATGTTTCACCCTCCTTAGCTGTTTTTGCTTTCCGTTTGCATAACGTTTTCAGGGATTTAACATGAGCATCAACCTGTATGTGTATGTAAATAAGACATTATGATCAACATATCACAATAAATTACTTCTATCAAGAGCGATGTGGTACAGAAAAAGGGTATGCATTTAACAAACAAGGTAGCAATGCTGTGAATAAAAATAATACAAATGGATAAGGAACACAGTTACAGAACTACTAGGAGAAAATAAAAAAGGTAGGTAACAAATAATCTGAACATACAGATACTGGATAATCTTGCCATAACAGGTAGGTTTCTACAGAGCAATCTTGGAGTTGGGACTACAACGAGAACCTTCAGATAAGCTAGAAGGATATCTCATTCAGAAAACTAATTAAAAAAACTAATTAAAAATATTGGGGATTCTTGTACTTATGGGTATATGATACTCAGATACCTATATGGATCAAAAGTTCCACCTTATAGATCACTGACATGTTTACCTTCATTCAAATTCAAGACATTATCAAAAGAAATGGCTAGCTCAAACTCTTCATAAAACTATACACTCCCTAGTCTCATTTCCAAACGAGTAACAGGACTAGGGTAGCATGCAGTATGGCACAGTAGATTTAGACATAGTGCCTAGTGGATTTACGAATTAAGATGATTTAGTGGTTTTTTGCAACTAAATCGCAGCCTAGTCCCCACCACAAACAGAGTACATGGTTTGCTGTTACGTAATAAATTTATTGTACTAGAGAAAATTTTGCATTAGATACATTAAATGATTACCTCACTAAGGTGCATGTCAAAATTCTCAATCCGCAAGAGCAAGCTGTGTGCAAGTTCTGCTGCAGGTTCCACAGGCAGCTCCATGGAAACATTTGAAATAGTTTGCAAGAGTGAAACACGATCCACAGCCCAGAGTGCAGAATTTGGTTCACCTTTAGAACAAACTTTGCCTTTATCATCTTGGCCAACATTATCAAGGAGTTTCCAGTGGTGCGAGAGGAATTTCCAGTTAACTGATTTAGGTGCAAATGATGAGACCTCAGAAAGAAGCCACCATGCCCCGACCGGTGCAGTCCACTTCTCAATTGGCCTATGACTTCTACACCACAAGGACTCAGATATTGTTATGATGTTCTGCAACGAACTTGCAAGCAGTGGTTTCAGTTTTTTCTTCTTCCCAAGGCTTGCACATATCTTTTTTATGCATGGCGCAACCTCTCCATCACAGATGCTTTTCAGCAAATCCAGTGTCCCTTCAGGAAACACTTCCGCCATGTCATTTGAATCATCAGCTAGGTTCAAATTGGCAGCTTGACAGATCCTGTTCAGGACCAATTCAAGAAACAAATTCTCACATTCCTCTTGGATACTTGTCTCGCTATCAATAACTAGTGGTGGCACAACCTGAAGCCACTCTTTTGTCACTCTCTCATCCAGAAAGTTCCTAAACACCTCTGAGATAGCTGCAAGAGCTGCTTTGCGAATGCTGACTAGCGGATCAGAGCACGCAGCCCCCATTGCACTGAGTAGTGACTCATCAACAGGCCTCCCAATCAATCTGATTGCCTTCGTAATGAGCACAAGCGCAGCCTTCCTCACAGCAGCCTTATCATCAGTACAGCGCCGCCTCAGCAACTCACCAAGGCCCATGTTCCCAATCCTCATCACCTCCTGCAACTGATCAATCTCCATGCCTCTTTCTGACAAAACATCGAGCGCCTGAGCTGCATTCGTCAAGGCCCGTGCCCTGACCCCTCCCACCGTATCCGAGCACCTCTCCACAAGCACCCGAACAAACTTCAGCCCCGAAGAGCCCTCCTGCAGACCACAATCATCCCCTTCCAATGGCAGCAGCAATGGCAGCATCGCCAAGACCAAATCCACAGCAAGCAGCCGACCCTTCGCCTTCCCCTTCGCCATAGCCACCACATACCCAGCAAATCCCTCAATCTCCAATGGTCCCATTGCTCTCAGCACCTCAACTATGGCCTCCACCGCCAGCGCCCTCGCCTCCGACTTCTCCGGCGCCTTCGTCGCCAAATACCTCGGGAGGTACCCCACCGCCTTCCTCACCCCATCCTCCCCTCCCTCCGCACCCAATGGCACCACCTTCCTTGCTAAGAATTCCACCGCGGCCGCCCGCGCTGCCGACTTCGACCCTGAGAGCACCACGGGAGCCAGCGCACGCACCACATCGGGCACCGCCTCGGCGCAATAGTCAGATCCAAGGACGGCAACGAGGACATCGAAGGCGGCGAGCTCGGCGGCGGTGTCGACGAGCGATCTCCGCGCATCCGGATGCGCTCCGAGCGGCAGCCTCCCCGCGGCGTCGGCGAGAAGGGCGCGCGCCACGGGGAGGAGCGACGGGGGCGCCTGCGCCGGCGACTGACGCTGCTGGTGGCTCTTGCGCTTCCGGTTCCGGGGGTTGCCGGAGCCGGAACTAGGGTTGGCCCCACCATCGTGCGCGGCGACGGTGGCGGACGACGCCTTGCGGAGCGCGAGGAGGAGGGAGAGGAAGGGGAGCGGCGAGAAGAGGGAGAGCAGCGGGGAGGCCGGGACGAGGAGGAGGCGGAGGTAGGCCACCGCGGCGGGGAGCGGGTGCGCGGAGAGGGAGGCGGCGAGCGGCGCGGAGAGGGAGGAGGCGGGGAGGCCGGCGGAGCCGAGGCGCGGGAAGACGGACGAGGAGGAGGGGGCGGAGAGGAAGGTGAGGGAGGCAAGGGAGAGGGGCGGGGAGGAGGAGGAAGTGAGACCAGAGGAGCGACGGTGGAGGGCGGTGAGCTCGGAGAGGAAGGCGGAGAGGGATCCCAAGGCGGAGGGCGGGGATCCCATCTCGTCGGCGGCGTCGATGTCCATGTCCATCTCGTCGGCGTCCATGGCCGGCGGCGAGCGGGTAGGAGAGGAGGGTAGGAGGGAGGGCGGAAATTTGAAATTTTTAAGGTGGGGGAGGAGAGTGTCTAAAAGGTGGTGGGTGGTGGTTTTATGATCTTTGTTGTGAAAATGGTTACTATGGACAATACTATCACCATAGATTTGGTGTTGGAAAAATGAGAGGTAAAGGGAGAAATATTTTCTGTGCACTCTCATCAAACATTAACACCAACTCTTATATTTTTGGCGCATAGACACAGGTTTAATGACTAATAATTGAAATATTGTAGTGTTGATTTTCTATGTTTATTATTATCACACTCCAATACTTCACCATTGCATTTAGAATTCGTTGAATCGAGATCTTTGTGGTTGAACCTACCAAATTAAAGCACAACACTAGACTGCTTATGACGTGTCTGCGAATGAGGGAGGATACCACAGCCTTGAGGAATGTATGGAGATGATTGAGAGAAGCATTTTAGCCTAGATATTGCTAAGAGAGATACCGTGGATAAGGAGAACACCGTGTTAATATATGAAGATAGTAAAGAGCAACAAGGTGGGGAGGGGGTTGACATTGGTTATTGTTGACGCTGAAAATCACCGGCAGCGTCAGGAACGAGCCGATGATATGATTCGACGCCTAGAGACACGCGAAGGCCTAGGAGATCTGCTTAGCTCCAGTGCAGGTTCTAAATTAGGTTCGTAGGCGTGCCAATCATTTTGACCCCGTAATTGATAAGGAGATAGAAAATATTATATCAATGAATCAATCGGCCGATACAGACTCCTTCTAGCCGATTGCCGATAGCACTTGTACATCGGCTAGAAAACTGATGATGATAAACAGTTAATAAACCAACCGATTACCAATAGCACTTGTGTATCGGCTACAAAGCCGATGATGATATAAGCAAATAATAAGCTTGCCGACTGCCAATAGAACATGTGTATCGGCTGGAAAGCCGATGATAGTGTAGATAATCAAAATAATAGACAATGCAGTTGGCTTTATCTAGTAAAAGATAACTTATCAGCTAGACACTCCGTAAAACATCGTATAAAAACCTATCGACTCAACAAGGATAAATTTATTATCACCAGTCTAGTAGATCGGACACAACCGATGCAGCACAGACCGATGATGATAAAAGAATCTCGATGAGCCGATAGATCTAATGCAATAGTGATGTATTATATGATAACTTATCGGCTATACATTCCGATAAAACCCTTGCGTGACAATCTATCAACCTAGCAGGAATAACTTATCACGAGCAGTTTAGTAGATCGGATCTAACCGATGCAGCACAAACTGATGATAAATTATACCCTGTAAGCCGATAAATCTACGCACGAGTGATGTGATATATCTACCCGGTCTAAGATATCAAACTTAACTGATGCAGCCGTAGATAGAATAGATACACCGTGGTAAGGGGTGACGAGTCTTACCCTCTCGCAGGAGTTCGGACCTAACCGATGCAGCTCGGCTCAAGAAGCAAGAACCCGTCGAAAAGGATGGCGATGTGCCGAGGTTGTATTGATCTGTGAGATAGTTTACATGGTCCCCGGGCATATGTATTTATACCCCGAATTGATACAGTCCTGATCAGATACGAAACAGGAGTTTCTTAACTATAAAAGGAAAATTAACAAGTCCTGATCGGACACGAGATCAGGTTTCCTAAAAATCATTAAAGCTATCTAATTTATAGATAAACTAATTAATTGCCATGCTGTGGTCTTCACGATTTCTTCCTGAATTCGGCTTCTTCTAGATTAGCTTCCACCGGCTGATATCGGCTTTATCTTAACCGAACATGATAACGAATCGTACCAAATTTTGGTGTTAACAATTATACAAGCTATTGGATCTTTTATGAGAATATGCCAAGCATTATTGTACTTTTGTAAGCAAATGACGTAAATAGTGAGAAGAGATGACATATTTGAAGGTAGTAGTAGCGAGAAGGGTCAGAGGATGCGAGTGAAAGGAGAAAGATGGGAAATTGGGGAGACGCTACAGATCAAGGGAAAAAAGAAGTTTAGCATGTACGCAATGTAGTAATGACTTAGCAAAATTAGCTACATCTACAACTTAAAAAATGCCAGAATCACTTGGTCGGAAGGCATACCTGCCAAAAATTTTCTAAATGAAAACATTGTACATCACTCAACTTTTAAGGGCAAAATCACATGATTTTTTAACCTCACAATTGCTTCATGATTCGTGCTTCTTCATCATCTCCAGTGAACTCCGGCAAGCTCCTGAGTGGTTAGGTTTCGAGGTTGGGGTTGGGGAGGAGGGGGGAATGGGGGGTGTACTTCAGCTTAGAGGGATGCTCGGGCAGCGGTGGGCCTATGCCCATGATGAGGCCGGTGTTGATGGCAGCGAAAGCTGAGACGGAAGAGGACAACGACTCAAGGGCATCAAAGCAGAAGAAGACGAGGTAGGGTTGGAGTGATTAGGAGGCGGTGGATCCGATAGCGGGAGCCGCTTGAGGCTAAGGAGAATGGCAGCGTGGGGGAATTGGAGATGGAGAAGATGGAGGAGGACGATGGCATGGACCATGCAAGGAGAAGGTGGCAAGGGGCGGAGAGGAGAGGCAACGCTAGCAATGCGTTAAGGAGGCCAGGGGCAGTGGGTAGGGGGAATTGTGTGATTTAGGGAGAGAGAGAATCACACACTTATATATCTTAGAATTATCTCTCCTGCCTACTTTTATTTATGAAAAACAAAAGTAGCTGCGCAATGTCAATAATAATGACATTTCACCTCTCTCTTAGATACTGGGTTTAATTAAAACTGGATTCCTTTTTAACAAAAAACCAAAAACTATAATCATACTATAAGAATAAATTGAAATGAAAAACAATCAGTTTACATAGTTTAAGTCTGGTTTTCACGGCTAAACTTCAAAACCATTCACTTCTCTTCGCTTAACTATTAAAACACTGCCAATTAACCTTCCTTCGACTCTAAGCGGTCTTTTTTTTTTAATTTAACAGAATCCAGGTTATTATGGTTTAGACTTTAAGTAATACAAAATCATATGCGTTTGGCATATTGCACAATAGCTCTAGTTATTATAGTTATTACGGTACTAAGAATTCACAAAACCACAGTATTAATTAGTCGAACTTATTATACTAACATAAAAAAATAATTAACTTAGTTGACTGTAACTTTTATATGATGAATTAAAGAACTCATAAGTTTTAAATATTGCTTTAAAGCTCACATATATGGGATAAAAAAAAATAGTTAATGGTGTAGTTTTAAAAAACTATAGGGCCATAATACTCAAGGTTATATGCAATAATGCAACATGCCGAAACACCTATAATTTTATGCAACTAGAACTATAATCCGTGGAGTTTTGTATATTTTACTCTTTTTAAAGGAATGTCTACATGATTTTGGGACAGTAGCGCCAACAAGTAAGGAATGTGGAAATAACCAGACGGTACAACATAGAACAAGAGGAAATCAAAATTCCAGATCAACTTTATACAAAATCACACAGGAATCAGAGGATATCTCCATTGTGTTCCAGAAGTTCACTATAAACAAGATAATTGAACTTAAGAAAGTGCCCATGGCGTCAAACTGGCAACATTCATGATCCATGCAACTTGGGCTTCTCCATGGTAAATAAACCCTGTGCCTAATCCAAAAACCACAACATTGGCCACCCCAATCCGCTGCTAAACAACCCTGGATCAACAGAGCAAAATGAGAGCTAATGTACACCTATTGGTTGAGGGTCCGTCGCAGGGCCACCACATGTAGCTGTGAAATGCCATTGAATCAACACATACAAAAGGGAGAAGGAAGATGAGGGTGTGCAATAAAACAAACAATATTGGTAGTAACAATACAATTGTAATTATGGTGGAACTTTGGCTTCATCGTTTCATGGGTCCCCCGGCCAACTGCTCCAGCTCGGTTGCTCTATGAGGTGCTGTTCCACCTCGATTACCTCATGCAGGTGAAGATTGGGTGATCAATATGTCCATTTGCACAGGCCGTTTAGAAGAGTTCTTCAGAGTTGAATTTGTTCCATGCCTCCTGTTTTGTGCAAGCATGGAGTAAGTTTAATTAAAGTTTATAACACAAAGATGTAATGGGAAACACTAGAAAATGAAAATCTTTTAACACACTGCACTTTGTAAACAATTTTAAAGAAAACAATTGTGAGTTCAAGCTCCTTTTCTTTCTAAAAATAAACAAAACAATCCTAATATGCAAGAGTAAATAGAAATAACCTAATGTAAGATATACTACCCAGAGTGGTAAATATCAACAAGATCAACCCAATGCAAAATCATCATGTATATCTGTCAAGCAATTGGGTTCCTCTACCGGCAGCCTATAAGGCTATTGCTAAGTTTTGCATTAATTTGGCTGTGGGCATAGTGGCAGTGCATGGCAGTTATACTTCCCTGGCACCAGGTGGTGGTCCAGGTGGACCTACAAACCAAAGTTGGAATTAACACGGGATATTCTAGTGCTCCCTAAATCATATGTAAACTGTCAAACCCTGGTACTTTCTGTGTGAAATCATAGAGGAAGCCATATTTGGCTCCATGGACCACAAATGGAATAATAAAAAATATCTCAAAATGATGCACAGTGAAAGATCCTAAATATTCATCAATGACAAATAGTGTTAGGGTCTGTGGCTATGCAGTCCCTAATTTCTTCACAATAAACTAAAAGAGAAATAAAAACAAGGATGAATGCATACTGTTGTTAGTGTGAAGCAGCATGCTGCTATTATGGTTTGTGAATATATTTTGACAGCATACACACCTTAAGAAGATCAAACACCTTCTCGGCAATATATTTCTGTTGTAGATTTGCCCCTTTTTGCTGCACCTTGTCAGGATGTATGCACAATGTTGCCTTTCTATACACTTTTTTAACCGCAGCAGCAGTAATCAAGTCAGTCAGGGATACAGGTTGCCATCCACATTCTGGCCAAAGTACCTGTCAGAAAGAACATAATTAAAAATAGGGAAGATACAAAATTCTCTTCAAACTAGCCCTAAAATGCAATGCTTGTTGAATAACTAGCAATCCCTCACAATTTGCTATTACCTATGTCTGTATTATATCTTGTGAGGAAGGAGCTATTGTATGCAGGTAATGGCAAACCGAGAGAGTAACACCAGATAAACATTTCCACTGGAAGACTTAGTAGAAAAACAAAAGGCATTCAGCCCATCGAGCAATCTGGTCCTTAGCTATTCAGCTATATTGCATTTAAACATCAGCAATAAACCAAAACTATCTGATATCACCTCAATACCATGGTTTTGGTCACCTCAGGTGAAACATAGTTTAGAAAAAGCTGTAGCGGGGATTACTGGAACCTGCCTGCTTAACAAAATTACCTCGGAACTATACTTGGACAAAAACTATTATGTCTTGATAAGTGACCATGATAAAGGAACACACTCTACCTTGTAAAATTGCACTACCAAACTGATCAGGGAAACGTATGGCTTCCAGTAGACAAGCAAAAGAGTGATGCAACTTTCTTTACAAGAATAACACCAACAGAGTGAACAGATAATTGTTTCAATTTTTAGCAGCTTCAGGAATAGGGACTTACATATTGCAAAGTTGATAGCAATGCGCGCAAATTGCCTTCTTTTCCAGCAGCCCATCGCTTAATCTCAAAGTCCATTGTTTCTGAAATTCTCTGGATTAAAAGATAAAAAAAAGGAACTAGCCATTAGCAATAAATCAATAGTACCTAAAAAGGACAAATAATATGCACCACAGCATTGTCAATAATAAATGGAGACTAACCAGTATGAGAAGCATTTACTAGATACTAAAATAAGTAAAATTGGGGAATTGAAAGATAAAATGACATAGTACTTACATGTCTTTCTGCCTGCTCCCTTTGAACCTGCATATCCCGTTCATTCTTTTCAGCCAGGGCTTTTGCCTGCATATACACAGTGATGTTAATAAATGGCACTGCGACTCAAATTAAAAAAAGAAACATGTAAAACATAAAATCAGGAACATAAAATGAATTGTCCACGTACCAAATTTTAACAGCAAGTTACAAACGAATATGTATTTTAGTTACTGAAATCATAGCAACATTACCGCTCGTTCACGTGTCCTTTGATGCCGTTCGAACCTAGCACGTCTTCTTTCTTCACTCTCTCCTTCAATTTCTTGAAATTCTTCAGATGATGTGGGAGCTAAAAGAAAAGAAATAAACCAAATGAGTTACTGCAATAGCCAATATTGCAAAATATTGTATGTTCAGAACTGCTGCTTTTGGGTTGATCTGTACCTCCTCCAAATATTGCAGATAGGTCATCCGCAATATTTGTTGTTGATGATGCCTTTTTCATAGATGATGAAGCAGAAGTTGCTGCCCCTCTGTTTTGAGTTTGAGAATTAAACATCGAATCCTGAAACATCCACACTTAGTAAAACAATAACCCAAAAGTTGCCATGAACACAATTTTAGTATGCATGTTTTGGTGGAGTAATCACCACTGTTGGAGCCCTTTGCTTCGGCGCACTATTGGCTCGAGCACCCATACCAAAGAAGGACTCAAGATCATCCGGTTTACTCTGTTTTTCTCTTGCTGCCGCTGCAGCAGCAGCAGCAGCCTGCCTTTCTCGAGCCTCAGCAGCTTGACGTTCCCGAGCCTCAGAAGCAGCCCTCTCTACTGCTGCTCTTTCAGCTCTCTTCCTTACTTCTTGCTGAGCTCTCTCCACCGCAGCTCTTTCTGATGCAGCCCTATCCCTGGCTTGAGTTGCAGCCTTCTCCTTAGCTTCAGCAGCAGCCCTCTCCTTCGCTTCAGCAGCCGCCCTCTCGGCTCGTTCCCTAGCATCTACAGCAGCCCTCTCACGTGCTTCCTGTTGAGCTCTTTGAACAGCAGCCCGCTCTGCACGCTGGCGTGCCTCCCTCTCTGCTTTTGCACGAGCTTCTGCAGCTGCTCTTTCCCGTGCTTCCTTTGTAGCCCTTTCCACAGCTTGCCTAGCCCTCTCTCTTTCTCTCTGTTTCTCAAGTTCTCTCTCCTCTTCGAGTCTTCTTTGCTCTCTCTCCTTTTCCTCCCTTTGTCTCATCTCTCTCTCCCGTTCTAGTCTTTCCTGCCTATCTCTCTCTTCATGATCCTGGGTGTTAAACCTTGCTTCATCATCTTGTTCCTGCTGCTCTCTATTTCTAAGTTTAGCATCGCGTTCCCTTTCCCGTACTACCTTGGCATGCTTGAACTTTGCCTCAGCTTTATCCATTGCTTCCTTCATAGCAGCTGCAGATGCTGCTGCTGATGAACTGTGCTCAAATTCTTCCTCGTTGAAAGGATCTGCATTGTCATAGGCGGACCTCTGAGACTTGCCCATGGCAAAATCTTCCAGTTCATCTATTGAAGAAGCACCAGCTTGATTTGACGAGCTTCTGTGATGATTGTAATTTTGGTTAGACCGCCGTGGATAATCATTATCTTTTCTTTTTGCTTGTGATCCATGTGGTTTTTGCCTAACTGCAAGAGGTGGTGGTGTTCTTGAAGGTGGTGGGGCACTAGTTGGCTGTGTGAAGAGGGGAATCTCAGAAACTGTAAGCCAGATCTCATCTTCGGACTCATCAGATCTTGGAGACTGGTCATCCATGCCATTCCCACTGTATTTCTCTGAACCAGAGGCACCAATGTCAACATGAACATCAGAATATCGAGCAGACTGTGACTTAGAAAAGATATTTTCAAAGTTCTCCACAGAAGGTTGTTGGGTTGTATTTTTTCTGGAAAAATTTTGCACAGGACTTGAATCTCGGTCTTTGGTAGAGCCATTCCTATCATTCAGGTCGTCATTCAATTCTGAGGTAAATAAAGGTTCTGACTTTGGGACCTGATTGAAAGTGCTTGAGTCCTCGAATAGTCCACTGTCAACAGCAGTATTATCATGTTTTTTCCCTTGAGATTTTGCAGGCCTACCCAGTTCATCCAAGGGATCCGTGAATATCCCTGAAGATGTATGCTTTGAGGTCGAAGTTGTACCAAGAACATCAAATGGATCACTTGCCATGCTAGCTGGCTTAGACGTTGACATGGACACGTTCTTCTCTTTAGTTCCAACGGTTTCCCTATGATTAAAAAAAAGATGAGGAAAGGTATGGTATTGACAAGTCCATATAAGTTGACATATTTTAGAGAAAAAAATCCAAGTCATTCTGTAAACGAAGCAATTTTAGAACTTTGTAGATGTCTTGCATAACTTGCTACATATTCCATCAATATACTGAGTTATAACAAAGAACCTAACGTAATTTACAATCAAAGTTGTGCGGCTTATGAACCTACTCCATCCGGGTCAATAATAGATGATGAACATTCACTATGAATCTATGTACAATCTAAATAAACCACAATAAACCTAACATACACTTTATTATCCACATGACACAATAGAGGCCAAAGCAAGTTTGCTGAGAAGGTGCACTGATATCTCTAGGAAAGTAGGGATTATTTCTAAAAGCACTACATATGTTCCTAGGCATTTCAAATAGTAAAATCGATACCAAGTAGAGCCCATAAAATTCCAATAGGTTTATCCACAAGATGTCATTGATATTCAATGGTAAATGCAGATCACAACTAACAGAAAAATAGCCAATAAATTCAATTCCCAAATAGATTTGTAGATATAGACCATAAATGCATTTCCTACAAGTTACCAATTCAAACTATCGCACATGAACACTAACAAGCTAAAATGTAAACAAACGCAAAATAAAATAGATATGAGAGTCCATAATTTGTCCAACTCAACTGAATTCTCACATGGTTCTGTCATCGCCAAGTCGGCACATACCGACAAAGCTTCCGCTTGATCCAAACTACTAAATTTACTCCTAGATTGCACATGTAGACAATATAACGCCCAAAATTCCCATGCAAAAAAAGTGCTCACCTGGCACGCATCGGGATCCTCCCGCCAAACCCTGGGATCAAATCGTCAAACCCAGCTGATGAAGCTGCCGGCTCAGGCTTCCTCTTCCCCTCCTGCACCTCCTTCACCTCCGACTTGCTCCCAAATCCCCCGAGCAGATCGTCGTACGCAGGTGGCGGCGCGTGGCTGCCCCCGAACACATCGTCAAACCGCGCCGAAGAGTTCTTCACCCCAGGAACCCCATCGAAGATGTCGTCATCATAGACCGGCTTGTCAAACACCGGCATCGATGAGTGCTTCGGTTTCGGTGGCACAGCGGCAGCGGAGGGCTCCTTGAAGGAGTCAAAGATGGCGTCCAGGGAGGGCGAGGGCGCGGCCTTGGGCGGCGGGGCGGAGGGCGCCGCGGCCCCGAAGAGGTCATCGTACGAGGGCGCGGGCGGGGCGGTGGGGGCGGCGGACGCCGACGCGGATCTGGAGTTGGACCAGGCGGATCCGGAGGGCGCGGCGGCGCGGGCGGCCGACATGGGCGCGGCCTTCCCCTGCGGGCGGAGCCCAAAGTCGCGGGCCAGGAGGCCCTCGAAGTCGTCCATGACGGCCGCAGCAGAACGCGAATCACTGGATCTGAGTCACGAGATCCCGTCCACACCACCTCCTCCTCCTCCTGCTAAGGTTCCCTCCGCGGTGAGGGGGAAAAGCGAGTACGCGACGAGATGGATCTGGGAAGAAGGATCGGGGACGACGACGATCCAGCTACCGATCTGGGAAATGAGGGGGAGCGCTCAGCGGCGGCGTCGACGGTGGTTGCGTCGCCGGAGTCGCCGCCGGAGAGGTCGCCGGAGATGGGAGGGGAGACGGGGGTAAGTCGAGGAGGAGAGAGATGGAGAGAGAGAAAGAGAGGTGGTGGTGTCTCACGCGGCTGTCTTGGTGGGGTGTCTGTCAAGCGGGCCCGGGGGGAGCGGGGGTACGTGGGCGATATCATCGGGCCCCGTGCTTCCACTGCCATGCGGGGCCTACGTGGAAAGGTCGTAATAACACCAGATCTACGGGGAGCTAGTCTAGACCGTCTTACTGACAGGTAGGCTAACGATACATATGGTCCCACATGTCTGTGACGTGTGAAGGTGGTGACGGGCGTCAGCGTGGGACTGCCAGCGCGTCGGTGGCGGCTTCGTCGGGAGATGCTACGCGCTAGCGAGAGGGGAGCGGGGGATTCGGTGCTTGGGGCCGGGTGATGTTGGGGCACGTGGACGTATGTCATTGGCTAGATCGGTGTTTCGCGTTGTGCCATGCGGTGTGGAGGTGAGGTGGTGGTCGAAGTGGATGACCGACGGGGTCCACTTGTCTCTCCTCTCCTGCACCGTGCGTAATCAGCGTTATCAGCCCGAAGGCGTAAAACCTGAGGTGCCGTGTTTCTGTATAAGAAAGCGTCAAGCTAGCGTAGTAAAATGAGGTGTTGTCCATTTGTGCATGTGTGATGTAGGCGTGCGTACATCTAATTGTTTAAAATTTAATGCATGTCATTTCTAATCGTTACCAAATAGCCAAAACCTAAAAGCATCTCTATAAAATCTTAGCTATTGAATACTACAATAATTTAAGTAGTTAAACACTAACATGTGTTTTAAAAGTGTTATCCCTCCGTCCCAAAATATAAATATCTTTAGATTTAAATTTTATTCTTAATGTAACAACCTAGGACACATAATGAATGAAATTTACCACTAAACTCCCTATACTACCCCTAGTGTTGTTGAAGAACATAACAGTGGATTCTGAGTATGGACAAAGATAGTAAATCTCTGTATTAATTTTAAAAATCTTATCATTACAGTGGCTTAGGTACCTATGGCCTAGTGGCTCACTTATATATCCTAGGGTTTTATTTACATGTGATATTACATTATGGCTCCTTGATAGGGACAACTACAAGGATATTTGTGTCTTTTCCTGTTCATAAGTCCTTATCGAGCCACTGGGCTGATGAGCTCTTGTTGGGCTCGGCGGCCCTCCTGTTAAACCTCGCCTACTTGTTCATGTCTTTGGTCGCTCCAGCCTTCGCTTGGTGCTTCGGTATCTTTGTCTCTTGGTCAAGATCTTCGTTCATCCCACAACAGCTTCGCCTTGCACACAATGCTCTTCGTCTCGGTACCCTTCATCTTTGCTTAACGCGTTGCGTCCTTCGCCAGTGTCAGGCTCCTCGCCTACAGGTCTTTGGCCCTAAGCTGTCCGAAGGGCTTCGGCTTGTAGGCCTTCGGTCTTGTGCCGTCCGAAGCAGCTATGGTCCGAAGGTGCTGCGGCCTGTCTCCAACACCTAGTATCACATTATATCACCAATCCGTGGGTCCCACATCCCAACCACTTTAATAAGTGGCATTTTAGACATTTCAACTCAATCCTTAGTCCACTCAAAAACTCCAAAGATGATTATATTTTAGAATGAACGAAGTATTTGACATTTATGATAAGTAGACCTCAAGTTTTCATATTGGACGGTATGTATGTCATCCTATGTCTGCTACATATAAATATGAGCTAAACAGTAGTTGGATCAAAGCAGATTAAATGAGTCATATAACAAATACATTACTATAATCATAGTAAGCTGCACAAATTGTGTGCATGGGCGAGTAACCTGACAATCATTGGGCACTGGTAGTATAGAGGAGACACATTTAGAAGGAAGGTAATAAGAACGGATACAATAGCTGGCTATAAAAGCTTCACGCTAGATTTTCTAATGATCTGAAGGAAAGAAGAAAAGAGAGAGAGGGAGCCGGTAACTAATTAGTCACCAGGCTATATGGGAGGATCGACACAACATGGGACACGCCCTCACCTATGCCCACGCCCGCTGGCCGCTACTCTCGCCAGCATCGGCTGCCCGCGCCCACTGGCCGCCGCCCTCGCGCATGCGCATGCGCCCGCGCCCTGCCGGCTCAGAGCTAACCACATTTGCACCTTAGCTTAGAGCTAACCACAGATGCACTTGACGCTTCCTCCAAAATTTCTTTTATCTTTTGCCTAGCCCACCGCCATCTTTCTTTTCCCTTGGATTGGCTCGCGCGCAACAGCTAGCGCTCGGTGGCCACGTGTCGACGCACGTTGGCTTCACTCGCCTAATGCACTTGTTTCGATGAGGGCTCATGCAAGCGAATGCTTTTGCTTCTGTGTCATCCACGTAGGACACGTCTGACCTGCTTGGCTAATAGCTAGCAGAATTGGGCTTATTACCTGCCCTTACCTGCAGGACAAATCATATTGGGAATAAACAACCATAATGGATGCTCATTATATTTTTGATTTGATATGGCCCGGACAAATAAGCTAATACATAAAAAAGAATTATATATATATATATATATATGAAAGGTATAATAAAGAGAACACACGAATTTCTTAATATTTAAAAGTAGCAATGGTTCATGTAGCCTAGCCCCTTGGAGTGATAAAAAAAATGTCTTTTCCGAGCTATGTGTAGTGCTAGATGTTGGGTGCCATGGATCGAGTGATAAAATCAGAATTGATTTGCTTAAATTCAGAGCATGAAATGCTATTCACGAATGAGCATTGCTATCTGATTCCTACAAAAGAGATAGGGGAAGCTAACTCTTGTCAAATGGGGCTAGAAAGCATAGAACCTCGTCTTAAATCAACCAGCGAATCCAGAATCAAAGTGAGGAGAACAGGATATGTTATGAGAAGAGTGACGTGGGAATAGAATGTGTTTCAAAAAGAATCTATACACTCAATAAGCCAGAACGGGTAAGGACTTTGCTAGGTTTTTCACTCCAAACTCGTTTGCGTGCAGTATTGCTTTGATTCTTATATCCTTTGTGTCAAGCAGTGAAGCGAGCAGTCCAATTGGCCAAGCATGCTTGACGAGTCAACTAAAAAGAAAAAAAAAGATGCCAACCGCACATAAATTACAAAAATGTGGTTAATAATTGATTGCGAAAGCAACAATCGAATAGAAAAATAAGTCGAAGGAGCTGTCAATTAGAAAATGTTAGGATAAAGGGAACATATAGTATTCGTTGTAGACTAGCAGATAGTATAGATAGCATGTTGTAGAGAACAGTAAGTAGACTGTACAGAGAGAGATCAATAGAGAGAGTAATGATTCTAGTCTAGTATAGATACTGGGATAGCACATCAGCATAGCACGCTAAGGATAGATATAAATCAAGACCGGGCGAAGAAAGCTTATAGACTACTCCTTACTCAAATTGACTACTCCTTACTCAAATTGTGTGCTAGTTCACTGGTATTTACTCTAGGGCCAGCGGGTGGACTGGAGGAGATTAAGAGGTCATTAAAGAATTCTTCTTTTTAGTTCTCTTTAGTGTATCGATCATGCATTCCTAAACCACATTAGCCTGGGGAGATACGCCCATAATAAGTATATTAATTCCTTATATTCTTAATACTCATAAGTTTCAATAAGATTTTGACAACTAGCGGTCCTCGAAACCTTACCCGAGCTTATATTCCTTTAATGCCCACACCTTCCGTGGTAAAGTACTAGTGCTTCTTATGGAGCAAGAAAATGGATGCGCGTGCCTAACGCTTTCGTGCTAGTTCACCCAATCCATCGCTTGTTCTCGAGTGAATTCGACGTAGACGGTTATGATTTATTAAATAAAACTCTTGGCCCATCAACTCTTGCCAGAAAGAATATTAAAGATAGAGTCCATGCCTCTTCTGTTCTCTTACATTGTTTCGTTACTCTGAATAGAAGAGAATTGATTTGACTCTTGAATCACTCAAGGGAGACTTCCAACTTAACCTGAAGTTAACCCTCGTGGTCATGGTGGAGCCATTACTACTCAGAGTAGCAAGACTATGGGCCTATTTGGCAGGGCTCCAACTTCTAGCTCCTAACTTTAGCTCCAGTTAGAGTTAGCTTTTATAGGATCTGAAGATGACCTGAAAAGTGTTTGGCTAGCTTGATTAGTTCTAGAAATTCTAAAAGAGAGGAGGGGAAAAGATGGACCATACTACCCTTGGGTTTTTTTTGCTGTTTACTTGATGTATGATTAATAATTGTTGATTATAAGGCATGAATATATATTTAAAATTTCTCACCAATATATCAATGTTAAATGTACATAAAAATTTCAATACCAATATATCAATATTATGATTAATAATTGTTGATTACAACTGATCCTCTTCTCCCAACGCCACCGTTGTATGTACCACCTGCCTTCCGGCTTAGCTAGCCAATGGCTTCTCCACAGGAAATTATTATTGTTCATCTTTGTTTGCTAAAGCACACTTCCTTAGATGGCAATTGTTGGGTTTGTAGGGAAGTAATCATTGTGCGGCTATGATAAATTGCATTTGGAGATGTATATTCCATACTGATTTGGGATAAGGTGTCTGTCGGAGGATGAAACCTCGACGGCGGGAAGTCAGGAGACCCTCTTTTTGAGATTTGGCCAGGGGAGTAGTTCTCAGGTGTAAGCGGCGTCCGGTGTAGAAGAAAGATCGATAGGTGGATGATACGCGAAGAAGATGAGGGGAAGCAGGGTTCGGACCGTCCGTTCAAGGATCGGACCGTCCGAATCCCGGGGGCCCGAGCTGGAGGTAGCGGGGTCCGGACCGTCCGCTTCGGGTCCGGACCGACCGAACCGTGGTGATCGCGCGGAACGTTGGGGAAGACGATCAACCGTGGCGCATAGAGGAGACAGGAGGATTTATACAGGTTCGGGCCACACGAAGGGGTAATACCTTACTCCTGTGTGTATGCTATGTGGAGATGAATGTGATTACAAGGTGAGCCTAGCTCGTGGCCGGAGCCGGAGAAGAAGAACAGTCGCTAGGGAGTGAGCTCGGGAGCATAGAGTTAGAGGTACTCAGTTCAGTGTGTCTCCTCCCCCCCTTTCCTCTCGTCGGCTCGGATCCTCCTTTACAGAGCAGGGGAGTCCACAGTGCCAGCACACCGAGAGAGAGAGTTTCTGGTGAGTTCTCTGGTCCTCCCCTCCGCCTGCGACCGGTCCTCCCCTCCGCCTGCGACGCCCACGCCGGAGTTGGAGGGACGTCCAGTCGCTCACGTCCGCCTGCAACGCCTGCGCCGGAGTTGGTGGAGCGTCTAGTCGCTCACGTCCGCCTGCGCCGGAGTTGGTACTGCTCGTCCGGTCACGCTTGGTCAGCACATCGCCGTGAGCGGATGGAGCATGGAGATGGGATGGCACCTGCCTCCGCTGCTGGGGCGTGGACGTCCGGAGCCTTCTTATTCAAAAGCGCTCTGCCTGTACAGCGAAAGGAGCCTCCACAGTCAAAAAGGTTCTGACTGCGCAGGGTGCGGGCCCACGGGTGGTTGGAGAGCCGGCCCGAGCGTGTCAGGGACCTTCGTGTGGGCCCCGGGGGTGAAGCCGATGAAGTCGATGATGAGCCCGGGGCCGATGGCGATGACGCCCATGGCCCCCGGGGAGCTGACGTGGCCGGAGATCCACGCGTCCCCGCAGAACGTGGGACCCCCAGTCCCATTTCGCCGACAGTGTCCTTACCTTTTTGTCTCTACTAATAAAAACCATGGAGATGCATATTCCACACAAGTGTAACTCTTGTTCAAAATAAAGGGTCATACTTCTTCCAATCACAAATACCTAAAGCTCTAGAACATATCCAATTGAATTTTTGATACTTGGACTATCAATGAATAACTTTTAAAATTTTTTGTTTGTATAAAACACTGCATGTTGATTTATTTTAAAAATACTTTCATAATCTAATAATAAATTTTTTATTATTTAAAATTTTAAAATAAACAATTTGAAAAGTTATTTCTAAATCTGAACCTTTTGGTCACACCATTCTGCCTGGCATGATAGGACAACGTTATCACGTCGGAAAAAGTGGACATGGTGGTGTTATCCCGCCACGCTAGTTTAATTGGTGTCGCAACGCTACCACACCACGAGCGGCATTGTAGCGTTGATTGATTACGCCATTTATATTGGTGTGGCTAAAATGTTTAGATTTATATATAAATTTTCGGATGGTTTGTTTTTAAAAATAAAAAATAAAAAAGTTTAAATAATAAAAAATTCTAAACTTATCCTGATATAAAATTATAGTCAAAATCTTGCCTCGAAGACCGTTAAAGATTCAAACGACAACTACTAAATTCAATTGAGACGATGCACTATATTGTATTCCTAGCGAAGGAGGTGTGCCGTGTGCGACGAAAACGACTACGAGCAGCGGAGCAGGACAAAATCAGGTACATTTTTTCGCCGCTCCTACGAGCACGAGAAAAATGAGAGCAGGGGTATTCTCGGTACTTCACAACTTGACAACAAGCGAGCCTGAAGCAGGTGACAAGATAGCCGCTGCTCCTGCTCATCTTCTCCGCTCTCCCTAATCCAAAAAAAGGGCGGCGACTTTGCTCGTACGGCGCCTCGCGGAGAGGAGCAGCTAGCGGATGGACGCCATGGCCGTGCTCGCGGGTATCGCCCGTCCCGCGCCGACCCTCGCTGCGGGCTCCCCCGCCGCGCTCCGCCGGCCAGCGTCGCTCTCCTTCGCCGCCTCCTCGAGGCCCCGCGGCCGCGTCGCGCTGAGCGCGGCGTGGGGCGGGAGGGTGGCCCGGGCTCGCGTCTCCGCCGGCCGCATCGTTGCGTCGTCGGTTAGTCGCCTGGATTCCCCTTCCTACCTACTTGCGTTTGGTCCAAATTGCAGGAGAAAATCCTTCTTTTTGTGTAGAACTAGGACTGGTCGAGAGAGTTAGTTACAATTTACTGTTGTATTAGCCGAGTTCGTATCTTGACAAAATTGGAAAATACAAGCTACTAGCTGAGAACAGGTGAAAAGAATCCTTTTTAGCTCCCTATTATTTGCAAAACCGAACAGATAATGCACAAAAATGTCTCACATATTCATACGTTGCTTGGTCAAGCCTGAATTTTCAGTACCCATTTCTGGATTTCCTATGGTTTTTTGTAAAAGGAATAAAAATTGAACTGAAAGCGAGAATTTTGCCTTGCTGTTGTCAGCCGGCACACAGTGTTGATGACAATATGCCATGTAGAGTAGATATGCTACATTGTGTTGATTGCCTAAGAATTTTGCCTTTTTGTTGTCAGCGGGCAGACAGTGTTGATGACAATACAGCACGTAGACATGCTAAATTGTCTTGATTGCCAAGTCGCACTCGTTTTGGTACCATGATGTACTGATGTGCATATGCTCGCCTGATTCTTTTGGAGTTCTCTGATTACTCATTACCTTCAAATTTTAAGAGTATTTGTCTTCTGTTTAGTAGAACTTGCTGTCTGGTGCCTGCAGTACAATTGATGATACCTGCTATATATGTCATTATGTTGCACTTTTGTGCTCACCAGACTTCCAAAATTTTGATCTTCATTTTATTTGATAAATGCAAGGATCCCTCTGGTGCTATTGTGAGATTGTTGGAATTATTCAACAATGTGCTGCATATTCCAGTATTTGAATAGGTCCAAGTTTCCTTAGGCAATCTCAATTTTCAATGCAACATGCTATCTGTTATGCATCTAATTCTGTTTATACATAGCTGAGAAAATTGAGTTTATATTGAAGAGATGCCAAACCTATTCTAGTAGTTTTTATCATCACCCCAAACATACCGCAGAAAACCATTTCTGTTCGCAAATTTAAGTTACACACCAGTGGTTCAAATGTTGGTTAGTAATCTTATGCATTTAACCCCTGAAAATCAAGATGCAGGTCAGCATAACTTATACAACTGTTTTATTTTTGCTGTCCACTTATTCTTTTCATGGCATGCTATATGCCTATATCTGAAGCTTGAAGGTATTATGGCTGTTGTTTCGCTTAACTTTGAAAGTCTTTGAGTATGGATTCTGGAAACCGAGTTCGTCCTTTCTATTTTCACAGAACAAGTGTAGATCTGTCTATTTATTAGGGGCAGTTGTATTCTTACCCCTGTTTTGAATGCAACTGTGATTTTACCCCTACTTTTCCAACTTTGTGATATTGCCCTCATTTTTTTTTTGAACTGAAGCTTGTGTTTGCAGGGGCAATTGCCCCTTTGTGAAATGTCAGAAATTGCTGATTAGCTCAATATTCTGTGGTTTCAGTTAGAAGTTGAGAACTCTCCACTTAGGTGATCTCTTCCTTATTAACCATAAGATTATATCTATTTTTGTAGGTTGAGCAATCCTACATTATGATCAAGCCTGATGGTGTTCAGCGAGGCCTGGTATCTCCTTCTATTTACTTTTTGAACTTTAGATTCCATTACTGAATACTGTATTTCCAATGTAGTTTCTTTCAGCTCACATAAACACGTCTGTTGACTCTGTTCATATAGGTTGGCGAGATTATTTCCCGTTTCGAGAATAAAGGCTTTTTGTTGAAGGGCTTAAAGCTTTTTCAGTGCCCCAAGGACTTGGCACAGGTTTTTCTCTCAATACCCTCCGTTTTCTTAAAAAGTAAAGTGCGTTTTTTTCACTGTTTGGGGAGTGACCATTTAATTGTTGCTGGAGAGCAGTGGCACCATTTCAAATTTTACCATATATGATGCCAAAATATCATGCCCCAGTTTATTTTATTAGTAGTGTGCAATTTGCCAAGATACTTGAATGGACTTACTTATCTGAGGAGATCGTAGTTTTATTGTTGTCGAGGAAACTTTACAAACGATAAATAACATGTATGTCTGGCATGTTTTTTTCCTGGACACCCTTGACCATCCTGTGCTGAGTAGTTCTTTTAGGCCACTTTTTCTTGTATTTAGCTGCAAAATGTTACTGCCTCAACCACATTATCCATTAAACATCCAAGCAGCTGGACAAAATTTTGTAGAAATGCCATTGAAAATTGTAGTGAAACCTGGCTTTCTGCATACTGTCAGAGCACACAGTATTGTCTTTGTTTTCACACAGGAAGGGAATCACCAAGGAGAATATTATGTTGAATCAACAAGCTGCTAATTCTCTCATATGTGCACAGGAACACTACAAGGATTTGAAGGACAAACCTTTCTTTCCCAAGCTGATTGAGTACATAACTTCTGGCCCTGTTGTTTGCATGGTATATATTTGTAAAGAACCAAACATATTTGTAGCTCTGCACTTTGATCAATAAACATTTTTCCATTTAAATTTGCTGTTATTCTGTTCTGTAAGGCCTGGGAGGGTGATGGTGTTGTTGCATCAGCTCGCAAGTTAATAGGAGCTACTAATCCCCTTCAAGCTGAACCAGGGACCATAAGAGGTGATCTTGCAGTTCAAACAGGAAGGTTGGCACCTTGGCGGCATCAAACAATCTTTCATGTTTTAACACTATTATATATCTACCACGTCTTTCACATTTTAGTGGATGTCTTCTGCATATATATCTCGGCGTCAAGAAATTAAATTTCTTATGGACTCTGTTTTCCAGGAATGTTGTCCACGGAAGTGATAGTCCTGATAATGGCAAGCGTGAAGTCAGTAAGTTCTACTTTTCTTTTTTCCTGTAGTCATGGTAACGATAACAAGGTGCATAGAATCATGAGGGTTAGTAATTAAGTTTTATGCAGTACTCTGAAGAATGAAGTAGTTGACATGGCGATCAGGATCATGGTTTTTTTTTTTAATTCAGTAGCACTGTGTGCTTAGAGACGTGCATGTCTGTTAGCTTGGGCTTAACTTTATTGTGACCTGTTCTTTACAAACAGATGATAAACTCATACCACTTTTCTGTCTGTAGCTCTATGGTTCAAAGAAGGCGAACTCTGCCAATGGGAATCTGTTCAGACACCTTGGCTTATCGAGTAATGCTCGCAAATCGATGCAAGAACCGGATCCAGTGCTTGTTTCTTGATTTGAGGGGCGATATATGAGTCCAAATCAGCAGAGTAGCCTATATCAAAGCTCGGCCTCTTCATGATTGTATACCCTGACATTCTCTTTTTTGTAATACCCAACATTCCCTTTTTTGGTGATACCGAACATGTATGCAATTTCTGCCGTCGACCAGTTACTCACTGTTGTCAAATCTCTTGGCATGTTTGTAATTGATCAGAACAAAACCAATAGAGCTCCAATTTCCAAGTCATTAATCATTATGCAGGTGAATATGTTTATGTTCAAATTATCATTCTTGAACAAAGCTGGCTTAGCTGGTACAATTGCTAAGTCTGGTATGTTCTTTGTTCCCTGCAAGCTGCCATGTTTCTTTCACGAGGGAAGTAAGCAGATAGGGCTACTAGTAGGATGCTAACAAGAACTAACCGGCTGCGAGGTAGCTAGATTTCTCTCCGTTTTTAGAGTTCAGTATATCTTAATATATCTAGTAGTAGTAGTTTGTGTTGTCGAAGAATGACAGTGGGTTCTGAGTATGGACTATAGTGGTAAATCTTTTGTATTAATCTCAAAAACCTTGTTATTATAGTAAGCTGGGTGTCTATTTATAAGCCCAGAGGTACAGTTATAGGCTCTAGGGTTTTATTTACAGGTGGTATTACATTATGACTCTTTGATGGGGATAACTATGGGGTATTTCTGTCTTTTCCTGTCTATAGGCTCCTGACGGGCTATTGGGCCACCACATGGGCCACTGGGGCGCTACGTGGGTTGGGTCCTTGATGGGCCTTTCGGCCTTCTTGACTATCATGCCCCCAGCTGAGACAAGCACACCGGGGCCTCGCTTGCTGGATCGTATCTCCGGCCCTTCGCCTTTGCGCCCTTCGTCTTTACCCGACGTGCCATGTCCTTCGCCCTCGGACTGGGCCTTTCGTCTGCATGTCTTCGGTCTTAGGTTGCCCGAAGGGGCTTCGGTCTTGAGCATTCCGAAAGGGGACGGTCCGAAGGGGTTGTGGCCTGTCTTCAACAAGCCCTTCACGTGCAATGGTGAGCTGTAACTCGGCCGAGCTTGTGGACACAGTTTTTGACGCAATGCAAGCCGTTCGCCGTCCCTGTTTTGGCCGAGTTTAGCTCAAGACCTTCTGGCAAAGATCTTCGTGCTTCGTTAAGGCCCTTCGATCATGCGGGGCGACAAGAAAATTTTTCACTGGCTGTGCCACTTGTCACCACGTGTGTCACAGACCTGGAAAAATGTAATATAAAAATCATGTAATAAAATTTGTAAGAAATAAATCATCTCCTCTGTGTGCATATTTTATTTTTATTGTTTGTGGATCTTTGTTGCATTCTCATAATAGGCTCATAAGAACTAAAGTGGACAAGAGAAAATTCTAAAAATAATTGATTCAGTCGAAAAATCTGGAAAAATTCTAAAATTACTACACATCAGCCAAAGCCTACCTAAATTTTTCCAAGATTTTACAACTTAATTTAGTACCCTAAATAAATCCCACAAATCTGCTGAAATCTGGAATTCTAATCTTTAATCCAGCCAACTTTGCATTTTCACCAAATAAAATCCACTGCTTTTCATCCTATGAAACTCTACCAAGTTGTTCCCCTATGAGTCCTCTGCTACCAGTAATTTTCCCAAAGCCTAGATCCCAAGTTAAGCACATAAAATATTAGGTGCAAAATCCCAGCATTGAGTTGGACAGCAGCTAATCACTCTCTGATGCCATCTTTGCTTTTTCACCACAATTAAACCACAGCAAACCAAGTCTTGCCGATTGACCAGTGGACAAACCAAGTACCCCTCTGTCTCTAGGAATTTTGGGCCGAATTAACCTCATCTTCTAACCTACCCAAACAGTAAGAGAGAAACAGCTTGAATGCACTAGCATAGGACTTAAGTTTCTGACAGTCTCCTTGTCTCTCACTCTGACTGGTGGACCCTACCAACCCTAGACCCACTTGACAGCCTCACAACCTTGCTAGCTAGCCGACCACCACTGAGGAGCCATGCCACGCGTCGGAGCGCTTCGCCTTGCTAAAGAACGCCCCATGGTTGTCCTCGTTCTGTCCGACATCGCGTATGTAGTGAAGCCCTCGCACCCACAGGGAGATTGTGCTCTCCACAGTGCGTTCTCCGCAAAGAATCGACCTGAACACCACTAGGACGCCAGGAACACCGTCGTCTTTCCCGGTGCCGGAAGGTATTCGATGGCCATCGCCGTCGCCGTCGTGCTGGTGAGCTTCCCAGCAAGCTATTCCCTGGAACGTGATCCTCTCACATCGGCTGATCCATTTTTGCCATCTCCCTCTCAGGTCACGCCGGCCATCACCACGATCGTCGCCGCCAGGGAACCCCGTCGTCACCAGGTCGTCCCAACGCCGTGGACGCTGCACAGACCTCGCCAAGCTTCGCTAGCTGCACGGTGAGCTTCCCCGTCATCCGTAGAACCTCATGCATGCATAGACGCGGCCTGACCAAGCCCTTAGCCCGACATGCCTCGAGAGCCTGAGAGCGCCTGCCGCTTGTGCCGCCGTTGCCACCAGCCCCGGTCACCTCCGGCCGTCAAATAAGCACCCACAGGTCCGCATCGAGATTCTCTACAACTTTTCTTTTGGCCGTGTCGCGAGATTGCCCACCGTTCGCCGCCGGCAAGGCCAAATACAGCCACTATCCATGGCTACCCTGTTCTGGCCTCGGGCAGGGACCTGTCTGGAGAATTCGATAGAATATAGGGTTTAAACTATAAGATTGTTTATTCACTGACATATGGGATCAGACTGATTCGTAATAACTATAGAAATCCGAGGACTCTTAATGAAAATTGATTTAAACATGTGCTAGGGATTGTGGGTTCCTTTTCCCGAAACCCTAGGGGCCTTTGCGCATAATGCCAGTCACTGACATGTGGACCTCAGCTTTTTAAAATCCAGGAAATTAAAAGATAAATACCTAAATGCATTTCTGTTGAACTGAAAAATAAGTTTAACCTCAAAAATGCATAATAAATTTATTTCAACTCCAAATGAAGCAAACTAAAATTTGTTGGAACTGCAAAAATGTGCTCTTTATTCCTGTGAACTAAAACTTGGCTCAACCAGTACATAAATGACATCTAAAATTTGTATGATGAATAGATGGATCATTTAAGGTATAAAAATATGTTGGAACTTCTAAAATTCATAGAAAATTTATATTAACTCCAAATGAGGTGAATCAAGTTGCAATGAACTCAGAAAATTGTGCTCTATTTTCATGTGAAGCTGAATCTGACAAAACTATCTCCTAAAATACTCTAAAAATCTATGTAACATATAAATACCGTATTTCACGTATAAAACTTATAAAATCAATATCTCACACATACAAATCGATAAAATAGAAAATTTTTCACCAATGGTCATATAAAATCATAACCTACACACTGCATGAAAAGCACCCATGATAGTATATATTGATATTTTTGCATTATTTGGTATTTATTCATATACCGTTATATTTGTTAGAGGATGAACTCGTTGCCGTAGACGAGAGTGATTGTGTTGCCGACCAAGTTGAAGAAGCTGAACAAGGCAAGTCCTTTCCCCATTTCCTTTGACCAATTTGATCCTATGTTTTGGGGATAAATGTTTTGATTGCAAATATGCATGCGTATTTATAACGTATAATATTTGAAATATGGTTAAATGGTAGATATGACCTAATTGCTGCATGATCCACCTTTGATGCTTGTTATCCTACTATTTGTAACCATAGAAGGGATTAGAGAATTGTCTAAATGCTCAAAAGGGTATGAAAATGATTAATATGCTCCTATATGCTTAGACATGCTACTAGAATTGCTAAATAACATTATGGTCACCTTATACCTTAGGTGTATCCTCTAAATAATTGTGAACTAAAATGATAAAAAAACTGTTTTAAGACTTGGGCGGCAAGTGATATACATATGGTGCTAGTTGTATACCGCTAGGGGGAGTGTTCGCCTGAGTCAATTAAGGATCGAACTCAATGTCATATTCTTATATTTACGGTACGACCACATGTGTTAGTATGGGATGGCCATAGCTCACTAAGTTGCTCATCATTTAGCCTTGCATTTTGATAGGCTGGAGTAGTATGAGTTATGTTGTTGTATTAATCTAGAGGAGCTACTTATGAGACCTATTATGGTTAGGCGTTTAAGTTTGTCCAATACAATGGTGTAGTGCCTTGTGGGGAAACGGGTTGGTTTGCCGCCATGGCGTTAGGTTCAAAGCGAGGGCCCGCTACCTAACGGCTCTAGGTCATTCCTAGGGTGGATTCTTACTTACCATCGCTGGTGCAAGGCTAAGTTTTGAGCAATGAAAGGGCTATGTCGCGAGTAGTAAATCAGGTACCTTTGGTATCACGTGCCATGCCTTGCATGATTACTTTATCGTGTCGTGTGGGTAAAGCATACACACTCTGCAGAGTTAGAACTAATCGATTAGCCGTGCTCACGATCATGAGAAACATAGTTGTGCTTATTGAGTATAGTTTTATGATTTATGAACTTGTTTATGAAAATAGGACTTGGATGGATGATTTACTTTATTTATAGATACTTAATGGTGAGATTATTAGCTTGATGCCATGGTGGGCAGCAGGCATGATATTATGTTGTTACTATGTTGACCACAATGATCTACTTCTGTACATGTCTGAAATGTTTTAATAACTGCAATTACAAAATCTTACAAACTAAAATTTGCTTTACGCTAAAATAAGCCTACAAATAGCCTTCCTTTGAATGAAGCTTGCATGTATGATAAGTTTGATATTGCCAGTGCAGAGTCTTGCTTCATTTTATGTATGTTTTGTGTAGACTTTGATGCAGGTGAGATGCTCGATAGTGTTGAGTGCTCTGCGGGTGACGCCGATTTTCTGGATGGTTCTAACTAGGGGACTACCCCTAGTCGGTTTGCCTGTGTGGGATGGGTAGACACGCATTTTGCTAAACTTAAACAATTTGGCCGGTCGGCCTATGTAATAGTTAATCGTACTCTTATGTTTATCTATCTGTACTAGCACTACCTTTTATTTGGATGTCAATGCTTTGAAGAAAGTGCAAGGCTAGTCATTTTTCCTGGGGGCTAGCTGAGCACGAGTATGGGCTTGGACCAATTGAGATATTTGCTTAATAGCCAGTTGGGTTCGAGTCCTCTGTGGTATGCAGTCGCTTGGTTACCACCATCGAGTGGTTGACGAGCATACCTCGGGGGGGACTGGCAAGGCTATTTTGTTGAGTATCTCATCTATTCCGAGTCCGACGCTTTAAATTTGTGTCGTGTTTGTCATTCATGACGTCAAGTCTGCTTTGAGGTATGGTGGTTACAGTATTTATTTTATTTTATTTGAGACCTTACCACTTCAAGAGTTAGCATTGACGTGGCGAGTTGCAAAATACGGTACAAGTCTTAGGGTGTTCACAGCTTTGGTATCAGAGCCATGACTGACTGTAGGAGTCCCTTAAATGGTTGTTAGAGTTGGCTTCAAAAAGTATTTTAAAAAAACCTCGTTCTCAGCTACAAATTATTTGTGAAAATTTATTAAATTCTTAAGTCTCATCCCTCTATAATAGACCTATTCTTCCCTAAATCTCTACTTTGATTTAAACTCCTATTCTTACTCTATAGGGCACGAAAACATTTGAAAATAGTAATTTTGGAAAAATACATTTGAAAACTTCCATTAATTACCTCAAGATCAGTACCAATGTGTTTAGAGAAATTCAAGATCCTTTTCCAACTACCTCCACTAGTTGATTCGGTGATTGCGAAATTTCGGGTTTAAAACTTGCCTATAAGTACTGTTTTCAAAAATGGGTGTTAAAATAAAATTTTGATTGACATGTTAGGTTGAAATACTTTTAAACCCTCTGTACCATAAATAAAATTCGTGGGTTTTTATTCTATTCCATCCTAACATTTCAAATTTTACCGATATGGCCTAGAGTGGGTAGTTTTGGGGCAGGTTGGAAATTGTTTGTGTTCTAGCCCTAGATTGATTGCTTAGGTGGCTCTCCCAAAATTCAAGTAGCTTCTGGACCTAGCTCGTAACATTTCATGAAAACATGGTTAATTTAGAACACTTAAAACTTGGTCTAAAAATTTGAATGTGACAACTACCTGAGTTCTGAAATCTAGAGTCAACCACACTCATAGTTTTATGTAGCCCAAACTGTAGGTGCTAAAATTCTGGAAAAATTACAGTAGCTTTCCAACCTATCCAGTAGAATCCATGAAATTGTTTAGAATTTTTGGGTCAGCCTAGCTTAAGATAAAAATTCGACCAGAGAGCAAGACAGTCTGCCATAGCACTGCACTACCTGCCTTGTTAATTTTCTTCACAGAAATCTACTTAGGCTAAAATTCTAATTCTTTCTGAGAATGAAGAGAACTTTACCAGGAACCTAAATATAAAATTTCTTGTAACTTTATCACCTGTTTAGTTTGGCCCTTAAGCTCTGTTTTCTTCCAATAGGCGTACAGGACAGAACCGGTCCTCTAGCTTGATTTTTATCTTTTGTTCCTATAGGACTTCACTCAAGGTTTCTAATTAGCTCTTACTCTCAATCTTGTAGATGCCTGCCTGTTGGGAACCTTCCTACTATTTAAGTGGCTATGTTGAGAATTCGCTGCAGCACACTCTTTGGCTCATGTTGTAGCATGCCAACTTCACCCAACCACTGGAGTACAATATCTACACTGCTGAGTGGAGCTCTTCACTCACCGCCTATTGTGCCGAGGCTATCATCTGTGGCCGTACTGAGTTTGAGCCTCCAATCGGCTTCATAGGCTATGGTTGGAATGCTCTCTCAGCTATGCATGAGGCTGCATATGTTGGCATCACCCGTCTCCGCCATGGGCTACCCGAGATGGCTGAGATGTTCCACTACTTCCCTGCCCGTGAGGATGGTGCTATTAGTACTAACTTCCTTGGGCTAGAAGCAGTGCAAGGGGCACTCAATTCCCTACTCCTTCACCTTGTAGGGCTGGTGCAATCCATGGACAGGTATCTTGC
Source organism: Oryza meyeriana var. granulata (assembly GCA_003991445.1). NCBI lineage: Eukaryota > Viridiplantae > Streptophyta > Magnoliopsida > Poales > Poaceae > Oryza > Oryza meyeriana. The sequence continues at coordinate 441,847 of RYFJ01000535.1, forward strand.
ACTTGTTCATGATGAGCTCTTTCGGGCTCGGGCCAGGATCGCCATGCTTGATGGACACATCAAGCCAATGGGCAACATGGGGTTCTTCAATCATAATATCATCTACGGAGAGAATGCCATGCTCACACCTGCTAAGTCTCTTCCACACCCCGCAGGACTGTATGAGCGTGTGGTGCAAAGGCCACGTATGCAGGTGGGATTCCACCGCAACCGTCACACCGTCGCTCCTCCTGCTCATGTCAGGAATACTGAGGTGCATGGGCTACCATACGTCTACCGTTGGAATGGGCGCAGCTATCGCCTCATCATGACTCAACCTCCGCCCACAGCTCCAGTTTATCCTGCCATCGATGCCTAGGCTTAGCACTAGTGAAATGTTTTGTGTATTGAGTCTTGCTTCGTTTTGTGTATGTTTTGTGTAGACTTTGATGCAGGTGAGATGTTCGATAGTGTTGAGTACTTTGCAGGTGACGCCGATTTCCAGGATGGTTCTAACTAGGGGACTACCCCTAGTCAGTTTGCCTGTGTGGGATGGGTAGACACGCATTCCGCTGAACTTAAATAATTTGGCCGGTCGGCCTATGTAATAGTTAGTCGTACTCTATGTTTATCTATCTGTACAAGTACTACCTTTTATTTGGATGTCACTGCTTTGAAGAAAGTGCGAGTCTAGTCACTTTTCCTGGGGGCTAGCTGAGCACAAGTATGGGCTTGGACCAATTGAGATATTTGCTTAATAGCCACTTGGGTTTGAGTCCTCTGTGGTATGTAGTCGCTTGGTTGCCACCATCGAGTGGTTGACGGGCAGACCTCGGGGGGACTAGCAAGGCTATTTTGTTGAGTATCTCATCTGTTCCAAGTTTGACGCTTTAAGTTTGTGTCGTGTTTGTCATTCACGACGTCAAGCCTGCTTTGAGGTGTGGTGGTTACAATATTTATTTGGTTTTATTTGAAACCCCATCACTCCAATAGTTAGTGTTGATGTGGCGAGTTGTAAAATACGGTACAAGTCTTAGGGTGTCCACAACGTGTCGATCGTTGCGGTCGCATGGTGGTTCGTCTTTCGAGAAGCCATGTGTTGGGCACAGCGATGACGCGGTGGCTCATTGTTCGAGGTGCCACGTGTCGGCCCATGCGGCGATGCAGTGGTTTGTCTTCTAAGGCGACACATGGCCTTCCCTCTTGGCGCCACGTGTCACGCCATCGGTGACGACCCTAGGGCCGTGTCGGTTCGCCTTCCGAGGCGATACATGGCACCTTACTATTGGTTGGCGCCTAGGCAGCCTCATCTATATATAGACGCTCCTGGCTGCTCTCGGTGCCATTCCGCTTTTGCTGTTTTTACCTTGTGCTTCCCTATTCATCCGCACTCACCGTCTTTTGCTCTTCGCCCTTCGCCTCTCTTCGTCTGCGAGTAGAAACTCTTTTGCCCAACCTGGCTCCAATGGCGCCTTGCAAACCTGCTGCAGCAAAGGCGGGCAGTATAGATCTGGGGTCGATCGACGATGACAACACCGTCTTCCTCGGCTTGTCCCTGATCCTCCAGGCCGACATTGACGAGCTCTGCAATAGGGGCACCCTTTCGGAGGGGCTCGCACGGGCGCCAGACGAGGACGTTGTCCCTACGCTGCGTGATGATGAGATTGTGATTTTCGCCACTAATCTTGACACCGGGCTTCGACCTGCTCTCAGAGGTGCTCGCACTGTTCAAGCTCAAGCTGCCGTAGCTAAGCCTGAGCATCTTCGTCCGCGTCGCCGTCTTCGAGTGGATGGCTCGGACGCAGGAGTTCGAGTCGACGGCCGACCTCTTCACCGTCGTCTACCAAGCCACCCTGTACAGCAAGATGGTGACGACGCCGGAGGGGGCAAAGAAGAGCGTTTTCGGCAGCGTGAACTTCATCACGCGGCCTGACCAGGACGACCTATGGCCCGTACCCACTTCGATGCCGAAGTGGGAGAAATCATAGATGAGGCGGTGGTTCAACCACAAGATCTCCTTTGCCGCCGACTCCAACGAATTCAAGGCCCTTCGGCCATCCATGGGCGTGCCAAGTTTTGACGCCTGCCTGAAGGTCTCCTCGACTGGCACGCTGGAGGCCCGCTGCCAGCTCCTTCGAGCCATCACGAGCCGGCTCAGCGTTTGGGACCTCTTCAAGGAGTTCCTGATGATGGGTGTGAACCCGTTGGCGTAGTCTTGGAATATCACCATCGACCGCGACAACCAGATCTATGATCTCCCCGCCATCGCCGTTCCCGACAATCGCCTCGGTAAGCGCCTCGCCTTATTTCTTTTCACCTCTTCACTCGCCTACCGAATTCAGTTTGACCTGTTCTGATTCATGTGACTTGCACGGTTTGTAGTTATTTCTTTGGGCGAAGCGGAGAGGCTGGCGAAGCACCTCGTCGGTGACCTGACCCCGAAGGAGTACAGGGAGATCATGAAGTTCTTGAGGGGGGGGGGGGGAGGGGTGAACCACATTTGCATGCGGCTTCACAAGGAAGAACCACCGCGTGAGAATCCCATCCAACCCCAGGGCGATGATGGCGGGGATGCCACAGTGAAGAAGAGGAAGAAGGCGACCGGCGACGCTGCTGGCCCCAGCCGCGCGGCGCCGAAGATGGTCCTTCCTCTTCGGGCCATCTGCCCTTCGCCCCTGCCTGCCCTTGATGAGGACGACGAGGATAGCAACGCAGGGGACACCAACACCAACGGCCGTACTTCCAGTATTGACGTCGCGATGGCTATCAGTGGCCGGGCAGGGATGGGGCCTTTGCCAGTCCGCGGGTCATCGGCGGCCACCACTTGGCCCGGGAGCACTAGGAGGGCAGTCTACTTCCAGTTCGTGCTGGTAGTCCTGGGCTCGGCGTTTAGCGACTCAGAGTCGTCTTCACTAGTGCACTAGAGCCCGGTGGCGAAGAGGGCGAGGATGGAATTTCCCCAGCCCGTCGAGGATGAATACATTGTTGTGGATGATGAAAGCGAGGAGGTGCCGGAGGACATGTTTTTGGCCAGAGGCGCGTCAGAGCCTGCGAACAGGGGCAGCCAAGGCGCTATGGAGGCTCGCGGGCAGTTGACCGTGACGTTCTCTGCCTCCGACAGCGTCCTTCCGGCTCCGAGCTTCAGGGCTGAGGACTTTGCTTGCCACGACGAGCTTTGCTCGTTCGTCGGTGGGCTTAGTTCCTTGGCCTCGCCCCCGACCGTTCAGCCGATCGTCGATGACCGGTTCGACCTCGACGAGGCGGGCTTGTCGCTTCGTGGTCTAAGGTTAACTTTCCCTGCCTTTTTCCTTCTTCGATCCGTACTTGGTTTTTTGGTCTTGTTTCGCTCACCTCTTGGCTTCGTGTTTTTCAGGCACTTTCCCTAGCAGGGTGCTATGAGCGCATGGCGCACGCCCGCTTAGACGGCCTTAAGAGCCGTCAGCGGGACGAGGCGTCGAAGGCCGAGCGGTTGGCTCAGGAGCAGAGCGCGTTGAAGAAGGCGCTAAAAGACGCTAAGAGCTCGAACACCGTCCTGTGAGCCGAAGCCGACCAACTCCGAGCCCGCATAGTTGACTGTGAAGATGAGCTTGAATGCCTTCACGCGGAGCTGTCAGAGGCGAGGGGGATTGAGGCTGACACTCGAGCTTCGGCCATCGATGCCAACCGCATGCTGCGCGTGGCACTGACCAAGATGGGCGCCTTCCCTCCGCCGCTGCCCGAAGACGACGCCCCTGTCGAAGCATTCACAGACTGGTGTGTCGTCGCAGGAGGAGCATTGGGCGATGCCTCCGGTGTCTTCGGCGACTGTTGTGCCCGGACGTTGGGCTACGGCATTCTATCCGCGCTGTACACCGGTGGCTGTAACCATCTCCAGGACCTCCCCGCAATCTACAGCCGTGATGTTGAAGACAACAGCGTCTTGGAAAGCGGGGATGAAGTCCGTCCCCACTACCGATCCTTCCGGAAAAGTTGGTGGGTGCCGAAAGGCAAGGAGATAGCCGCCAAGCACCTTCATGACTAATTGAAGAAGTGAGGGCAGCGCGAGACAGCTGAGGCGATGCCAGAGGGTGGAGGAGATGAGCCCGAAACCGAGGCCCCACCGCAGGTGTGACGGCCTCCCCTGATTGGCTATATTATACATATATTTTCCCTTTTTTGATAGCTTAGGATAGCTAGTCTTGCCGATGACCGGTCTTATGTAAGTTTGTCTATGTAAGGCCTTTGGCCCCACTTTTGCATATAAATGAAAGTATTGTTCGCCTATAACAGGTTTCACTCAGGTGAAACTCTGTTTTCCCCGCTTTGATTTTCTACGGCCGGTGATAAATTTGAAGTTTGTTGTATCCCGGTCACCCGGTAATATGAGGTACCCAGGTCCTGAAGACCGTGTCCCGGCCATAGTGATCAACGGCCGGAGCTATGCCTGTTGCTCTATGGTGGAGTGGCTACGGAAGAACCCCGGGCATGACGTGTCTAACTTTGACCGGAACTACCAGCTTCGCCTTGGCGATATAGTAGAGTTTTGGCAAAATTTTCAGATGTCGGCTAGTCAGCAAGGGATTCGGGACTGCTGGTACGCGTTTGTCCCTATTGATTCTCCCGCTTGCTAGGTCCCCATTGTCGTGCTGGATAGCGATGATTCGACCGGGGGTGATGCGCCTACTCGCGATCCTCTGGTCATCGTCATCAACAGTGATGCTTCGACTGCGAGCGAGGGAGGGGTTTCGAGCGACTACACTTTTCGGCCTAGATTTTCTACTCCTAGTCCTACTTGGAGTTTAGTGAGTCTTGTAGACTATAGTTCTTCCGATAGTGAGGCATCATCCTCTTTGAGATTTGATTCATAAATTTGTTGTAACGCATTCTGTATGTAACTCGATGAGTCATGTAATGCTTGTAACTAGAGATTTTTCGAAATAAAGTCCTTTCACATTATTCTCTTGCCATTTTTATTGTCTTTTCGATAGCATTGGCTTTAGGAATTATAGGGTTTCAGTGTGCGAGCTTTTTAGGCCGAGTGGTGCTTCGGCCGCTCGCCGTCCCCTATCTTCAATAGATAGCGCCAAGTTAGTACTTATCACCACTTCTATTTCCGGTGCTCGCACTCTGAGCATGAGTTCCTCTGCTTCTTTCACTACGGAATGAAGAGTAGTGCTGCCAGAGGTAACCTCCAAGTGCTCAAGATCCGTTAGTTTCTCCGCAGCCTTGGACAGTGATTGCATGAAGCTCTCCACGTTTTGTATGTCGTAGCAGCTTCCATGTTTAACAGTTAGTATGAATATCTCAGTGACAAGGCAAACGAGCTCCACTGTTTTCCGTCTGTCCGTCGTAGCAGTCACGTACGTGTCCTTTGACAAATTTGTGACAATCCGCTCGAGCTCCCCTATAATGCTGAAGCCGGCGGATTCCCTGTTAATCGCATCGATCAGAGGAGGCCAATCTTGGGCATTCATTAAGCAGTCTGACATCGTCACAAATAGAGATAAAATTGCTGCCAACATTTCTTGATTTTCGGCACGAAATGTTTTTACAAGCACCTGCAACATAAAGTTTACCTTCGGCATGACAAGCGTAATGATCCAAGAGAAGACTACACTAACACCCTACATATGATGCTGTTAAAAACAAACCAAATGCACTTTTTTGTGCTTTAAACAGATAACTACCTCTGGAATCGTAATCTTCAAGGCTTCCTTGAGGCGTTGGACATATCTTTGGGAATATTCAAGATCATCAGCAGTAAGATGAATACACATCTGCTTCAGTATTTCCGCTGCGCTGCAGTTGGTAGAATAAACCTTACCTAAATGAATGTTGGTGGAATAATTGTGTCGTACAAGTTCTTTAGTGAGATCGCCAATCACATCATCTTTCGCTTTCAACGTCTATCATCCAGCACGCATCTGATTTCTCACTGGAACATATCGTCACAAACTTTTCACCTACCCTTGCAAAATTTCTGATGTTGTATTGCATTTGCATGCTGTGTGATTGGCCATTGAAAATGAGTGTCAGTTTCTTGATCAATATCTCATCATAATCAGGAAAATTCGAACTACCGTGACAAATTCGCAGCTGTGTGTAAAGGTTCACTGCTTGCAAAAACAGGGACTCATCACCGACGCCGAGCGTGCATCTCTGGCAATCGAGAATCGCCTCCACGAAATTCGTTGTTTCCATGAAGCGTGAGAGTTCTCTGCAGATCATGCGGCAGATCAGTAGGGAGGCAATGCTGCCGATCCCTCGCGGGAACTGCTCCAGGGAGAGGTCGTCGGAGACGTGAGCGACGATCCTCGCGGCGCGCTTCCTCGCCTCGGCCTGGTCTGCCCTCGTGCAATCGAACATGTGCACCAGCTTGTCGAGGCTGCCGTCGGTCGGCGAGAGGAAGAACTGCATTATCATTGCTTTCTGCTCCTGGAAGGAGGAGCGTCCCGTCTTCTGGGCTAAGAGGGAGTCCAGGATCCTGGCCCCAGAGAGGAAGTCGTTGGGAGATCCAGACTTGATTAAACCTATAGCATAGGTGACCAGGTTCCTTCCATTGATAAATGATGGCTCCTTCTCACACCCGTTCCTCGTCTCTTCGAGGTACGCCATCACTGACGCACGTGAATTTTCCTATATTGGTTGACCACCATATTCGGCAGCCCTTTCTGCACATAGCGCGTGGCGTACAGGTAACAGAAGACCACACCTTGGAACAAGACGAGGCCATAGACGACGTTCAGAGCGGGGCGTAGGTTGGCTCCACCATCATCAGACTCGCCGTAGTCACGCTTCATTAGACGCCACACCGACAAGCCGGTGGTGATTAAAACCCCACCCATGTTGAGCGCCACTAGAGGGAACAGGATGGTGACGAACACCAGAAGGTGCAATGTCCATAGCACCACGGCATCTGTGCCTGACAAAAAGTCTTTGAAAGACTTCCTAATATATTGTACCCTTTCGCTCACAGAGACATCGGACACACTGCGGGTAAATTACCAATATTCCAGTTAGATGACAAGAGTAAGTACTAGCTCGATCGGCAACGAATTAAATACTTTTATCACTATTGCATAGACCCTGCAGCAATTGGCGTTGCACAAATGACATTGGCAGCAGTGGAGTAAGGAGCTCGGTTGGATGGCCCCACTGGCAGCGACACCGGCACTACTAGAGATATAGATATCCCCAACACCTCAATACTGACGGTTTCTATCGAACTGTTTTAGATTAGTTGTTCTAACGGTTGTAAAAATGATCCATTTGAGGTACGGCTTGAAAACTTCAACCGCTACTGGTTGCATTGATCTTTAATGGTTCTAACTCTTAAACCTTCACAAATTAATGGTTATAGGTTAAACAGACATATCTAACCGTTATAGATTAAAGATATATCTAACGGTTCGCAAAATCAAATGTGCTATATATCATCTTTAAGGCTGAGTTTGAAGGTGATAGAAAAAGAAGATGAAAATGATCACGTAAAATGAGGTATCTCATTAATAAATGATTAATTAAGTATTAACTATTGCAAACTTGAAAAATGGATTAATATGTTTTTTAAAGCAACTTTTAGATAGAAATTTTTTTGCAAAACAACGCACCGTTTAGCAGTTCGGAAAGCATGCTCACGGAAAACGAGGGGAGTTTTTACCCCATCCATTAGTATCGAATGGAGCCTAATAGTTCCTAATTTAGCCTTTACATATCAAGCCTACCATCCACCTCTATTCTGTCCCAAGCAACCCCATCTAGCATGTCCCCTTCTTCTCCTTGATCCTTGGCTCCCCCTCTTACTCAGCGTGCGACCGTCGCCCCTTGCCTCCTCTAGCTCAAACCGTTGCATCCCCTCTTGTTCCTAGCTCTGAGTATTAGCCATTGCCTCCCTATCTTCCAAAACATCAGCTGCCACCCTCCTTCCCCTTCCTCTCTGCCCACTCCTCAGCACTCCCCCCCGCCCCCCCTCTTTCTCCATATCGTCATGTTCTTGGAAGCTCCACCCTCCTATAAGCTGGGTGCCATTGGATCTAGCGACCTCAAGCTCGAGGCTACTAGATCCAACTCAGTGACGTCGGATTGGGAGGAGGATGGGCCAGTGCCATGCAAATCAAGCCTCGTGCCTTACCTCCAAGAATGGTGACGGCAACTGGATCGTGTGGCTTGATGCCACCAGATCAGGTTGAGGATGGATGAGTGGAGCTGATCCGGCCTCAAGCACTACCTCTAAGCATGATAATGGCTTTTTGAGGAATAGCATGACGATGGTGATGGCTGCATGCAGGGCTATGCTGCCAGATCGAGAGCGGCCTCAAGGTTTGCCTCTAGATCAGCCTCCCCTTCTCCACAGCATTGTCTGCCTCCTCCTATCGATGTCGCCCTTGCCGTCCCCTCTGAGCATGGCAGCAATAACAAGGAGTTGAGCACAATGACAAGCACCCGTTGCAGATTGAACTTTTTCCTAGATCACTAATGCTTTAACACTAATGGGCTGTTACTGATATGGAAATTAGTAACATGTGATCGATAGACATTAGAGATATGACCTAGCTATCACTGACCAATTGAGCGTAACAGTTCGCGACCAAAAACCGTTATAGATAGCCTTGTTCAACCATTAGAGATGTAACTTTCGCTAGTAGTGTGTTGGAGGTCCTAGCTCCGCGTTGTGCACAAACATATTTGGTATATACAGTGGAATCTAGAGCTCAGGATGATCTTAGTGGTGGTGTTGTGAAGAAGATGCCACTTCCTGATCTGACACCACCGTACAACAGCACCGAATAGGGAGTGTCACAGTGTTGGTAACCACGGTAACAGATATGTGTCATTGACATCTTTAATGGGAAAGAACGGGAAAGAAGGCGGGGTCCTAGAGAGCTCTCTAGGTGCTTGGAGAGGGTGGAGGGGAGATGAAATTGGTTAGTGGTGGCACAATGGTGGCGGTGATGAAGCACGACGGTGGTGGAACAAGGCAATCAGTAGGGGTGCTACTTGGTAGAGGCCAAATAGGCCTAGCAAGCCTAAAAATAGAGGAAAAGGCAACTATGCTCCTACACATGCCCCTATCAAGGGGGCAAGGATGTAAAACCACCAGTACATCAAACCCTAAGGCTATAAATAAGCCCCCAGGGCATTGCAATGAACAAAGTCTTGAAAATTAAGAAATAGAGACTGCATTAAGTCATATGGCTTAGAGCTCTGAACTCTTTGCCCCCTAGAACACTGTTATCTTCGACAACAATACTTATTCCACTTTGCTCTTCCTCTTTCTTGATTCACATTTGAATCTTACATAGGATACTGATATTTGGACCTATATTTGGCGTAATGGTTTATACTCCTCCCAGAAGATGTATGCTATTAATTTCATGGACATCCATCTGCCAAATTATTTACATTGGATTTGGAAGAGCAAATGTGTGATGAGAGTAAAAGTGTTTGGTTGGTTGCTGCTAATAGATTGGTTAAATACAAGGGACATGTTACACCGAAAGCATTGTGCACTAGAGAGAAGCGGCTTAACTTGTGTGCTTTGTTCTGATCGAAGAAGGGGGAACTTCTACAATATCAATTTAGCAAGAACTGCTGGAGTCAGACAGGGTTTGCTTGGGACACATCATTAGTTCTTGGAAATATGCTGCAGGAAGCTCCCTCAAATTAGTCCATTCACATTTTGTTGAGAAAACATTATATGTTGCCTGGAACTTATGGAAGCAACGCAATGGGAAAATTTTCAATGGCATAGTTCCTTCTGCTATGGCGGTCTTCCTTGAAAAATGACCTTTGTTTGTTCCTTCATCGATTAAATCCCTATGAGAGATTAGCCCTATGTGATTGGATCAAGTTGTTGTAATTATGTACTTTTTTCTCTTATTTTAATGAAATTTTAACTGTGGGGGCCTCCTCCCCTACAGTGTTCTTGCTAAAAAAAACAATAATTATTCCAAAAGTCATGGAACAAGGTGTTTAATGCAAGATTCTATTCCAAAGAAGGCTTTAGCTAAAACTGTTTAAGTTGTAACCCCATTCGATGGACTTCATCTGTCTAATGCCAAAGTGGGTCCTTTCCACATTCTCATCGTTTTACAATTGGATATTTATATGCAAGTAAATCTATGTTAGAGAAACCAACGCACATCACCGACACAGCATGAGCTTATTACTCATAAATCCTAAGTAGTGGTGGAGCCACCGTCTAGTGACCCTAAACGACGACCAGGCTTGTCAGGAACATGCCATAGAATTTTAAGATTATTATAGAGATTGAAAGTAAAATTTTTATAGCAAATACTCAACATAGTTAGGTTTGTTAGGGCTTTAAAAAACTTCTTACTCTTCCACTGATCCTAAGCAAGGCCGGGTCACGGAGGTTCTTGATAGGGCCTTTATAACAGGGAAAAGATATACGTGCAAAATGTTCTTGACAAATATTTTACAAACATTGATTTTTCACACTGTGATCGAATCTTGATTTTTTTAAGAACTTCCAACAGATATAAATGAAAAGGTTAAGATCCTTGCTAGTAAGCATTTTGTAAGAGTTTTTAAAGTATTCGCATAGCACTGCTCTTTCCAATACCTTGACATATCGCATCTGTTTGATGTGTATAATTGAACTCATGAGTCATGATCAGACATGGTGAACACCATTGCTCCACGTACAAGATTGGACCCCTGGACTCAGCACAACTGCCACCCAGGATGATCAACTATTATGGTAAATGTCCTACTCTACCAAAATAGAGATTCTCTATCTCTAAAATTTAACTCCAAATGGGAATTGTCCAAAGGTGGCTGTGGAATACTCTATTGAGATTAGCTAGCTTCAGATTTTTACTGCTGATATTTTAATAATATGAGTGTTATGCCTACATGAATTTTCATTGGGGATAGATGTAAACTACTTGAGAGTGGCTTAAGATCGAGAAAAAAAATCTTATGCTAGAAGTCGGACATGAAACCGTTTTCATTTTTAAAAAAATTCTGAGCAGAAAATAGAGCCAAAATTCACTTTAAAACAAAAGTTATTTGTAAAAAAAGAGAATCAAGAGATTAATCATTAAAGGTGAGTAGATTAAATTGCGAAGAGACTAACCCGGTTTGGACAAGGGTAATTATTGTGAGAGACCAAAAGTCTTTCTTTCCAAGCACGGAGACGAAGCCACCGAGAAGGACAACAGTGGTCCACAAAATCACAAGAATAGCCAAGCCCCCTGACGGCCATCGACATGTATCCCATAAACAGGGCATAGTTGTTGATGGATCTAACCTCCTCCCACTTTGAGTCATCAATGGGCTCCATGCCACTAGCCATTCTTCCCTTGCACAAGTGCAGAGTGGAGATCAACTGTAATGCAGCGAAGCCAACATATATATAAGCTCGCGTGCTCAGCATTCTAATGAAATATATACCGTTTACTCAGTGGATCACATGTTACCTTTTGAGATCTAACCTCGTTCTCAGCATAAATAAATATACCGTTTACTTAAATGAAGTCTCAAACAATCAGTTTGACATTGTATATGTACTCCACATGATGGGAAAGGTAGCAAAGACCTTAATTGGCTTGCTTGCCGGCTGGTGCTAGTTGAAATTGTTGAAAATATAAGCACATGTAGATTTAATTTATTTCATTAATAAATCATGACATTGATAGCATAAGTAAACAGAACCATGTAATCTGACCTAAGTATATATATGACAGCAATTAACATGAATAGATCAAACACAGGAGACATAGTGTATGCGTACCTACAGCCCTGTTTTGGAGCAGACACGGGCACAGCACGTACCGCACGAACCACACGTGGCACCGGGTGATGACGACGACGTGCAGCGCCCAAACGTGAAGGAAGACAAGCCGTGATGGGCGCGCAGCGAGCAGTCGCGCGTAGTGCTTCTCAAAAATCTTATTCGCCCTCTCCCAGTGCAGGATGTCGAAAGCGAGGGTTCCGGAGACCTGCTCTCCCAATCCGTTGGTGCACGCCGACGAACGGGGTGGAATAAACGACGAACGACGGCTTAGAATAGAAGAGATGGCAAGCTCTAGATTATTTTCGCATATGTTACGTGGAGACAGCAGCTCGATATTTATAGAGATATTAGGACGCGTGATCAGGATGCCCGCACAATCTCTATCTTGTAACCGAACCGGATAAGCCGTGCGTATCTTATCCGGACTTCACGCTTATCAAATTATCCCATGAGTTCAAAACAAACTCCGGATAAGTTATTAAGATTTGCAGCAAAACAAAACTGCAAAAAGAAGCTGCATCTACGCAAGCATGAGAAGCCAATTTTGACGGACCATTCACGCGCATGTCGCATACGCGCGTGACCTGGCCTAGCGCGGCGAGGCGAGACGAGTGCCCGCGTGTGTTCCTCTAGTTCTCTCCACTATGCATATCTCAAGTGGCTAGGAGAGAGCTCACCCTTATAAGGAGATCTCCCTCTTCTAGAACTAGCAAGGTGGTACTAAACTTCCCATGCCACTCCTCATAATGTGAGCCTTTGTGATTTTCCTAGAAATTATTCTCCGTATGGGCCTTAGCCCACTTAGTAATTCCAACATTCCCTCACCAAATCTCAAAGCCCTAAAGAGATTTGTCATTCTCCAAAGTACTGTTTATATACCAGTGTTTCAATGGAGACGTGTTAAGGTTGAACATCCATCTAGAACTCTAAGCTACACTTACTCACAACTTGAACAATGGACTACACCTTGAATTGCAAGTTTTGTGCAAGCAAGTTTTACTCAAAGCCTTGACTGATACTAGACCGTCAGTAGCCTATCCCTCGGTTGGAGTTTATAAGTCATACTCCTTGATCTTTTATAAGCTTCCTAGATATTACTCAAAATCTCCATAAATCAGCGACCAACGGGTTGAGCTCATATAGGTGTGTTTTTTCAAGAATGCTTTGTAGAACAACATCTTTTCCAATTAAAGCCAACAGAACACATTAAGGCAAAGGCCAACCTGCCTTACAGTTTGTGAGAGTATATGCATCTTCACTTAGAGATAGTTAAAGGTACTCTCCTCCCGTTAACTAATGGCTTGTTCTTCCCAGGTCCTAATTCACGGGATCGCCAATCACATAGGTTGGGTTACCGCCATAGTGTAACTCACATGGGTCTCATTCCCATCTCTCTCGATGCATTATCTATCACATTTCGTGATAGCCCCTTCGTAAAGGGTTCTGCCAAGTTGCTAGCTGTTTGGACATAATCTAAACTTATAATTCCGGAATTTCTTAATTTCCTGACAGACTTTAATCGTCTCTTCACATTCCTAGACGATTTCATGTTATCCTTAGAAGTATTCATCTTAACAATGACAGTTTGAATGTCACAGTTTATAAGGATAGCTGGCACTGGTTTTTTAACCATAGGCAAATCCATTAATAAATCACGCAGCCATTCTGTCTCAACCGTAGCAGTATCTAGTGCCGTAAGCTCTGCTTCCATGGTTGATCTCGTTAAAATGGTCTGTTTGCACGACCTCCATGAAACAGTACCACCACCTAGTGTAAAAACATATCCACTAGTGGCTTTGATCTCATCAACATCAGAGATCCAGTTGGACTCACTATATTCTTCCAATACCGACGGGTACTCAGTATAGTGAAGTCCAAGATTCATAGTACCTTTCAGATAGCGCATAACTCTCTCAAGCACGCGCCAATGGTCATCTCCCGGATTAGAAGTAACCGGCTCAAATTTGCTCACAGTAAAGAAGATGTCTGGCCTAGTTGCAAGCTAGATACATAAATGAGGCAATTATCTTGAGAGTACTCCAGCTGATTCCTATTAATTCTTTTGTTTTTGTGAAATAAAAGACTAGGATTATAAGGAGTTGGAGAAGGCTTGCTGTCAATATAGCCAAAACGGCTCAACACTTTTTCCACGTAATGAGATTGCAAGGGTGTAATCCCATCCTCACCTCTGATTAGCTTAATGTTTAAGATAGCATTAGCTACTCCCAGATCTTTCATATCAAAGTTTTGAGATAAGAATGATTTAACCTCATTAATCACCTCAAGGTCTGTTCCAAAGATTAGTATGTCATCAACCTACAAGCACAGACTAACTCCCTCACCCCCACCATAGTGATAGTATACACACTTATTTGCCTCGTTGACTGCATAGCCCGCAGAAGTTAGTGTTCTATCGAATTTCTCATGCCACTACTTAGGAGCTTATTTCAGACCATATAAAGATTTTAACAACTTTAGCGCCTTGCCTTCTTGACCTTCTACTACAAATCCATCAGGCTGCTCCATATAAATTTTCTCATCTAGCTCTCCATTATGAAAAGCTGTCTTAACGTCCATCTGATGAACGAGAAGACTATGTGAGGCAGCTAAGGAGAGAAGTACGCAAATTGTGGTCAATCTAGCAACATGTGAGTAAGTGTTAAAGAAATCTTCACCTTCTTTCTGAGTATAACCCTTGGTCACAAGCCGAGCCTTGTACTTTTCAATAGTACTGGTAGGCCTTAGCTTCTTCTTGAACACCCACTTGCAACCTACAGGTTTGCATCCATAGGGTCACTCTGTCACCTCCTAAGTCCCGTTAGCAATAATGGAGTCCATTTCGCTACGAACGGCCTCCTTCCAGTAGTTAGCATTCGGGGATGCATAAGTTTCTGAAATTGACTTAGGAGTGTCGTCCACAAGGTACACAGTAAACTCGTCACCAAAGGACTTAGCTATCATTTGTCTCTTACCCTTTCTAGGAGCTTCACTGTCATCCTCCTCAGCAAGATGTTCAAGTGTATGTTCAGTTTATTCTGGTGGTGTGATTAAACCAGAAGATTGATTAAAAGTGCTATGTGTATCCTTCATTGGGAAAATTCCCTCAAACAACGTAGCATCACGAGACTCTAAAATTATACCTAAATTTATGTCAGGTACCTCAGATTTAACTATTAAAAATTTATAAACAATGCTATGATAAGCATATCCCAGAAAGACACAGTCCATAGTCTTAGGTCCTAGTTTGCACTTTTTAGTTATTGGTACATTGACTTTCGTCAAGCACCCTATGTACGCAAGTAAGAAAGTGATGGTTTTCTCCCAATCTATACCTCGTATGGTGTTCTATCCTTATTTCTGTTAGGAATTCTATTCAATACATGATTTGAGGTCAACAAAGCCTCTCCCACCATGCCTTAGGTAATTTCGCAGTGTCTAACATGGCATTCACCAAGTCAATCAACGTGCGGTTCTTCCTTTCGGCAATCCCATTAGATTTGGGAGAATAGGGAGGCGTTCGCTCATGTATAATGCCATGTTCCTCACAGAATAATAAAAATATTAGAGAAAAACTCTCTATCACGATCTAACCTAAATCTTTTTATTTTTCTGTCAAGTTGGTTTTTAACTTCTGCCTTATAAATTTTAGATTTATTTTTCTGTCAAGTTGGTTTTTAACTTCTGCCTTATAAATTTTAAAATTGTCTAGAGCCTTATCTTTCGTTTTCAATAAATACACATAACAGAATCTGGTTGCATCATCAATCAAAGTCATGAAATATCATTTTCCACCCTTCGTCAACACCCCATTTATTTCACAAAGATCTGAATGTAGGAATTCTAGTGGTGCTAAGTTTCTCTCCTCGGTAGTCTTGTGGGGCTTATGAGGTTGTTTTGATTGCACACAACTATTGTACTTAGAATCTTTGACAATGAAAAAACTTGGAATTAAATTCAAACTAGAAAGCCGAGACATCAGATCAAAATTAACATGACATAAACGTGAATGCCAGATACTGGCCTCATCATCCACACTGTCACAAATATGGTTTACAGACTTATTGCAGAAATCAGAAAGGGAAAACGAAACAAGCCTCAGCACTCATAGCCTTTACCAATAAAATATTAATGTTTAAACACGACTACTTTATTAGACTTAAATACCAATTTAAACCCGTCTCTATATAGTCGGGAATCACTAACGAGATTCTTGTGGATAATAGGAATATGCTGCACGTTGTTCAGTTGCACAATCTTTCCCGAAGTAAACTTCAAATTTACCGTGCCAACACCATGAACAGAAGCATATGACCCATTCCCCATTAGGACGAAGGGATCCTGACTGACCTGATAAGAGGAAAACAAAGATATGTCAGCACAAACATGAACATTGGCCCCCATATCAACCCACCAATTAGTAGACTGATTAACTAAGAGAACAGCAAGTAAATTACCATACCCGGTTCCATCTTCAGTAATGCCAATGGTCACATTTACAAACTTCCTGCAGGTGCTTTCATGCCCTTACGTTGTGAACACTTCCTGGCAATATGACCAGGCAAGCCACACACAAAGCAAGTTTTGCTATCTTCCTTCTTCTTGTTGTTGTTTATCTTTTTCTTGAAGTTGGTGTTTTGTTGGGCTTTGACATATTTCCCTTTATTGTTCTTATTTGCAGTCTTTTGCACCACATTGGCATTAGACTGCCCACCATCGCCTTTTGACGCAGCGTCCTTTGTCCGAGCTTTCTCCTCAACGTCAAGAGACGCAATTAACCCCTCAACGGAGTACTCCCGTCTCTTGTGTTTGAGTGCAGTACCAAAACTCCTCCATGAAGAAGGTAGTTTTGCCATAATGCATGCAGCTACAAATTTATCGGGAAGGGCACACTTAAGAATTTCGAGTTCCTTAGCAATGATTTATAGTTCATGAGCCTGTTCGACCACAGAATGGTTGTCAACCGTGTTGAAATTGTGAAACTGCTCCATGACGTACAAGTCGTTGCTAGCATCAGTAACACCGAATTTGGTATTCAGTGCATCCCATAACTCTTTAGCGTCGGTCATATGCATGTATACCTCGACCAGACGATCACTAAGAATGCTAAGAATGCATCCAACAAAGAGAGTAGTGGCTTCCTCAAATTCTTTCTGCTGATCAGCAGAGAGAACTCTTTCAGGTTTGCCAGTACTCACCCAGAAGCACTTCATAGCTGTCAGCCACAGAGTGACCTGACCTGCCATCTCTTAAAGTATACACCGGTAAATTTATCTGGCCTCAGTGCATCGGCAAAACCAGCCATCGAAAAATCACAGTGCCTATAATAATGTTTTTGGATTATTGAAAATATAAGCACATGTAGATTTAATTTATTCCAAAAATAAATCATGACATTAATAGCATAAGTAAACAAAACTATGTAATCTGATCTAAACATGTATATGACAGCAATTAACATAGATAGATCAAACACAGGAGACATAGTGTACGTGTACCTACAGCCCTGTTTTGGAACAGACACGGGTACAGCATGTATCGCACGAACGACACGCGGCACCGAGTGATGACAACGACGCGCAGCGCCCGAACGTGAAGGAAGACGAGCCGTGATGGGCGCACAGCGAGTAGTCATGCGTAGCGCTTCCCAAAGATCTTATTCGCTCTCTCCCAGTGCAGGACGTCGAAGGCGAGGGTTCCGGAGACTTGCTTTCTCAATCCGTTGGTGCACGCCGACGAACGGGACGGAGTAAACGACGAACGACAGCTCAGAACAGAAGAGATGGCAAGCTCTAGATTATTTTCGTATATATTGCGTGGAGACAACAGCTCGGTATTTATAGAGATATTAGAACGCGTGATCAGGACGCCCGTATAATCTCTATCTCGTAATCGAACAAGATAAGCCGCGTGTATCTTATCCAGATTTTACGCTTACCAAATTATCCCGTGAGTTCAAAATAAACTCCGAATAAGTTGTTAAGATTTGTAGCAAAACAGAACTGCAAAAAGAAGCTACATCTACACAAGCATGAGAAGCCAATTTTAGCGAACTATTCACGCGCATGTCGCGTACGCGCGCCACTTGGCCTGACAAGGCGAACGAGCCCGCGTGTGTGTTCTTCGAGTTCTCTCCACTATGCATGTCTCAAGTAGTTAGAAGAGAGCTCACCCTTATAAGAAGGTCTCTCTCCTAGAACTAGCAAGGTGATACTAAACTTCTCATACCACTTCCCATGAGATGGATCTTTGTGATTTTTCTAAGAATTATTTTTCACATGGATTTTAACCATTTAGTAATTCCAACAGAAACAAGAACGTGACGACCTGGATTAGGGGACCACTTGCTAATTTGCTATCTGTCAAGATATATTTAATCTCGTTCTCAGCCCAATCAATCAGCTTGCTTGCCATTAATTATATATATGTACACCACATGATGGGAAAACAAATTAAGACCTTGGCGTGTGAGTTGACCAAGCTAGCTAGCTGTGGAGACAGTGATCTAAATAAGCAAAATTTGTTCCACACTTATGTGCTTTGACCAGCTCCCAAATCTGAACAAACCCATTGTGCCCAAAGCAAAAAGAAAATCCAAAGGAAGGATGAGCAACATGCGAGTGAATGGGGCAAACACTACCTTGTCGCCGCGATGGGCGAGGAGTCGCTCCAGTAGCCAGCACTGTCGCAATTTTTAAAGTCCTGGCCTGCGTCAAAACTGGTCAAACAAGACGGAAAAGCAAACTGGTCAAACTGGTCAAAACAGGGCTTTGAGCTCTATTCGGCAGTTTCACTTAAACAGCTTAAATAAGTGACATGCAAAACAAAAAATATTATTAGTACGTGATTAATTAAGTATTTACTATTAAAAAGTTAAAAAATAGATCTATTTATTTTTAAAGCTACTTTCATATAGAATTTTTTTTAAAAAAAACGTATCATTTATCATTTTAAAAAGCGTGCGCGCGAAATAAAAAAAAAGCCGGGAGAAAAGGTACTGCCGAACAGGGCCCAAATGTTATAGGCTGAAACGGAAGTCAGATTCAGAGTTATTAATGCGAACTGCAAATCTTTTTACTACAATAATTATTTATTTGACAACGGCCTGATGTTGGTCAAGATCAAATAATTAATCCTTTCTGTCGTAGTGTAAATAATTAATCCTCTCTCTCTAAAGTCTAGCCTTCTCTCCTTGATTAATTATTTGACAACGACCTGATGTTGGTCCCATCTCCTTGGTAATATATATTGTCCTGCTCCGGCCGTTGCGAGACTTGCATTGCGATCAAATCAAGATCCCCCAAGAAGAAAAATCAAGATCATTGAGATTAGCTAGCTCCAGATTTTTACTGCTGATATTTTAATAATATGTGTGTCATGTCTACATGAATTTTCATCAGGGGATAGATGTTAACTACTCGCCAGTGGCTTAAGATCGAGAAAAAAAATCTTATGGTAGAAGTCGGACATGAAACCGTTTTCATTACAAGATGTTAATCACTAAAGGTGAGTAGATTAAATTGCGAAGAGACTAACCTAGTTTGGACAAGGGTAATTATTGTGAGAGACCAAAAGTTTTTCTTTCCAAGCATGGAGACGAAGCCACCGAGAAGGACAACAGTGGTCCACAAAATCACAAGAATAGCAGATTTAGTATTGATCAAATGTTTGATTTTTTAATTCTGTCAAATAACAATGCTGGTTGTTGGATGGAGCTTTAAGATTTGGGATAAGGGAAGCGAGCTCTAAGTTATATTTTTAATTTATTATAGTTGTAATTTTAACTTGATGTAGCTGTCATTATCGATTTGTATAACTTTAGTTATAAATTTACATAACTCAGTCATAAACATGTGTAATTATATCTGACGGTTCGTATCTTTGTCTTTGTATAAAAAAAATTATTTGATAAATTTTTTTTAAAACGTTTGATCAATAAACAGTCTAAAAATAGATAGTCCGATGACGCCTCACGGCCATAGGCTTGTATCCCGTAAACAGGGCATAGTTGTTGATGGATCTAATTTCGTCCCGCTTTGAGTCATTAATGGGCTCCATGCCACTAGCCATTCTTCCCTTGCACAAGTGCAGAGTGGAGATCAACTGTAATGCAGCGAAGCCAACATATGTATAAGCTCGCGTGCTCAGAGTTATTAATGCGAACTGCAAATCTTTTTACTACAATAATTATTTATTTGACAACGACCTGATGTTGATCAAGATCAAATAATTAATCCTTTCTGTCGTAGTCAAGATCAAATATATCGCCTCCATCTCCTTGCTAATATATATTATCCTGCTCCGGCCGTTGCGAGACTTGCATTGCGATCAAATCAAGCCCCCCCAGGAGAAGATCACTGGAATGACTCGCCTCAGGTCCGTTGATACCTCCGAATGGCCGGAAGTATCTTGTATCAACAGCTATGCGGTGTTCATGGGGCACCTGGCCATGGGCGTGAGGGGTCTGGGCTTCCTGGTGTTTACATGGACCAGCGTCGTCCTGCTCGGCGGCTTCGTCTCCACGTTGCAGAAGAAAGATTTCTGGTGTCTCACTGCGATAACCCTCGTCCAGGTGGCCGGGTTAGTCTTCTGTCTTCACTAGTTTGCTGTCCTACCTGGCATCTTGTTCTACTGCTTTCTTACCATCCTTTTCAGTTAAGAATTGACGATATATAGTTTCAAGTAGTCTCCATGTTTTCTTTAAGTAACCAGCACTCTTCAGTTATTATCTATAAAGATCTTCACGTCTCCCGGGTGGAACCCTTACTCCTTAGGTTTTCTTTAAAACATAGGACGAAACAACGATTCTTTCAAACGTAGGATGAAAAAATATAGGAAGATAATAAACACAGAAATTAATCTAACATGATTCAACGGGTAAACTGAACTAGCCGCCGTCCCAGCGTCGTCCACGCGCAGGCCACCTTCACCCCGCTCCTCCACCTCGCTGCCGCCAGAGCACGCCGCCGGAGAACCGGGCGGTGAGCCGGGATGGTGGCGGCGGGGCCAAAACCCGGCGACGCTCCGTCTTTGGCGCGGGGGAGGCAGAGTGGCGCACGGCGAGCTAGTGCACTGGATGGCTGAAGGCTGTGGCGGCGCGACCCGGCGAGGGAGGCTGCGGATCCGGCGTCGCCGCGACCGGATCTGATGCCCCCACAGCCGGATTTGGCGCCTCCGCGTCGGATCTGGCCGGGGTCGAGCAGTCGGCGCGGCAACGTGAGGCCAGCGCGGGCGACAGCGGCCGGCATGGTGGTGTTAGCAACGCAGATGCGGGCACGGCAGCCACTGGATGGCTGATTCTCTGGTCGTGGGAAGAGGACGCTCCAGTGACACGGCGCAGGTGCGGCAGCGAGAGGACGGCGAGCTGTCGGAGTTGTAGTTGGAGGTGCCTGTGTCATGCTTCCAAGAGAAATCTAGAGAGAGGGAGAGGGAGGGGTGGCGGTGGCCGTGGAGGGCGGAGTACAGCTGCAGCGGACGGCCACCACCACCACGCCAAGCTGCTCAAGAGCTTCAGCCGCATAGAACCTTGCCAGTTTGGCCTCGGCCTCGTCGCCGGCTTCTTCGTCGTTACCTGCCCCTACTTCTCCACCACCAAGTTTGACACCATCCACTTCGCCATGAGTACGCCTCCAGCGCGCTCCAGTGTTCCTCCTCACACATCCGCTTGAATTTCATCCCCCTTGGTGCTTGGCTCACTCTTGTCACCATGGATGTGTGCAGTAAGCTCTCCTTCCAAGAATTCAGCTGGGATTGGCCGGCTCCGAAGCAGCAATTAAGTGAGCTGCAATTCATCGAACAAGTCCACTTGCTGAACTAATCAAGGAGTTCACTTCTTCCCTGCTTAGATTTGGGCGTGCAGGACCAAATATGCATTAGGCCGAGTTGCCTCCCTGCCTCCGGCCGTCGACCCCCAACCGAAGAGGAAACCGTGGGCATCGACACCTGCCTCCGGCGGCGAGCCAACTTCTTTCCCACCGGCCAACGCTGCCATCGGCGTCGAGCCGCTGCTGTTCTTGTGGTTGCAGGCTAGCGAACAGCCCAATTGGCCTTTTTCTTCAGTTTTGATGGGTCGGCCCGTGGGTTTAAAACTGGCCAGGAGTACGGGGTTGGGTTGGGCCCTAGAAGTAGATAATGGGTTGGATGGGGGTTAGGGCCATCCTCCAAACAAAGGGGTCTGGGTTGGACGAACCGACGTGACAGAAACACCTTGAATTTTTTAAGTAGTAAAGATAGAGATGCCAAGCTATAAAGCGTTTTAAACAGCATCTTTCAACCTATAAAGCGTCTCAACTAAGGTCTTTATTTCAATTGTAATCCTAAAGGAGAGAGGAGTTTTAAATCGTCTTAAATTAAAACGTCTTAATACAGTTGTTTTTGTTGTAGTGAACATTTGCTTGCCTAGACGAGATAATGGAGTTGTACTCATAAGCTTCTCTACCTTAGACATTGTTTTATTTTAGCCAGTGCACAATGATTATATAGAGAAGGTTGACTCGGATGATATATAAGAGGCATTGCTTCTGTTTTTTCCATATTTATTAAACAGGGTATTTGATTCCTTCCTGAAAGAGAAGTTGGTGAACATTCGGTATGCTTACAGAGGCTTAGTCTCTTCTGTGGAGCTAACAGTGCTGACTGAAGCTGGCGATGTGACTGGACTAGTAATGCTCGCCATTGATGAAATTTTCGATATATTTTTTGGAGACGAGAGGTCATGGTGTTTGCGATGGTTGCACAATGTTGCCAGGTTTTGCAAGTTTGTTTGGTACGGGCTACGTGCATTTTATGGAGTTCTAGTCCAAATTGTGGTAGCGGCAGTTCAAGCGATGGTGTTTGCCATCATATTGTGCCCGCTAGCAACTCTCTATATGTTTGGGCTGTACATCTCAGCCGCGTTGTCGCTGTGGCGCCTTGTTGAGCGCGACTACATCGTCATCGGCGATGCAGCTGCGGACGCCGTAGATCCAAGCAAAGCAAACCTGAAGCCGGCGCTGGACGTCATTTACTCCATAGCTCTGGCCCAGGGGATTCTCTTCTGTTACAAGACCATCTTTTCTCTCTCGGAGAGGAAGATAATGGAGCATGTAGCCAGCAATTACAAGTTCAGCGATCTGGCACGCGATCCTCTTTTGGACTACTTAGAGGAAACCAGGATGGGATGCGAGAAGGACGTGTCGTTCCGTAGGGGAAGGAACCTGATCACGTATGCCGTCGACCTGATGGAGTCCAAGTCACCTGACAGGTACATCTCTGGAACAAGGATCCTGGACGCTCTCATCGGTTTACAGGCACCGTCTTCGAGGTCGAAAGATTCACAACTGCTGGAGCAGCACAGGTTGATGAAACAGCTTCTGACTGCTGGTAACATCATCCACAAACTTGTACAGACGCTGAGCTTGAGAGGCCCATATGACAGGGAGACCAGGGTGTGCGCCGCGAGGATACTGGCGCACGTCGCCGGCGAGATCCATCTGGAGGAGCTCCCGCGAGGGATGCAGTGCATAGCTTCCCTCCTCGTCACGTTCCAGGAGTACCTATCAATGGAGACTTACGAGCGAGACTGGCAACTCGAGCGCCATGGCAAACTTCTTGTTCTTGGGTGTGAGGATCCTACCGACAGGACGACGCACGAGGGTGATGCCGGTGGCTACAAGCAGCTGGTTTTGCTAGGCTTACACATCCTCGGGAAGCTCACCGCCGACGAGCACAACTGCAGGGTCATGAGTCGTGACACCGACGGCGGTCTCGTCGCGATGATCACGGCACCAGTCAGCTCCAAGGGATTCCACGACGACCATCATGAGGAGTGGGCCAGCATAGCAGACGGACTTCTTCAGCTAATACACCAGCTCATGGCTGCTCCGGCGAAGTCACACGAGGAGGAGAAGCTGCAACTGCAAATCAGAAGCAGCAACCAAGCAATCAACACCGTTGAGAGTATTCTCAAGTGTCCACAGTGCTATAGCCTGTACAAACAAGCCGTGGAGATACTGCTAATAGATATTCATGTGGATACGTCTTCCATTTTGGCCGCCAGCGAAAGCAGAGAAAATTTCATTAGGGGCCTGTTGAGCATCTTTGTTGATCAACAAAAGCAGAGCTCCATCACAGAGTTGACAGGTCAAATGCTGGTGGACATGCTGTCTTCCGAGGGTGAAAACAATGACAAGATTATCTTGGATCAAGATCACAAGTTATCCGACAGTGGTGAAAATCTCACTGCTTCTCTTGTTAATGCCAAAAGCAGCGTTAGCAGAATACATGCCGCCGATATCCTGAAGCATCTATGTAGTTATTACACCAACGATGACGAACTTCTCAACTATCTCAAGAAAGCAATGAAAGACAGCATAAAAAAGGTAATCTGTATCTACAAGCAAAACACAACGACGCTTTGTTTACTATTTCTACTAAAACTAAAATCATACTCTCTGTTTCACATTGTTTAATGTTTTGACTTTTTCGTGACCAAATTTATAAAAAAAGGTATCAACAGCCATAACACCAAATTAGTTTCATTAAATTTATTATTAAATATATTTTGTTTGTAATTGGTTTTGTGTTGAAAATGTTGCAATATTTTTTATAAACTTGATTAAACTTAAAAAAATTTAATTTAGAAAAAAATCAAAACGTTTTATAATATAAAAAGGACGGGGTGATCTTGTTTTTGCTCCCTTTGTGAAAATAGTATATGTTTACGTACTACTCCCTTTGTTTCAGATTACAAGACGTTTTGACTAAATTTATAAAAAAAAAATCTAGTAACACCTAAAAGACCAAATTAGCTTCATTAAATCCATCATTGAATATATTTTGATAGTATCTTTATTTTGTGATTAAAATATTACTATATTTTTCTATAAACTTGATCAAACTTTAAAAAATTTGATTCAGAAAAAAGTCAAAACGTTCTACTATCTGAAACAAAGGAAGTAGTAAAACAAAATGACGCTATGTTTACTATATCTACTACTAAAGCCATATAGACATGCTGTGTGTGTGTGTAATACGGGGTGATCCCGGCTCAATCCCTTTGTCAATCTGATACATAATACTGCCAACTTTAATTTTAGGTGCTCAAAGCAATACTTCCTGAAGAGTCGAATGGAGAAAAAATACAAGCAGTAACAGAAGAAAGTAACACCAAGTTTTCGGCACCAGATACGGACGTAGAAGCACAAAACTCTGGCCTTTCTTCACAAGATACTGACCAGCAGAATAACAACTCTGCTTCTTCTAATCGTGAGCAAAATGGCGAGCAGATCAGCGAGGCCATGAAACTGCAGGAAGCCTTGTTATCTCTATGTGATAAAATATGCGGCACATGGATCAGTGCAGATCCAGATTTCGGTCGTAAGTTGGATCTAAAAGCTGCGGAGTTTTGTTCAAAACAAAAGAAACCTGTGAGGGCCTTCGCATCGCTGGTGAAAGAAGCACAGGAACGTCTGGACAAGAAGAAAGCACAAGAATTGCCTGCAACCAACGTTTCTGCTAGCTCTTCTTCAACGGCTACCTGACTGAGCAAGGTTGAGTAAACTGCATATTCATTAGCAGTATGGCATGTATGTTAATCGGTAACAGTTTCACCGATATGGGAAAATGTTCTTGCTGTGAGGTCATTCCGCGTGCATCCTTTTATGTGTGTATTTGTCCGTGCGGGTGTGTTCTGTGGTCGTGAATGTATATTTGTGGTATTATGCATAAATAAATAAATCGACCTACAGTATTATTGTGCATTTATTTTCTGAAGGACAAGATGGCGTTGCTTATGTTGCAATTTTGGTCCACCTGTGAGGTAATCTCAACTAACGTGTTATTTTCTTGTCATTCTCCTCAATAAATTCCGTGACCATTAATTCGCCCGTGGGGTGGAAATTAAAGACATAAAAAATACATTTTTACATACTAGTGTTATATCCGTGTGTTATAATAGAATCTGAGATAAAATATAGTTTTACATGGTTTAATTTTTTGTTTTTTCATTTTTTTTAGTAGGCGGTGAGAACACCGATTTTTTCTGATACGTGCCGTGGCGCTCTCTGGGTCGAGACCACCCGGCCGTACTAAGTGTCTTCCCTGTGTGCTGTGGTTTATGGTTGTCAACTGTAGCTGGTTTATGTAGTGAACGGCAGCTAACGCATATAGGAGAGTATTATAGTACTAGCCATTGAAATCCTCGCACGCATGTACAGCTTAATTTCATTTCGAAACAAAGGTCGCCTCACACTACGCAGCAGCCAATCTAGGACCAAAATAGAAGATGGGCTCAAAGTGTTACCCCAATATAGTAAATTAAGAGACATGCCTTATGTAAGTCAAATTTAACACATATATGATCAAATTGAAGGAAAAAAAAGTAACAAAATTAAAGGAGTACGTAACTTACCGATACTAAGTGTATTCCCTCATATCTTAATAAGCACTTGAACTCGTTCGTGAGCATAATTCTCTATTGTATTATTTGTTGTGCTAGATGGGTGCTATATAATCAGTTTGAGGGGTATTTACTTGAATTTTATAGGATCGAAGATAAGAACCAAGTCTACCAGAGAGGGTGAATAGTAGGAACATCAAAATTCAAAATCTTTTGCGGAATAAAAGAAACCCTTAAACCTGGATAGAGTGCACCGGTTAGCGTCGTACGTCTGTCGGTAGAACCATCATCTCGCTGCTGCGCTCTTGTCAGATGAACCGTCGGAATTTAGAAGAAAACACACCAAAGATACTATTCAAAGGAGACTAACTTTATTACATTAAGATATGTTTACAAAACACATACAAAGCACTTCTCTCTCTCAAAACTAAACCATATCTTTTCTATTTTTCAAAAGTTATGGCCATAGGGTCTAAGATGCATGGGATTCAATATTTTTTTCACTATTTTACATGCTTTTTAAAATTCTTTCAACACGAGAAAATGCTTTTAAAGCTTTCTAGAAAATTCAGAAGAAGCCTAATAAATTCAATTTACCTCTAATCACTCTAGTTTAACAGGTTATAATGCTTTTGGATGCTGCGTTGGAAACTGACAGTAGTAGATTCTTGAAGCAATACGCAAACAGGTGTAGGAAAAAGTTTATTTTCGATAGGTTAGTTAGCGAACCCAACCGTGAGGAAATATAGAAACCATCACGAAATCTCAAGAGCTTCATAGTGAGTTTTCACTTCGAAGTTTGAGAAGTAGAGGGGACAAGATAGCTAGGTTTCAGCACACATGCAACAGAATAAGGAATTTATCCTACAGAATATCTCTATGACAAACAATTTTCAGGGACCGCCAACGGTCTGCATTATGAAGATCAGCTGATTAGTTAATCTACTTCATCAACTGGTTTCCATTCACAGTGTGCTAGCTGGTGTAGTTGCCACATTTTGTTCCTTCATATTTTCCAGAAGACCCTGTGCTTGTTTCACGAGAGAACCAAGAATGCTTACAGGTTTCATTGCGCTATGGTCGCTGCTAGAGAACATCATGAAAGCTTCCAGTTCAAACATCTCTTTGGACATCTTTAGCTCTTCTTCAACGGCTACCTGACTGAGCAAGGTTGAGTAAACTGCATATTCATTAGCAGTATGGCATGTATGTTAATCGGTAACAGTTCCACCGAAATGGGAAAATGTTCTTGTTGTGAGGTCATTCCGCGTGCATCCTTTTATGTGTGTATTTGTCCGTGCGGGTGTGTTCTGTGGTCGTGAATGTATATTTGTGGTATTATGCATAAATAAATAAATCGACCTACAGTATTATTGTGCATTTATTTTCTGAAGGACAAGATGGCGTTGCTTATGTTGCAATTTTGGTCCACCTGTGAGGTAATCTCAACTAACGTGTTATTTTCTTGTCATTCTCCTCAATAAATTCCGTGACCATTAATTCGCCCGTGGGGTGGAAATTAAATACATGCAAAAAAAAGTACATTTTTACATACATAGTGTTATATCCGCGTGTTATAATAGAATTTGAGATAAAATATGGTTTTCCATGGTTTAGTTTTTTGTTTTTTCATTTTTTTAGTGGGTGGTGAGAACACCGATTTTTTCTGATACGTGCCGTGGCGCTCTCTGGGCCACGACCACGCGGCCGTACTAAGTGTATTCCCTGTGTGCCGTGGTTTATGGTTGTCAACTGCAGCTGGTTTATGTAGTGAACGGCAGCTAATGCATATAGGAGAGTATTATAGTACTAGCCATTGAGATCCTCGCACGTATGTACAGCTTAATTTCATTTCGAAACAAAGGTCGCCTCACACTAGGCAGCGGCCAATCTGGGACCAAAATAGAGGATGGGCTCAAAGTGTTACCCCATATAGTAAATTAAGAGACATATGCCTTATGTAAGTTAAATTTAACACATATATGATCGAATTGTTGAAAAAAAAGTAGCAAAATTAAAGGAGCACGTACCTTACCGATACTAAGGCTATTCTCAGTGGACAGTTTCACTTCACTGTTTCCAAAACCGTGAAACTATAAATGAAATAACCTCTCTCAGTGGAGAGTTTTATTTCATTGTTTCTAAGAACAATCACACCATTTAATTACTGCATGAAACTCCCATGAAACTGCTACTGAAAGTACTTTAGAGGTTTTACTGCAGCCATGATGAAACAAAGATGTCTCAATGGAAGTTTCATCCGATTTTCAAGACATTGGAAACAGGTTGGACTAGTTTCATGGTGATGAAACTAGGATCACTTCTCTCCTCTTAAATAGCATGCCATGTCATCATATTTGCTAATGTGACGTCCTATTTAATGCCCATGAAACTCTCATGAAACCCCCATTGAAAATAGCCTAAGTGTATTCCCTCAGATCTTAATAAGCACTTGAACTCGTTCGTGAGCATAATTCTCTATTGTATTATTCATTGTGCTAGATGGATGCTATAATCAGTTGAGGGGTATTTACTTGAATTCTGTAGGATTAAACATAACAACCAGGCCTATCAAAAGGGGTGAATGATAGAAACACTAAAAACCAAAATCTTTTGCGGAATAAAAGAAACCCTTAAACCTAGATACAGTGCATCGGTTAGACCGTCTCTGTTGTGCTGGTCTGACCGCCGTATGTACACCGGTAGAACCGTCGCCTCGTTGCCGCGCCCTTGTCAGATGAACCGTCGAAATTCAGAAGGATACACACCGAAGATGCTTTTCAAAGTAGATCAACTTTATTACATCAAGATGTGTTTACAAAGCACAAACAAAGCACTTCTTTCTCTCAAAACTAAACTTATCATTTTCTCTTTCAAAAGTTATGGTTATAGGGTCTCAACCCTTATTTATTTATATCTAAAATCTCCTATACAAAGTAGGAGTAGAACTCCTAATCTTACTAAGACTCAACTATTAGTTCTACTAGGACTCAACTCTTAATCCAAGTAGGACTCAACTCCTAATCCAAGTAGGACTCAAACTTTCTAATCTTAGACTCCTATCCAAAATAAACTTCTCTTTTCATACGCACATAATTTCTCTTGTATGCCATATAAAATCTTCACCTCTATATGCATTGATCTCTAGCATTTAGTATCCCGCGTGATCTCTCGATCATCCGGACATCAATTTCTCACAAGTCGACTCCCAATCCATCATTGGTAATACTCCCGAGGCCTCAAGACTCACCTATACATGCAAAAACAAAGAAACCATATGCGAGCATAAGTTCTTTTCAGCTTGACTCACATTAGCATACGCACTCACAACAACATCCACAGTTATTTTCAAACTAAATTCCATTAAATAAATCATTTGTAAAACCAATTATTCATCATAAAAATAATTAATCATGACAATGATTTTACAATCTCCCTCTTGATGAACACGTTGGCAAACCCTTAAAAATGTGATTTAGTGTTTGAAAATAAAAAATCAAAAGAATTGGTAAAAAAATAAAAAGCACTCAAGGATCAAAAGATTTACTAAAAAAAAATGATAAAAAGCACTGAAGGCACAAAAGATTTGCTCAAAAAGAAAACTTCTCCTCCTTTTTAAAAGAAAGAAATTCCCTTTTATAAAAATTTGCATCATTTTGTATCGTTCTCCCCCTTTTGACAATGATTTCATTAAGAAGTTCATATTTTTTTCGAAACCTTTGAAGTATACCTAAATCAATTCAAGAACATGTGTTGTAACGATAAGGGAGATAAAGTAATCAACTAGCTAACAAGCATAAATTAGAATATAAACAAAAACCAAGGACATTACAAATAAGTTCAAATCAGCATTAAAGATTCATGTATTCGAACAATTTATAATATAATATAATCACTAGTGCATATGTTGAAAGAAAAAACCCCCACACATAGACAAGCTAAACTAAATACTCTTTCTCAAAACTTGTCCTTTACAAGAGAATTTTTATCAAATTTAGTTTTTGAGATTTTGCTCACATAACTTTTTAATAGCGCAAAAATAATTATCTCAATTATGTCCGGGTATGTCATTATCATGAATAATGTTTCCAAGGATTCGGCACCCATTATTTTCTTTACTTCGGATACGTCCTTATCATAAATACTGTTTCTAAGGATTCAGTATCCATTTTTTCTCTCATATAAGCATATATTTTTTTACTTGAGGAATCTCTAGAGCATTTGAGGAGTAAAAATTTCAGTAAGCATACATATAAGCATAATCCCTCCAAATTAGAACAAGTGTCAATATTGCATATTTACTTAATTCAAGTAAAAGAATTTAAGTGTCATGTATTATCTCCCTTAAAAAAACATCAAAGGCTCATATAAATATTAGAATGCACACAAGCTAAACTAGTGACCAAAAGAGCTTACTCATATTGCTAGTAAGCACAAGAATATACTAGAGATAAAAGTTAAAGCTCTTCTTTTCTCATCGTTTTAACCTTCTTTGTTTTCTTTTATTTTATAAAAATTTAAAGCAATAAAAAGCATAAAAACTCCCCCTCAAATTATGCCAAAAGGATGAATAATACCCAATTTTCGCCGAAGAAACGCATAGTGAGAAGAATCCAAAGGCTTAGTGAAAATGTTTGCCAATTGCAATTTAGAATCAAGAAATTTCAATTCAACACCTCCTTTCTCAACATGATCCCTCAAAAAGTGAAAACGAATATCAATGTACTTAGTGCGTGAATGTTGTACCTAGGCTATACAAGGTTGCATGTAGAGATGGCAACGGGGCCCAGTTTCCCGTTTTCGCGCGGAGAATTCTCCTATTAGGAGATGAAGATGGTAGTAATTTGTTATCTACAGGGAATCATATGGAGGAAAATTACTCCCCATTGGGTCTGGCGGGGGCGGGTATGACCCTCTACCCCCTGTCCCCGGCCCCCATGGCCATATGGAGGCCTAGGCGCCCAACCGGCCCATAAAAACAAGGCCTAATGGACGAAGTGTATAAGCAAGATGCCTAAATCCTAACCCACAAGCCTCCATGGCTCCACCGCCCGTCGCCTAGTCTCAACTCCCAACAGATCGAGATTCGAGAGTCGAGATGGGCGGATGACCAGAGGCTGGAGCCCACCACAAGGCCGCTGCTCGCTGTTTGCTGCCAGTTTGCCGCCCGCTGTCCGCCAGCCTGTGGCCCGCCGTCTCTCTCCTGGTCTCCTTTGCTGTGCATCGTAGAGCTCCAACCTCGAGGGGACTCAAGAGCCCAATAGGCAGCAGCTGCAGAGGTGCCTCATGGCTTCTCCTTCCCCGCCCCTAAGCTCGGACGACGACAAAGGAAGGTGAGCACACCAAGAAATTCCTACCCCCTAAGCTCGGACAGCGACAAAGGATTGCGGGGACGGAGACTCCACGAGGATAAATTTCCCATGCGGAGGGCAGGGATGGGAACAATGTTCTCCCCGTAGCAATTGGCAGGGGTAGGAGCGGGGAAATTTCTGATTCACGGCGGTGGGTATGTGGATGTATTACCCGGCGGGGAATACCTTGTTGCCATCTCTAGTTGCATGTTGGTCTAGCTTATCCATATTTGTGTCATCTTTAGCCATGTGCCCTATATCTTAGTGGTGACATTTCAAGATATTAGACTTGGTACCCTATATTGGCCATATCATCTTTGATAGCCTTAATAGACCTGGTAGTCATGAGTATCAGAAACGGTAGGTATCGAAATTGATATCTATGTGTACTATTTATAATACATATAGGTATCATACCTAGTACCAAGGTATCAAAAATGGATCTATTTAATTTTTTAGAGATACTTTTATATAGAATTTTTTTTTAAAAAATATATCGTTTAGCAGTTCGGAAAACGTGCTTATAGAAAACGAGGGAAGAAGCCAAAAGACAACCGGCTGTTTCAAACAACCCCTAAGCTTGCCTCGATAAGCGCACATAGACTCAACACAGTGGCCACTGGCTAACCGTATACCGTTGCTGCACGAGAACGTGTTTTCTCCAGGCCACACATACACAACCTAATATGTATCTATTACAGGTTAGGTGTCTAGACTTATTTGGCCTATATCATCAACCCATATATTTTTATTTTCAGCCCACTTATATACTTATAATCCTATATTCCGCACAAGCTCAGAATCTTTTAAATATATACAAGCTTTATATGATTAAACCGTAATTTATACATGGATACTTTATGCACATAAACTTTATTCACATAAACTTTATCCATAAATAATAAAATCTGTGATGATAAACTTTAGATTTAGACTTGCATCATACAATGTACAAAGGCCGAAAGAGAAAATGGACCAAGAAAAAAAAAGAAAAGAAGGCCCATTCGCACACCGATAAACCGCGCGGCATTAGTTCATTAGGAATTTCGCCAGCCCTGTGCCATCCAATCAGATCAGCGTAGCCACGCCCCGGGCGCAGGAGAGCTCATCTTGTACTCGTCTCCGGATGTTAAATCTGCATCGTACGATTTCCTTAAACTATACCATCAAACGCATGGTACGGCGTTTTCTAGCTACTCTATTAAATTATGATAAATACTGAATTTGAAGCTCTAACACAACATTAAATTCGTACTTATTTCGAATTTAGAATTAATAGTATGAAATAAAGTAAGAAAGGATTCACTTGCCGTTCGTCTAAAGATGGCACAAACATTTAAGTACACACTGAAGATCGAGTGAGATCAATTTGTACTATAATTTTGTAAGCTTATAATGAAATAGGCAGTGTAGTAATTGGTGCTTCTGTTATAATTAAATACACGTAACAATTTTAGCATAAATATACTAAATGAAGATTTTATTTATAAGAATGGATTATTATCGATCCTGAAGCTAACTAATATATATATATAAAATACACGTTGGACATCTTGAGGTTACCTCCTGCAGCAGATCTACCATGTAGTCCGTCCTACTAACTCGTTGGTTCTAAAGAGAAATTAACTGTTGTTAGCTAAGGCTGCCTTCCGGAGGATAGGTTAACGGAAATTTTTGGTGTATGTAAGACGAGATAAGCCATTAGCGTATGATTAATAATTATTATAAATTAAAAAAAATAAATTTATTTAATTTTAAAGTAATTTTAGATAGAAATTTTTTTAAAAAATATACCCTTTAGCAGTTCGAAAGCATGCTTACGAAAAAGAAGAAAGTTTTTACCCTCAACACGTAGTACTAACGGTACCTAAAGCAAGATAACAAATAAAAAAACAAAACCGCAAAAGAATTGCGCTGCTATGCAAAATTTCATTCATTTGTTGTGCTGGTTTTTTTTATTGCCCATGTAGACTTCCTCCACACAAAAAAGGATGTGAAGGAAATAAGGTCAAAATAAAAATAAATTCCATTCAGTAATTAAGTCCAATCCAACGAACGTGTTGAGAACAGATCTGTGATAACTAACGAAATAATCAATATCGACATACAGAGCAGTACATCCTCATGGCTCGCAGGAGCGGCGGCAGTACAGCAGCAAGATCGATGCCATCACCATGTGCATTGTTTAAATGAGCAAATTTTAGCTTGATATTGTTAGGGCTGAAAACGGTCGGAAAAATTTCCAAACCGGCCGATGCCGTTTTCTGGATTTTACCGACCGTTTTCCGTTTTTTCGGTACTAGTCGGAAATGATCCGGAAAACGGTATCGGGGTCTCGGAAACGGTATCGGAAATGGTTTCAGTAGTTTATCGGCCATTTCCGAAGTTTACCGTATTTATTTGAAAATTTACCGATGGTACTGATTCGATACTGATTCGGAAATGAAATTTATATACTGTTGACAGTGAGGCTCACTGGATAAGGCCGAGGCCGAGGCCGGAGGCGGCGGTGGAGCTCGGAGACGGCGTTGGCGGCCGAGGCCGGAGGCGGTGGGGGAGGCCGAGGGTGGCGTCGGCTGTGGAGGCCAAGGCCAGAGGCGTCGGCGGCCGAGGCCGGAGGCGGCGGCGGCGGGGGAAGGGGGGGCGGACACCGGCGGCGACGGTGGAGGCCGAGGCCGGAGGCAGCGGTGGAGGCCCGAGGCCATCGGCGGCCGAGGCCGGAGCGGTGGCGCGGGTGGACACCGGCAGCAGCGGTGGAGGCCGAGGCCAGAGGTGGCGTCGGCGGCCCGAGGCCGGAGGTGGCGGTGGAGGCCCGAGGCTAGAGGCAGCGGTGGACACCGACGGCGTCGGCGGCCAACGGCGGATCGGTGGCACGGCGGGGCAGAAAAAGCAAAGAGGAAAGAAAAAGCAAAGTTTCGCAGGCACTTGGGCTAGTATGAAACTTAGTTTTTTTTCCCTAGTCCTAAGGGGTGAAATTGGCTACCATAATGGAGTACGTATTTTTTTCAGCAAGATATGAGCTTTTGGGGTAAGGGTTATGACTATAAATTCGAAAAGACCAACCAGTTAGAACCCTGGCGCAAGAGGGAAGAAAGAGCGGCACAGAATAGGTTTTCTTAACTCTTCTGGAGATTTCTATCCTTTATTCCTCTGTAATTCAACTAATAGCAAATGTATAGAATACAAAACGAAACAAACGAAACTAGACGAAACGGAATATACCAATACCGTTATCTGTTTCGTTAAGCAAACGGAACTACAGTCAGTTTCGTTAATCTGTTTCGTTACAGTAACGAAACTCAAAATTCCGATCGTCACCATTCTGTTATGACGAAACGGAACGAAATAACGTTTATTTTTTCTTCGGTTGACAGCGCTAGTCCCAACGGCGCCAAGGCTTGGAGACCCGACGACGACCTAGGGCGAGCTGAGTCACCAAAACTTCTCGGGTGGATGGGACAAGCTAGAGGGGTATACCCAGTGGCGGCGGGTATTGGTCTTGGACATTGTCACATTGTCATCGTTTTTGTATGTTGTTATGTTGAACAATTATTGACATTGTTTTCTGTGATGGGTGATTATAATGTGATATCGCTATTATTATGTTTAGTGATTATGTGAGTTACTGTAGACATCACATATGAGGTAAAGTTATTTCCGATCCGAATTCATGGATGTCCAACCGATATCGATGAATTTCCGACCGAGTAACTCCGTTTTCGATGTTTGCGAATTTTTCGAAGCCGTTTCTATTTTCAACATTACCGTTTCCGATTCCGATTCCGAGTATAAAATATAGAAATAGAAATAATTTAAGAATTTTTCCGACTATTTTCGACCGTTTTCAGCCCTAGAGATTGTGGCCTGAGCAGAAACGTCAATGGAGTCTCCGATCGAGACGAAACACGACTGGAGCGACGGGCCGTGATGAAGTCCAAATAGCTCTGAAGTTTCGATTGGAACGGCTGCGACCGCCGGCGAAGTTTCGCGTGCCACGTTTCCCATCTGTTAGTGAGAAGGTGAAATAGAATTATATTATACGTACATCACGGTAACACAGATTGGATGGGCTTCAAATTAGCCCAAAATATTAGACGTGTATTAGATTATTTTAAAATCTACGGTTATAATATTACGATCCATTTAATATTATAAGATGGAAGCTCTTAAAAAGTGTTTAATTAGTATAGAGGTATAGATAGATTTTATAGGAGTGAAGACTTGCCAACAGCTTGAAGTGTATAAGATGTAAGCGGATAGATTGTGCAACTTACATTCTCTATATGACATGAGCACAAGGCATGCACTTGATGAAAGATGTGTAATATCCTGGCTCATTCGTACTCTAGTTTGGCCCGTGTGATTTTTGGATCCGGTTTAGACCCGTTAGGCCCAAGTATAAGTTTGGTGAAAATAGTCCCACATGGAAGGCCTAGATAGGTTTGGGTCAGCTTATATACCCAATTCACTTCAACCAAAGTACCTCTGGGTTAATCCTTTTACACGAAACGATTACA
Organism: Oryza meyeriana var. granulata; assembly: GCA_003991445.1. Lineage (NCBI taxonomy): Eukaryota > Viridiplantae > Streptophyta > Magnoliopsida > Poales > Poaceae > Oryza > Oryza meyeriana. The sequence continues at coordinate 477,808 of RYFJ01000535.1, forward strand.
AAATTGTAAGTGGGGTTCTATGCGAACGTGGCCTATGTGGATTTGGGGCTAGGGTGTTACGGGTGGTATCAGATCTTCAACCCACGCTGCACGGATGTGTGTGAGATCCTCCTGAGGTATTCGCTTGTTGAGTGTGTCAGCCTATGAAGGATATCCACGAAACAAGAACAAAAGTGTAAGTGGGGTTCTATGCGAATGTGGACCCACTCGACGTGTAGATTGGGCTATGCGGATTTGGGCCTGGGATGTTACAAATGTATGACACAAGATGTGCTATATGCAAGACGTGCAATACAAGGTGTAAATTACAAAGAGGTTGTAAGCATGCATGGTTGTGCTCGAAGACAAAAGACACTATGGAGCAGAAAATAAGGACAAAAGTATAAGTAGAGTACTATACGAACGTGGACTCATTCACGTGTAGATTAGGCTATGCATTTTTTAGGCTGGGGTGTTACATGATGTATGACACAAGATATGCTTTTTGCAAGACATACTATGCAAGGTATTAATTACAAAGAGGTTATAAGCATGCATGGCTACGCTCAAAGATAAAAGGCACCTACTATAGCAGAAAATGAGGACAAAAGTACAAGTGGCAGGTGCTATGCGAACGTGTGCCCACTCAATGTGTAGATTAGGCTATATGGATTTTGGGCTGGAGCGTTACAAGATGTGCTATATGCAAGACGTTCAATGCATGGTGTAAATTACCGAGAGATTGTAAGCATGTATGGGTGTGTTCAAAGACAAAAGGCACTATGGAGCAGGACCACCATGTGCATGAATCTCGAGCATCCAGGAAATGAATTGCAAATTGATGAACATTCATGCTCTATACACACACTGAAACCTGGCCTTGTTCTATTCACACGTCTTGCTGATCTCCTTAGTGTTGCTAAAGTTGCATGCGATCTCGAATATGTAGACAATCAAAGCATCAAAGTGAGCTACAGGGAGCTATTTATATGCTCTTAGGTGAAGGTCTTGGCTACCACCAGCCTACCAGGAGCTTTACTTGCTGCGTAGCAACCAACAGCTGCGCGGCTTGCTTCCAAGCCATCCCAGCTAGGCTCTATGTACTGCGCTGCTTATGATCACTTGCGTTCTCGAGCTCAGAGTGGGCTGGTTTTGTTGTACTCTATGTACTCCGCTGCTTGTGATCACTTGCGTTCTCGAGCTCTGAGAATTATAGGGCCTCTAGCTTTGAGAATCATACTTTATTTTTGGAAGCGACAACCGCTTTCAGTTGATGACTCCGAATTGCCGGAGGTATTTCACATCAATTGCTATGCCATGTTTCATGGGGTTTGGGTCTCCTTGTGCTTACATGGACTACTGTCGTCCTGCTCGGCGGCTTCGTCTCCGTTCTTCGGATGAAAGATTTCTGGTGTCTCACAGGGATTACCCTCGTACAGGTGGCCGAGTAAGTCTTTGTGTCTTCACTTTCCATGCATCTTTACAGCTTAATTTTCTAGTTAATCTGAAGAAATATTTTATAATATTTACTAATTTCTTGCTAAAAGAAAAATGGTCAAGGTTTTAATACAAATAGCGTCCAATGACAAGTACGTGGAAATTGAGGATGTGTATAAGGGCCATTTCTTACAACCATACGCATTTAAATAAGGTCTAAACTTGACTGACCTCGCTGGGTCAACTGACCACAGCCCACTAGTAGCCTCCTCCTCTGAGTAATAGTAACAGCTTCTCACTAAGCTAGTTCCCAGTCGCCCAGTTGTTCGTTTTCTTGTGTAATCTCAATCTGTAAGGCCAATTAGCCCTTTTCTCCCTTCTAATATATTCAGCAAATCTCCTGCCGCTTTGAGTTCAAAAAAAAGAGGAAAGGACATTACTACAAACAAGACATTTTAAAAATGCAAGAGCACACGAGATGTGTCGATGTTTTACACCGGCAATATGAATATGAGGCTACCCGGTGGATGGAAACTTGATAGATTACAAAGGAACAGGGAGAGATTTTATACTGGTTCAGACCCTCGATGTGAGGTAATACCCTACGTCTAGTTGTGGTATTATTCCTTTGAGGTTTGTGGCGATCAATGATCTCCTCTTCTCTCTTGCCCTCATGGGGCGCCCTGCCTTCCCTTATATACTGGGGGACAGGGGTAAAAGGTAGGAATCCCAGCCGGATACGGCCAAGAGATTTCCTTCTTAGAGATACATCTTATCCGGCTAAGATTGTGTATTCCTTTTTGTACAAGCCACGATCTACCGGGTGCTACTATATCTCTAACTACAAGACTCGGCCCATCCTCTAACCTAGTGACCCATATGCTTGTGATGAGGTATCCGGGGCTCATGGCCTCCACAGTAACCCCTGAGACCTTCATAGTTGAGTCATAGCTGATGCCGAGTGCTTATCTTCCATGGTGAAGATTACCCGGGTGCATTGCCCCCGAGTACTCTTTGTCCGAGTGCATCTTCTTCCCGATTCCTACTTCATGTCAGTTGGCAGCGAGGCTATGAAGGGCTTCATGTAGATGTATAAATAGTGTGCGCCGAATAGGTGCACCTATTAGGTGTAGCCCCCGACTTTGTGCTTAATTGTGAAGACAATTAAACATAAAGTCAAGGATCTTTAACCTGGAAGTCTTTCCCGAGTAGTATACTACTGGTTTATGAGACTCTTCGGTATCATGTCAACCGGAATATGATTTATATTCTTGCCGAGTAGCATGCCACTCGTATATAGGATTTTTCAGCTTTGTGTCAGCCGGAAAGGGGGTTTATAGTCTTTCCCGAGTGGCGTCCCACTCGAAAGTTAGACTCTTCAGCATCATGTCAGCTGGAAAAGATATTTATAGCTCTCCCGAGTAGTGCACTACTCGAAAGTTAGACTCTTCAGCGTCATGTCGGCTGGAATAATGTTGCTCATGGCAACTGTTGGCCAAGCATGTAGGCCGAGTACTACTTTATGAAATTAAATCCATTGCATGGTCAGGTGTACTCGAGAAAGATACCTGCGTCTTCAATGTTAATGAAGACCAGCTTGTGATCCTTATAAAGATGTATCCTCGATACCTAGTGGATAAGACAGATACCCAAACAAATGTATTTAGCAAACAGGCTCTCATGAAGCATATCTGTTTACCTCATCGGTTCCTGTTAGTAGCATCAGCACTGTAATTTTAACCCAGCCTGCGAGCGGCCCTTATTGAGCGTGCTACTGTTGGAACTCATATCTTGATGGCCCAGCACCAACTGTGTAGGCCCAAGCCCATTAGTCGGCACAGGCTCTATAAAGGTCGGGGGAGAGAGAAAAGATTCCTCTATCTTCCCCAAGCGACCAATCGTTTCATCTTCCCAGCTCCGCGCCGAAATTTCGCCTCCTGCTCCGCTAGGGTTCGCCATTGCTACTCCTCCCCATTGAAGCTCGAGCGATTCCGCTTTCTTTCGTCCGTTCCAAGCCCCCGAGTGCATTTCCCCCAAATTTCCTTTCCCCCCAGCCATGCCGAAGGTTCTAGGTTTCATTGGGGCATCGGAGGAGGCGTGGCCGACTTCAGATTGCAGTCGGTCGAAGCTAGAAAGCCTGGAGAGATCGTTGCGGCTGCAAAGCCGTGACATTATCCGCTGGCGTCCGGCTGAGGGTGAGTCGACTCCGAATCCCCAAGCCGGCGAAACTGTTGTTTTCGCCTCTTTCTTTGACCGGGGCTTGTTTCTTCCCTCTTCTGAGTTCCTCCGCCGTCTGCTCAACTTTTATGGATTGGAGTTGGTAAATCTGAATCCCAACTCGATTTTGCAAATCTCTATCTTTGTGACTCTTTGTGAGTGCTATCTGGGTGTAGAGCCCCATTTTAATTTCTTCAGACATTTGTTCCACATCAAGCCCCAGCCCTCCAAGAATAAGATCTAGGTGATTGGAGGGGCTGGCCTTTAGTTGAGAAGCGAGATGAAGAAAATATATATAGATCTTCCTTTGAAGTCCTCCTTGGAAGGTTGGCATAAGGAGTGATTCTACTGTTCTGATCTGAAACCCTCCCTTCCTCCATTCACCGGAAAGCCCCCGGCAGTCTTGCCCAGTTGGTTATCAGATCCAACCTTTGAAGAGATAGGCTAGTTGCATCAATTGCTGGAGAGGCTAGAGAAATTTAAAGAAGCCGGCCTGACCGGCCCCTGGGTGCCAAACGTTTCCTGACTCGGCACATCCAGCCGCTGAAGCTGAGGAGCGAGTTCTGCTGGGATTACCAAGGGAAGAACGACCCTGACCGAGAAAGCCGAGAGGTGATTGACCAGCAAAAGTGAGCGAAATAATATTGTTCACCTTATTTCTCCAATGAGGTGATCAAAACCGAGGACGCCGGAGCGCTGCATCGGCAGCTTATACCAGAATCCGGCCTTGTCCCGAGGTAACCTCTGTTTTTCTTCTGTGATGAATGCTTGTAGAGATATATCCGTAATCACCCAGCATTGTGTGATGTTATATTGTTGAATCGTTTGCAGTGGTGCAAGGAGTTTGATGAGGACTCTCGTCCACTATTGGCCACCAAATCGAAGAAGAAGAGGCCGAGAAGTCCTTTTGCTGCCCAACCCGACTCCGAGAGAGCGGGAAAGAAACCAATTGTTGATCGGGGCAAGGGGAAGGTTGTGAAGCCGAGCGCCGCTGCCGGGCGTTTGAAGATAAAGGACTCCGCCAGCACAGCACCCAAGCCATCAAGCCCCAGACCGGGACCAGCGTGGTCAAGCTCAGCAACGTCGAGCCCAACCCAAGCGCGGCCGACTATAAGGTCGACCCTAGCGCCGCCGAGCGCCCGAGCGCCCGTGCCCAGCCGACTACACCGCGAACGGAGCCGACTAGGACAGAAAATCCATCGCCGACCGCTGCGCCCTCAGGCTCGATAGCCAGAGCCCTCCAGTGCTGCCCCCTGGATCTCCTGGACAGAAGCTCAAGTTCTCCAAGAGGTAGGCCATTCTGGGTCTTCTGAAAGATCAATGTTCGACGTTGTAGCGCCTTGATATTTTGACTCATTATGCAGGAAGCGGGCCGACATTGATCTGAAGGAAACCCTATTGGCCACCCCTGCTGTCGATCCTGCCCGCCCCGAACTGGCGCCAGCGAGAACACCTGCTGAGCCGACGGCGGTCTCGCAGTTGCAGAAACTGGAGACGGCCTGACCGTGAGGGGAGCTGCCGTACACGCGGGGGGGTCGACCACGGGTGGCTGCTGAAGTCGTGGCTCCAGCCCCTGAGCCCGTGCCTGTTGTTGAGGCCGTGGCTGTAGCTCCCGAACCAATCCCCGAGGCGCCGGAGGCCGCCGAGTTGGGGGCCAAGAGTCCGTCACCGTCCTGGTCGTCATCGTCATCGTCGTCGCTGTCGCCTCCTTTGGATAGACCGGACCTCCCCAGGCTCGAAGCTCCTCCTTGCAAGTTCCCGCGGACGTTCCAATGGACGGCGCCCGACGGGACCGCGAGGAGTTATAAACATGACGAGGTTGCGGCGGAGAGGGAGCGCGAAAGTTTGCTGCGCACTACACTCACCGCGTCCCAGGGGATCTAGGTATGACCATCGTTGTATTGTAGTGCTGGTCGTCTTGCTTATATGAGTGATCTGACGACTGACTCTGTTTTGCTCCGTTTTTCCCCAAGTAGAAACTTGTTGATCGCTCGGAGATGATGAGTGAAGTCTTGATCCGGGTCGCCCCCCAACTACAAGAGTTGGACCAGCTCCGGGCCTTGAAGGCCGAAGTGGAAGGGCGCAGCCAGGAGAGAGAGTCTTGGCTGAGAGAAGGCGTCGCCAAGCTTAGGAGTGAGAATTGGGACCAAGCCAAGGAGATAAGAGGTAAGCCTCCAGAATACATCTTCCTGACCAAATCCTTAATATACTTCTTCAGCTGTGTTGTCCCCGACTGCCCAGTTGTGTCTTGACTGCAACTTTGAGTTCTTGACTAATCTGTCGTGCAGCCCTCGAAGCCGAGCTGAAGGCCCGAACAGAGGGAGAAATCCAACTGAAGGAGGCCGAAGAAGCCAGGGCCAGGCTTGAGAAAGACAAGGCCAACCTGACAAAGGCCAACGCCGAGCTTGAGCGAGAGAAGGCCGAGTTGAAAGAGGCCAGCGCCAAGCTCGAGAAGGAAAAGGCTGAACTAGAGAGGACCGTAGCCAGGTGGAAGGCCGACTACGAGAGTAAGTCTCCATCCTGACAATGATCTTAACCAATCCGTTGATTACTCCATCTACAGCTTTACCTAACAAGTTTACTTGTCGGTGAACGCAGGTAGCTGCTAGAGCCAATTCCCAAGCTCAATTTCAGGCTTACGCAGAGGAGATAAGGTTCATCAGGGAGTCACGGGAGACCCTTATCGGGTCCGTGAAAGGGCTCCTTAATATCATAGATCCTCGCCCCATGGGAACCAGCTGCAGCTCCATCGCCCAAGTGGAGGCGCGCCTTGAGGATGCACCAAGTGCCCTAAAAAGGTACTTGGATGAGCACTTTGTTACTGGCGTAGCCTGAACCCTGGCAATGACCAAGTCCATCTACCCAAGGGCAGATGTTGAAGCCATCGGGGAAGGGTTTGCCGAGGAGACGACTCCTGTGGAGGCGCTGAAGCTGATAGCCGAGGCGAGGCGGACTGCAGAAACAATCACCCGAGACCTGGGTCCGTGAGAGCAATGTATCATGTAGTCGGTATGTATAAACTTTTGTAAGAACATGTGTAAATATATGCGCAATGCCGCCAAGCTCTGAATTGTTACTCAGTTGTCATTAGCTTTACCCGACTGTGTAGTCTATGCTGAGTTAGTCTATAGGAACTTAATAAAATTGTTCACCACAGGGAGCTGTACTAGGGCAGACGTAGCAAAGTCGTAGTAAAGCTTCATAACTTAAGTAAAACAGGCTTGTATATTATTGACAAAGCACATATAATACATGCAGCCCCTGACTCACTACTCGGTTGGAACAAGCGGCGTAGTGAGTCAAAAAAAACTGTACACATGAAAAATTATAAAACTGAGGTATAGAAAGGACGTAGCTGTTCTATATTCCATGAGTTGCTGATGAGTGCACCGTCTTCGGTCTTTAGTCGGTAGGCACCTGGCCGCGTGACCTTAGCTATAATGAATGGCACTTCCCAGATTGGGGATAGTGTGTGCCTGTCTTTGGTGGTTTGTATTTTTCTCAAGAAGAGATCCCTGACCAAAAAGGTGCGGCCACGGATATTGCGGTTGTGGTAGCGACGCAGGCCTTGAAGATACCTTGCTGACTAGATTGTTACGATATCTCTCGCTTCTTCCAACTAATCGAGTTCGACCAATCGGGTATTGTTGGAAATGTCTTCTGAGTAAGCCCGAACTCGCGGAGAGCCGAACTCTAACTTGGTTGGTAGCACAGCTTCGGTGCTGTAGACTAGGAAGAAAGGAGATTGCCCTGTTGCCCGATTGGCCGTGGTTCTGAGGGACCAGAGAACAGATGGGAATTCTTGTACCCACCGGCCCACGTATGGTTGTAGTCGATCGAATATCCTGGCCTTGATACCTTGTAAGACCATACCATTGGCTCGTTCAACCTGCCCGTTGCTTCGCGGGTGTGCCAAAGATGCATAGTAGATCTTGATGCCGAATTCTTCACAGAAATCTTGAAAGATGCCGCCCATGAACTGAGTACCGTTGTCGGTACTGATGCGGTTAGGGACCCCGAATCGGTATAGTATACTCATGATGAAGTCCTTTGCTCGTGTCGCTGTTATTGTTGCAACGGGTTTTGCCTCAATCCATTTGGTGAATTTATCCACTGCGACGAACAAGTGTGTGAACCCTCCTGGCGCTTTCTTAAAAGGCCCGACCATGTCGAGCCCCCATACTGCAAAGGGCCAAGAGATTGGGATTGTTTAGAGTTCTTGGGCTAGGAGATTGGTTTGTCTTGCATAGAACTGGCAACCCTCGCATGTGCGAACGATGTCTTTGGCGTCTGTTACTGCTGTTGGCCAGAAAATCCCTGCCGGTAAGCCTTTCCGACTAACGTCCTGGATGCGGCATGGTTGCCACATATGCCCGAGTGGATCGAATGCAAGATCTGCTTGCCCTCCTCGGTAGTGACGCAGCGCATGAGGACCCCGGATGCACTTCTTCGGTACAGGTCTTCTCCGACGACTAAGAAACCCTTGCTTCGACGCTTGGTTCGTTCGGCTTCACTACGATCTTCTGGGAGTTCATCGTCCAGGAGGAATTTGAGAACAGGAGTTCGCCAATCTTGACATATTTGCAGCATCTCGTTTGTGGCCGAGGTAGGTTCGTCTCTCTACTGCTTTGATACTAGTTTCTTTTGGACTGATGGCTCCATAAGTTACTCGATAAAGATCCTTGTTGGGACTGCTTCTCGCTTGGATCCCATGTTTGCCAATTCATCTGCAGCATCATTGTATTGTCATAGGACGTGTGTTATCTCCAGCCCGTCGAACTTGTTCTCCAGCTTGCAGACCTCCTGACAGTATGCTGCCATTGTGTCGTCGAGACATGTCCAGTCTTTCATGACTTGGTTCACCACGAGTTGAGAATCCCCACGCACAACCAGTCGACGTATGCCGAGTGATATAGCGATGCGGAGCCCGTGGATAAGTGCCTCATACTCGGCGACGTTATGGGAAGCCGAGAAGTGGAGTTGTAAAACGTACTTGAGTTTTCGCCGGTGGGCGACGTCAGTACGACGCCAGCCCCAGCGCCGCCGATCTGTAGAGAACCGTCGAAGTACATTGTCCAGTACTCTAGCTTTGTTGTTGATGTAGGCATTTGAACTTCCGTCCACTCGGCTACGAAGTCGGCTAGAGCTTGTGATTTGATAGCTGTCCTTGGTTGAAAGGTGATGTCGAACGCCATCAACCCCAGTGCCCATTTAACGATTTGGCCGGTGGCCTCACGGTTATGTAGGACTTCCCCGAGTGGAAACGATGTGATCACCGTGACTTGATGTGCTTGGAAATAGTGCACCAGCTTCCGAACAGTGATGAGTAGGCCATAGAGCAGCTTCTGGACCTGCGGGTATCTCGTCTTCGAGTCGGCAAGGACCTCACTGACAAAGTAGACTGGCCGTTGAACTTTTTGGATGTGACCCGGTTCGGATCGCTCGACCACTAGCACCGTGCTGACTACCTGAGTGGTTGCCGCCATATATAACATCAGCGATTCTTGGGGCATTGGTGACGCCAACACGGGGGGTGATGTGAGAAAATTCTTGAAGCCTTCGAAGGCTTGCTAGGCTTCGAGAGTCCACTGGAAATTGTCCGCTTTCTTCAATAACTTGAAAAAGGGCATGTCCCGTTTGCCCAGTCGGAAAATAAACCGGCTGAGTGCCGCCATGCAGCCTGTCAGCTTCTGGACGTCCTTCTGGTTAGTTGGGGAGCCATGTTCTTGATTACGTTGACTTTCTCCGGGTTGGCCTCGATGCCGCGATGCAGGACGATGAAGCCGAGTAGCTTGCCAGATGGCACTTTTCCGGGTTCAACTTCATCTTGAATCTTCGAAGATTTCGGAAGGTTTCTTCCAGGTTAGTGATGAGGTCTTGTTTGGACTTGGTCTTGATCACCACGTCATCGACGTAGGCTTCCATGTTGCGCCCGATCTGAGTGTGTAGACACCGCTGAATTGCCCATTGATATGTTGCTCCAGCGTTTTTCAAACAGAACAGCATGGTGATGTAGCAGTACTCTCCAAACAGCGTGATAAAAGACGTTTTTAAGCAGTCTTCCTCCTTCAGGCTGATTTGATGGTATCCCGAGTAACAGTCGAGAAAGCTGAGAAGATCGCACCCCGCAGTTGAATCTACCACCTGGTCTATTCGTGGTAAACCAAATGGGTCCTTGGGGCACGCCTTGTTGAGATCGGTATAGTCGACGCACATGCGCCATTTACCCTTTTTCTTCCGGACCAGGACTGGGTTTGCCAGCCAATCCGGGTGGTAGATCTCTTTGATGAACCCAGCTGCGAGAAGTTTGGTTATCTCCTCCCGAATAGCATCCTTCCGGTCTTGAGCGAAGCACCGCAGTCGTTGCTTGACTAGCTTGGCGTCTGTCTTCACGTTGAGGGCGTGCTCGATCACCTTCCTTGGTATGCCCGGCATGTCGGACGGTTTCCACGCGAAGATATCCTTGTTGGCTTGGAGGAAGGTGACGAGAGCGTCTTCCTATTTGGGGTCGAGTCCGATCCCGACTAGAGCAGTCTTGGAGGGGTCGGAAGGGTCCAGGGGGATCTTCTTTGTGTCAGAATCCGCTGAAATTCCTGACTTTGCTGCTTTTTTGGCCGGAACAGGATCTTCCTCGACTTCGGTTGCGACGGCTTGTCGAATGTTGTTGCACCCGACTGCCGCCTCTTGTGATTGAGCCAACTCGCAGCTCTCCTTTTCGCAGGTGAAGGCTTGCTTGACATCGCTGCGGAGGGAGAGGACTCCTGCTGGCGCTAGCATCTTGAGCACCTTGTAGGTATAGTGTGGAACCGCCATAAATTTGGCGAGCACCGGTCGTCTGAGTATAGCGTGGTACGCGGTCTCGAAGTCGGCCACCTCAAAGCAGATGTTCTCTGTGCGGAAGTTATCCCGCGTGCCGAAGGTGACTGGCAAGGTGATCTGCCCGAGTGGTGTTGAAGATAGGCCAGGGATTATCCCGTGGAAGGGCGCTGTACTCGACCGCAGATCTGAACGAGGGATCTTCATCTTGTCCAAAGTCTTGGCGAAAAGGATGTTGAGCGCGCTGCCTCCGTCTATGAGCACCTTCTTCAACTTGATGTTTTTCACAACCGGGTCCAGGACGAGTGGGTAGCGTCCCTGGTGTGACACCCGATCTGGATGATCTGCGCGGGTGAACCTGATGGACGTCTCTGACCAGCACAAGTATTGGGGGGCGTCCGCAGTAGAGATCGTGTTGACGTCGCGTGCTGTGAGCTTCTGCTTGCGCTTAGACTCATACGCAGACGGCCCTTCGAAGATGTGGTTAAGCTCAGCCTATGGATTTTGAAAGTCGTCGGCCGGGTCTTGATCTGGCTTGTCTTTGCTCTTGTTGGCGCCAGATGATGAAGCCTGCTCAAAGGCAAACTTCTTAAGCATGAAGCAGTCTTTCGCCGCATGCTTGCCTTTGGGGGTGGAAGGGACATGGCCCGTTCATGACTTTCTGATAGTCGTTGTTCCGCTGGGGCCACGACCGAGTACGCTCCATGTTGGCCACCTCGTTGTCCAACTTCCGCTTGCGGCTGCCGGTCTTGTTTTGGGATGGCTCGTTGTTGGCTTTCGCCTTCTGGTCCTTCTGTTGAGACTCCTTCTTCTCGTCGAGGGCCTCTGCGACCGCTTCAGCCGAGTCGGCATATTTATTCGCCATGTCAAAGAGAGCCTGGACGGAGGATGGTGGCTTCCGAGTGAACTTCACGATGAACGGGGCGTCCTTTACTCCCTTACGGAAGGCAGTGATGACAGCCTCGTCCTTGATCATTGGGATTTTGTTGCGCTTCTCGGAGAACCTCTTGATGAAATCGCGCAGAGACTTGTTCTTCTTCTAGTGTAGCTGATATAGATCATGTTCTGAAGATGGCCTCTCGTAGGTCCCTTGAAAGTTAGCGATGAACCGCTCCCTGAGTTCTCCCCAGGAACCGATCGACTGCCTCGGGAGCCCTGTCAGCCATGTCCTTGCCGAGTCGGCTAGTGCGACCGGGAGGCAGTTAGCCATGGCCTTGTGATCACCCCTGGCAGCTTGAATTGCCAGGGTGTATATGGTGAGCCAGGACTCAGGGTTGGTTTTGCCGTCATATTTCTCGATCCCCGTGGGCTTGAAGCCCGATGGCTAGTCGACGTCCTGTAGCTCGTGGGTGAAAGCTAGAACGCCTTCGTCTTCGTGAGGGCTCCGGCTCCGGCTTCGGCGGTGTAACTGCTCGTGATGGAGACCGAAGTGCTCGTTCTCGTCCTCCAGTCGGCGGCGCTTGTCCTCTTCGCGTTGTTGGCGTCGGGTGTTGATATTGTGCCTGAGGTCGCGTTGTAGTCGCACTCGGAGGTCCTGGTTAGGTCGGCGATAGTACTGGTTGTGCTACCGGTTGTAGTTATTGGTGCTGCCGAGTGAAGTTTGGCACGACTCCTCGCGTTGCTGACTTGAGCCAGCCGCCCGGTGTCGTGCTGACGCAGATGAGCCTGCCGCCGGAGAACCCGACCGGTTAGTCGGGATAACTATGTCGCTCGATTGCTATTGTTGCTGACAGGCCGCAGCTGTAATCATCGCCTTGATCTTGGTGATAGTCGGGGTGGCCTGGTGATCAGGCCCAAGCTGGAGCGCGTCCAGCAGGGTTGCAGCGGCCACGACGTTCTGCTGTGGCGTGACGAAGACGTCGTGGTCGCCAACTTTAGTCTAGAGAATTTGTTGCTGAGCGGTTCGCCCAGCCCTACGAAGCTCATCGTTGCGTGCCCCGCGGTCGGCCTCCTCTTGTTGTCGTAGTCAGCGTGCCTCTTCCTGCTGCTCTTCTTGTAGTCGGCGTACCTTCGGTGGTGGTGTTGAAGCCATGAAGATCTCGCGCGGCAGGAGAAAACTCGCCAGACTGGAGTCCGAACTAGTGTTCGAACTATTGTCCGACTTGGAGTCGGAATCCGAGTAGTTCATCGGAGTAAGAACGACTCTGACCTCCCTAGATCCAATCTGAAACGGCGCTTGGCCGTGTCCAAACTGAATCACCGGAGATCGGGTCTGCCGCGTAGGATGTAGATTTGCGGCGTTGCCGAATCTGCGTGGGAGATTGACGATCTCTCCCCTTCCTAGCCCAACTCGGGCTAGCTCAAGGCCTAGCGTGAGTCGGATGCCAAAGGAGAGAGTTGTCCCAAAGCTCGGCGAAGTTGTAGATTGCTGCGTTGGATCGATGATAGCTAGTGCAGCGTCTTGTGAGCGCACTGGCGCGGAGTCGGTTGTTTCCTCGGCCGGTTGGACTGGATCTGCTTCGGCCAAGGTGAGGTTGCTGATCTGGTCGGCGATGAAGTCGAGGCTTCCAAAGGTTATGGTGTCTCTAGGAGAGAACTTGCCGCCGTCGACTCTGGTTGCTAGATCCATCGAGCTTGTAGATGTGAAACTCGCCGGAGCCCCTACCTGGCGCGCCAACTGTCGATGTTTTACACCGGCAATATGAATATGGGCCTACCCGGCGGATGGAAACTTGGTGGATTGTAAAGGAACAGGGAGAGATTTTATACTAGTTCGGGCCCTTGATGTGAGTTAATACCCTACGTCCAGTTGTGGTGTTTTTCCTTAAAGGTTTGTGGCGATCAAAGATCTCCTCTTCTCTCTTGCCCTCATGGGACGCCCTGCCTCCCTTTATATATTGGGGGACAAGGGTATAAGGTAGGAATCCTAGCCGGATACGGCCAAGGGATTTCCTTCTTAGAGATACATTTTACCCGGCTAAGATTGTGTATTCCTTTTTGTACAAGGCATGATCTACCAGGTGCTACTATATCTCTAACTAGAAGACTTGGCCCATCTTCTAACTGAGTGGCCCATACGCTTGTGATTAGGTACCCGGGGCCCATGGCCTTCACAAGATGATCATGAAAGCAAACAAATATTATATAGCTGAAATCACTGCAAAGAAGTAAATTTGTGAGGATAAGATTGTTAGTACATCAATATTACATCTTGTTTTATATTTTCTTTAGTTTTACGATCGATCATAACAAAAGTATCTACTCCCTCTGACCTAAAATATAAGAATTCTTGCATGGTCTCCAAGATTATAATTTGGTCATTAATTTATTTGGTAATATATTATTGAACTCTATGAAATTATTAACATATCATGAAAGTACTTTTAAATACAAATCTAATGATACAGTTAGTTTAGTTATTATTCAAAATTTTGAAGTGTTGATTTTCTTAAATATAAGGATGCCTTATATTTTTGGTGTGGAGGGAGTACATATCTTTGTTATTCTCGCGCATTTTAATTTGTTATTGTAGTAGCACAATTTAATAATTGTTGTTATGAAATGTGCATGGACGCTTTCTAAGAGATAGAAAAGCGCATGCATACGATGCTGTTGTAGAGTATGATCGAAGGAGTTTGTCTTCTTCCTCTTATTTTTCTTTTTCATTTGAATGAACAGGATATCCGATGCCTCCTTGAGAGAGAAGTTGATCAACATTGGGTATGCTTACAAAGGATTAACCCTTAGTTTTCTGCAATTCTTGGCAGGTGATGGGATAACCCCATTTAGTTACATCGTCGTGCTCCGTATATTGTTTTTGTTTTTTTAATTTCACTTGGGGTATGGTAAAAACAATGTATGCACTTCTAGTCGGAATTGGGTTGGGAATTCAATCGCTGGTGTCTGCCGCCACATTTGTGCGCGCTAGCATCTCTCTATACGTCCGGGCTATACATCTCCGCCGCGGCCTCGCTGTGGTACCTTGTTCAGCGCGACTACATCGTCGGCGGCGATGCTGCTGCGGCCGCCGGAGATCCGAGCAACGCAAACCTCAAGGCGGCGCTGGACGTCCTTTACTCCCTAGCCCTTGCCCTGGGCGTTCTCTTCCTTTACAAGACGATCTTCCGCGTCACTGAGCCGAGCATAGTGCAGGAAATGTGCGCTGAATACAAATTTAAGCGCACAGGATTGGATCCCACCAGCAATTTGGTATGGGATGACGACGATCATCACAAATCCGACGACGAGCTGGCGCGGGAGTTGGTGAAGGATTACTTCAAGGAAACCAAGAGCGGATGCGCGAAGGACGTGTCCTTCTCCAAGGGATGGAACTTGATCCAGTTCGCCGTCGAGCTCATGGAGTCCACGAAGCCGGACAAGTACATCTCGGGGGTGAAGAAGCTGGACGCGCTCATCCATCTGCAGAGATCATCTCTCCATGATCGCACGTTTCTGATGGAGCAGCACAGGTTGATCAAACAGCTGCTGACCGGCGACGTCGTCGGCAAGCTTGTCCAGACGCTGAGCCTGAGAAACCCGTACGGCAGGGAGGCCAGACGGTACGCCGCGAGGATACTGGCGCACGTCGCCGGCGAGATCCACCTGGAGGAGCTCCCCCGGGGGATGCAATGCATAGCTTCCCTTCTCATCGCGTTCCACGAGTACCCGACCATGGAGACCTACGAGCGAGACTTGCTCGAGCGCCATGGCAAGCTCGAGCCGATCCCGACCGGCGACACGACGAGACGACGACGACTACTACTACGACGGCACACGGGCTTGACCACGACGCCCGGTGGGTACAAGGAACTGGTGCTGCAAGGTCTGCGCATCGTCGGGAAGCTCGCCGCCGATGAGGACAACTGGCGTTTCATGAGCGACGACACCGACGGCCTGCTCGCCATGATCATGGCGCCGGTCAGCTCCGAGGGATTCCACGACGAGCATCACGAGGAGTGGGCCGCCATAGCGGGAGGACTTCTTCAGCTGATAAGCCGGCTCATGGCTGCTCCGGCCAAGTCCCACGAGAAGATGCAACGGCAAATCGCAAGTAGCAACCAAGTGATCAACACCATCGACGGTATTCTCAAGTGTCCACGGTGCTGTAGGTTGCAGAAACAAGGAGCTGATATCCTCAAGCATATGTGTCGTCATTACGCCAAGGATGCTCAACTTCTCAACTATCTTAAGGAAGCAATGATCCACAGCATGCAAAAGGTAATTAATAAAAACATGTTTTTTTTAGATAAAAGGCACTTAGCCCTGCTTTTAAAAAGCCAACAACATAACAAGGTCTTTTTTACAGAGACACTGGGGATGCCAGTTTACTAGATAGCATAGCCAAAACAACCTTACAACTAAAAATGATAAGCCAAACTCCATACATCTTTGCCTTCTCCAAACACTTAGAAGCCAAACCAGCCAAAAAACTAAACAAGACCATGAAGCCTCACAACCAAAAACCAAAACAAGCTAAGTCATGGGCAAACCAATCCCAGAACGAGGAACATTTAGAGACATCACAACTTTCTATATGTTTTCAATCATAGATTCCATCAGCATCTTCTCTTCCATCTTCATCAACGCCTTCCACTGCCTAAGAAGAAAAATAATGCGAAATATGATAGTTAAGGAGAGAAAAGAAGTTTATCTCTAAACACCCAATCATTTCTAATCAACCACAGAGACCAGCTAACTGCCCCCAAAAGACAACTATAGCTCCTACTCATTTTAGAACCATATCTACCAAGGATAGATAATTTAAAATCATCAAACTTGACAGGGGACTTTGACTAGCCCAAAGCATCTCCACAAACACACCAAGCGAAAATAGCAACTAGACAATTAAAAACAATATGGTTAGCATTTTCCAAATCACCACACAATTTACAAAACTCAGAACCTTCCTAATTTCTTTTCTTAAACTGGGCAGCTGATTGGATATTATCTCTACTCATTAACCACAGGAAATGTTTCACTTTCAGGAGACAAGGAGCTTTCCAAATCTCCAAGCTATCTTTCTCAAGCACACCTCTAAAAGTCAAAGCTTCATATAAATATTTAGAAGAAAAAACACCATTATTTTCCAAGCTCCATATTGAACAATCTCTACCTTCTCCTCTTTGAATATCTATACACATCTCTTCCAAACCTTTCAACATTTGCATATCCCCAACACCAAAAGATCTCCTAGAAGAAAACACCTGATGACCAAGTAGAGCCACTTCAGCCACAGAAATATCTTGCTGACAACAGACCTCAAAAATGCTATTAAAACTAATGCTAAGAGGACATTGTAATACCCTGATTTTTGGTCTTACAAAAAAAAACAAACATATTTTCCATAAAAGTTTAAATTCAAAAGTTTGGTTCTTATTTGAATTTTGATTTCATACACCAAGGGGATCTCTATCTATCTATCCATCCATCCACCCAAAAATTTGAATCAGCTACGACCTTAAGTTTGAATCCAAATTTACATTCATAAAAATACCTCCAATTCTCAACCCTCAGAGATTCTTAGAAAATTTTGTGACAAATCCCTGTTCACTTGGGCCACCATCACCTCAGCTGGCCCAACCCTCAGCCACTCCACTCTCTCCCTCTTTCCCATCCCTCTCCCTTCCCCCACCCACCCCCCCCCCCCCCCCCCCCCCCCACGCGCTGGCCATCTACCCGCACCCTTGCGCGCGCCCGCTGGTTCGGGATTCTCGTTGGGCCCACCAGTCAATGCCTCGCACTACCCCCTCCTCGTGCCGGCCACACCCGCCCGGCACATGCTCGACGAAATGCCGGACTAGGCCACGACGCCGGCCGAGCCCCACACCTCACCGCGCGCTACACTAGCGGCTTTCCTGACTCTTCACCGTCTCCAACCACCCGAGGCGACATCTCCCAAGGCCATCCCCAGCCCAGTATGCCCTGTTCCATCTCCTCACGCCATCGTCATCCTTGTCGGGTCACGTCGAAGCTGCACGCATGCCTCACCGCCGCGTCAATGCCTTGAGGCATCACCTACGCCCATGTCCTGCGCCACCCTCGCCCCGTCGCATCCACCATCCTGCACCGGTGACGCCAAGTGTGAATCCCACCGACCCCCGTCCTTGCCACGCCGTCGTTTGCCCATCGGACCAAGCACGTCGCTGCCGAGTCACCCCTCCTCCACGCCCCTTGATGCCCACCGGACCGACGCCACTCCCTGCTGAGGCTATAAAAGCCGAGGAGCCACGCTGCCCCTTCCCCCTATCTCCCAGCTCTGCGCCATCTCGCCTAAGTCCACTGTCGATCCCCTCTGTCACCTCCATCCCGAAAGGGGACCACCGCCACCACCACACCGTGCCCAATCCAACTAGCTGAGCCCCTTTTCTTTCACCACCGCCGGTCACTGCCTCACCCACCGGCCGTCTTCCCCCCCTAATCGGTTGCCGCCGCTGCCGCCGTTGCCTCGCCACCACAACTCCCGAGCCACCGTCGCACCGGTTGATTTGACCACGCGAGCGCATCCTGTCGGTAGCTGCCGCTCACCGGAGCACCGCCGCCGCTCTCCTACTCCGCCAGTGCCCCCGAGGGCCTGCATCCCTCTTGGCCGCCTCACCAGCTTGCATGAGAGAAGGATAGGAGAGAAGAGAAGAGGCAAGAAGAAGAGAGGAGAGCGAAGAAGAGAGGAAGAAAGGAAGAAGAAGAAAAAAAAGAAAAGAAAGAAAGAAAGCCGCCAACAGGTGGGCCACCCAACCCCACCCCTATTTTTCTATATCACTCTCACCGACAGGTGGGCCTTACCCCTTTAATTTTAAGAAAATTTATTTTAATCTCTCCCAAAAGCCTGAGTCTATGACAGGTGGGCCCTTTCCTTTTTAATCCCCCTTCTCTCACTGACAACCTAGTCCCACTAACTAGAAATATTCCTTTCGAATATTGTTTCCATTTTTCCTGAGAATTTATATTTCCAAAATTCCCCCAAAAATCCTCATGGCCGTAACTCCGTTCGAATATTCATCTTCCTTTCAAATATTGTTTCCTTTTTCTCTGAGAATCCATATCTTTCAAATCGTAACTCCATTTGACCCTATTCAACTTCCAAAATTTTTCTAAAAATGAGATCTACCTCATGGCACTATTATCTCTCAGTGTTATGTTCAACTTTTTGGCTTTTGTGTTGATTTTATCCTTTTTGTGTGTAGTTCCCAAGTTTGAGGAGGACCCAGGTGTCATGCACAAGGAGGAACCCCTGCAAGAACCACGCAAGCCACCTTTGACCATGTTGCTCCTATATTTGTGAAATTATGTTGTTTGCAAACATGCATGCTTAGGCTACACATTAACATGTTCGGCCTCGGATTGCAAGTGCAACCGATAGACCTACCCAGTAGTCGCACTTATTTCCATAGGATGTTGATTCTCCCTACCTTTGATAGCCCCACATAATGAACGCCGGTGTCGTGCCCATTCAGGCACAAATACCGAGGTAGTTTGGCTTAGCCGCTATGTTGAGATGCCATATGGGAAAAATTGTGGACTTCTACCCAACATTTTGAAACACTGACACTTTGTGAAATAAATTTGGTTGTGAAAGCCCGATGATATGTAGGCTTGACCTTCATGGTTGGGCTATGTATCTAAGGACCGATTCCTTTGGGAATTTCATCCAAATATATAACAGTGCGACCACGCGAGTATTATGTGATACTCCTGGATAAGTACTTATCTAGTCCATGTTTATCTTGTATGCTAGTAGTTGTGGGATGCCGGGATGTAGGGGATGGAGACGTATGCATATGGACTTATGCGCTTACATGGCATTGATATTCTATAGACGGTAGAAGTAGGAGACATTACCGATATCCCTATGTAAATGAAGCATGGACTTGTCGGATGCTTGGACGTGAGACTCGACCTAACTATGTGGCATGGGGCTTTCATGGGTTAGTTTTGGAAAGGCCTTGTCACGAACTTCCGATGCCGACAGGTAATCGGTGTTAGATTCGTGTCGTGTGGGTAAAGCGTACAACCTCTGCAGAGTTTAACTAAACTATTCGAACAGTCGTGCCTATGGTTAAGGGCGAATGTGAGGTGATTCTCATAGCGTAGTTTTGTTTTGTCTCTGTTTGTGAAAATGGTTTTGTGG
Organism: Oryza meyeriana var. granulata; assembly: GCA_003991445.1. NCBI lineage: Eukaryota > Viridiplantae > Streptophyta > Magnoliopsida > Poales > Poaceae > Oryza > Oryza meyeriana. Next base: position 497,321 of record RYFJ01000535.1, read on the forward strand.
GATGGGAATCGTTGCCAGAGTCTGCTTGTGTGGTAGATGGAAGACCTTAGTGGTTGGGAACAAGTCTGTGTGACGTGGGGTGTGGTATGGCACCATAGAGTTAGGAGCTGAGACAGATCATTGGATGTTGGTGTAGCTGAGATGGCTTGTTGAACAGGGAATGTTCGATGGTCTGTGACGGCTCGACTCGAAGCAATATTTAAAGTTAGAAAAAGATGGTTAAAGAAAGATGGAGGAAAATAATAGAGGAAAAGAGGACAAAATGATAGATTTGAATCTAATTTACTAATCACCGTGGCAAGTTGCTGCAAAGCAACTTGCGGATTTCTGCAAAACAAATCTCTTAAAAGGTTGTTCTCACAAAGTGAACTCCTAACCCCCCCTGTTTAGCTAAACATGTCATATTTTCCCTAGCTTGCTGAGTACGAAAGTACTCACCCTTGCTTCTATATAAATATATTAGGATTCGAACGCGAAGAAGATGACGACCCAACCGCCGAGGAGTACCTCTAGGAGCAGGCAAACTATAAAAACTTCTAGGCTTTTGGGCCTAGCCCCAACCATGCCTGTGGAATAAGTTAGATGTCTAATCGCTCAGTCTAGAACGCAGTCGCATAGTTACCATCTACTGTTAGCTTCCGCTTAGTTTCTGTCGCTCTTCACTGCTATCTTTTGTAATGTGGTGTTGCTCATCTAGGGACTGTGCACGATGGCAGCTCTTGTAAGATCTATCCTAGTATTGTAATGAAGTTAAGTACTTTGATCCACTGTTGTTCTGTGTGTACCAGCTTGTATATCCTGGGACATGTACTAGTATCATAGGTACAGATGTGATGCTCCTAGCTAACCCATCCTGTCTATTCAGTATAGCGAGGTTCAGGGAGTTACAAGGTGGTATCAGAGCATTGGTTTGGCCCTAGGAACGAAACCACTCACTCCTAAGAATGACCTTAAGGACTATATGTTGATTTATGAAAAATATTTGCAAAACGACATTCTACTTCTCCGCCCTCTCTTACCAAAGGGCTTGTCTACCCTTTTCCCTTTTTTAAAAATAAAGAAGGAATAGCTGCATATCCCTCTTCTTTTTCCAGGCTAGGAATACCCTCCTGAAGCTCGACGAAATTAGTGCGTGTGTGGGTTATGTATTGATAGCCTGCCTCTTACCGATGTGCGTCCAGTCAGGTTTAGTAGCCTTGTTACTTGGCCACATCCCTTGCCTTATACTTTCTGATCTGCAAAAATGTTTCTCTAGTGTCTTGCCTCATCCCCTTGCTCCAACAAATAGATGGTGGGATGCCCTTGATGAAACACCCGCATGCTAGCTTGCTATGGAGGTGATGGTCACGCTCAAGCTCCCAACAATGCAAACCAACTAGCAAGAGATCAGGAAGTTGAGAAGGCTGATGACCAAATCTCGGGCAATGGTCAAGGCACCAATACCGCTGAAACTGCTACCCAAGGAGGATTACCCCCATCCCCTCCGCTTCAAACAGATCCTCAGCACCTTATGGTCATCCAGACTTAGATTTTGCAAGGGATAGCCTAGAACCTAGTAGCTTTACAGCCCTAATGGAACCAAGCTCCACATCCCAATGGCCGATCCAAGCTCACTGAATTCCTTAGGTCTCGTCCGCCAGAGTTCTCACAAACTGCCAAGCCCATCGAGGCAGACGACTGGCTGAAGGATGTAGAAAGAAAGCTAAACCTAGTCCAATGCACTCCCGTTAAGAAAGCTTTGTTTGTGGCTCATCAGCTTAGAGGCCCAGCCGCCAATTGGTGGGAGAACTACTGTGATGCCCATGCTGATGCCACCACCAATTGTTTGGGCAGAATTTGCATAAGCCTTTAGAGCTGCATATGTCCCAGAGAGTGTCATTGACATTAAGAGTAAGGAATTCAATAACCTCAAGCAGGGACATTCCAGTATCAATGAGTACCTGAGTAGGTTCAACCATTTGGCTCGTTATGCTATAGAGGAAGTCAACACTGACAAGAAGAAGATAAGAATGTTTCTAAAAGGAATGAATGTGGTGATAAGGTGTTAACGCCAAAATTTGGTAAGGCCCTGTATCAGATTCGGTCAAAGGAAGAATTGCAGTCAACTGACGGAGAAGAGATCGGAATCGGGAAGGAGCCGTGAAGACCGCTATTTGGTAGTTATTTACTGTATATACTAATTAGGCAAGTGTTTATCTTTAGGAAACCTGACCTCGTGTCCGGTCAGGATGTGTTAGCGTTTTTATTAGGAAACCATGTACCGTGTCCTATAAGGACTCATGTAACTCGGGGTATATATACGTATGCCCGGGGACTTTGTAAATCATCACAACGATCAATACAAAATTCGGCGCATCGCCACCCCTTCGACGGGATTCTGCTTCTCGAGCCGGGCTGCATCGGTTAAGTCCGAACTCCTGCGAGAGGGTAAGTCTCGTCACCCCGGTTACCAATCGGCTAGGACTTCCTCGGTTAGGTCCGATATTCTAGTCGGTTTATGGTAGTCGGCTTACCACGATATATTTACTTTATCTATGGCTGCATCAGTTCAGTTTGATCTCATAGATTGATTAGGTATATCACATCACGCGTGCGTAGATTGTATCGGCTTACTGGGGGCGGTTTATCATCAGTTTGTGCTGCATCGGTTAAGTCCGACTACTAAATTGCTAGCGATAGACCGAGCCTACTAAGCCGATGCTTTACGCGCATGTGTTTTATCGGAGTGATTATAGCCGTAAGTTATCTTCATCATTATCGCATTATATCTATCGGCCCATCGAGGTATCGCTATCATTGTCGGTCTGTGCTGCAACGGTTGAGTCTGATCTACTAGACTGACGAATAGCTTCACTCTTGGTGAGCCGATGGGCGTTGTGCGATGGTTGTTTATCGGAGTGCTTAGCCGATAAGTTATCCATTGAAGCCGACTACATTTATTCATCGTCTTATCTATATTCGTTCCTTTCAGTAGTCGGCTGGCTCATCAATTATTTATCATTTATATTATTGCATGCCTTATCATATACTCCCTGCCTGTATTATTGTTACGATCGGCTAAGAACTAGCCGATGAGCTTACTCTGCCGATCCAAGCCCAAGTACGAGCAGGTTTCCCGGGCCTTGACGACCCCAAGGAGATCCCGGGTACGAGCTTAGGTAAAACCCGGGCACTGGGCTCGCAGACAGCAGACGAAGACCGGGAGCCGATGGGACGTAAGGGCCCGGGCCACGAGCACAATTTCACGGCAATACCAGTAACACTGAAACTATGATCGGCTAGAGATTATCTATTTATTTATGCATTATAATTGTTTATCTTACCGAGTTTATAGCCGATTTTTGAATATTTTTTCGATGATCGGCTAGCGCATCACTGATTTATTATTATGATATTATTCTTGCCGTCATCGGCTTCAAGCCGATGTATAAGTGCTACAGTACGTATCGGTCATCGGCCGATGATGCGAGTCCAGATCGGCTTCGAGCCGATTGGCTCATGGATTTAATATTTTCTGTTTCCTTGTCAATTGCAGGGTCAAATTGATTGGCACGCCTACGAACCTCAACATTTTAGGACCTGCACTGGAGTGAAGCAAAATCTCCCAGCCTTCGCGTGTCTCCGCGACGCCGGACGGCCCCTGCGGGTTTTCGGCGTCAACACGCTTTTGGCACGCCCGGTGGGACACGAAGTTTCAACATAGTTTCAAACACGAAGTTTCAACACAGTTTCAACACGAAGCTTCAACAAACACAGTTTCAATCAAGATTTCAACATGGCTGGAAAAGAAGTTAAGTCGGACAACGTGATTCCGGTCACCATGGAAGATCTAACTGAAGAACAAAAACAGCAAGTTGAGCAGACTATGACAAATTTCCAGAAGCTGTGCTTAGAATCCTTCAGCATGACAAGGCAAGGGCCGATTCAGAAGTCTCAGTTTCCAAAACCAGTACTGGTAGGAGAATCGAGCCGCACACAACCCGAGAGTCCACCAATCAAGCCTTTGCAGGAGATGGTCAATGAGGCTGTTCACCATGCGCTCATCAATCAGTCGGGAGTCTTGGTAAATACACTGCATAACCTCATCAAGAAGACTGTTGATGGATCAATTGCCCAAGAACCAACTCGGGGTCCTGTTTTTCTCCCACCAAAGGTTGAACCAACACAGGCTGCTTACAACATCAGCAGAGATATACCAGAACACATGTTTACACAAAACCAAGCTGGGGGGCAACAGGATATTCCTCCTGGATATCACCGATCTATTTATTATGGGGGATATCAACAGAATTATCCAGGAGGAGGGGCCGATCCAGGTGCTTACCAGAGGGACTATCACAGACAGAATCGGCAACCAACCCCACCGATACAATATCAGCAGTATCAACAGGAGAATGCAAGAGAAGAAGATTTATCGGCACGGGTTGAAGAGATAGTAAGGGAACAATTCGGGATCAAGCCCAAGGAACAAGCGTTCATGTATCGGCACCCATATCCTGAGTGGTTTGACAGGGTTCCGTTACCACACCGATACAGGGTCCCGGATTTTTCTAAGTTTTCAGGGCAGGACAACACGTCTACAGTAGAGTATGTCAGCCGATTCCTGGCACAGTGCGGGGAGGCAGCGGCTGAAGAGGCCTTGAGAGTTAGGTTTTTTCCCTTGTCACTATCTGGATCGGCTTTTACATGGTTCTCTTCATTACCGCCGAATTCTGTTCGGGGGTGGGCCGATCTGGAGAAACAGTTTCACAAATATTTCTTTGCTGGAATTCACGAGTTGAGACTGTCGGATCTAACATCGGTTAAGCAACGACCAGATGAAACAGTACCGGAATATGTTCAACGATTTCGAGATATCAGAAACCGATGTTATAGTTTGAACCTGAGCGATGGGCATCTGGCTGATCTGGCTTTCCAGGGTCTTTTGGCGCCAATCAAGGAAAGATTTTCTTCACAAGAGTTCGAGTCCCTAGCGCACCTGGTGCAGAAGGTATCGGCTCATGAGAGCCGATTTCAAGAAGCAAAAAAGGACAAGTACCAGAGGAGGGTTGCTCAAGTTCATGTTTATTCATCGGACTCAGACGATGAGGAATCCGATGCTGAAGTTGGATTGGCGGAATGGGCCAGGAACAAGAAGTCAGTATCGTGCCCATGGGTCAAGGATCTCGACAAGGAAGAGCGGTACGATTTTGATGTTAGTAAAGCCGACAAGATCTTTGACTTGCTGTTACAGGAAAAGCAAATACAACTGCCGCCAAACCACGTGATTCCGTCAGCCGAAGAACTAAAGAAGAAGAGATATTGCAAGTGGCACAATACTATATCGCATCATACTAATGAGTGCAAAGTTTTTCGGCAACAAATTCAGTTGGCTATCGAGCAAGGGCGAATCAAGTTTGAAGACAAGAAGCCGATGAAGATAGATGGACACCCGTTCCCTGTAAACATGGTTTATGTGGGATCATCGGCAAGGGCTCAAACCGATGAAGGAAGGCGTCAGAGTAAATCGAGGATTACTTCATCAGATATGATAGAGAAGTACTCAAGGTACGAGGAACAGAGGGATGAGCCAGAGAGATATAATCCACATTGGGATTGCCCGTTCTTCCGATTCTGCTGGGATCAAGGGATTAGACTGCCATCAGTCGAAAACTGCCCCGAATGCAATAATACAGGGGATCGGCATGATCGCCAGCAGGAGTTTTCGCGAGATCGGTCGCTTGGAAAAAGAGCATCGGTTCATAGCCGATTAGGGCCGATCCATGAAGAATTCCTTGAAGAGGGTGAAGAGGAAGTATATGAAGAACAAGTTCAGAACCCTCAATGGTGCCCTAGTGGTATATTCACGAAGAGTCAAAAGAGAAGGGCACAACGGCTACGACACCGAGAGCAGCAAGAAGAACAGAGATAGGACCAAGCGGAAGCCGGTCATCGTCATAAGAAAACCAAGCAAGTATGGCGCATGAAGAAAAAGGACGATGAAGATCAATCGGCTCCAGTAGATATGGTGTTCTTTCTGCCTCGAGAATATAAAGCATTGTCATCGGATGAAGAAGGCAATGAGAAAGTTTTCGCTCAACTGACGTTGCAACCTGATCAAGCTATATTTGATAAACCTGAAGAATCAGAGCATCGGCACCTAAAGCCATTATACATCAAGGGTTACGTGAATGGGAAGCCGATGACCAAGATGTTAGTTGATGGAGGAGCAGCGGTTAATCTCATGCCTCAAGCCACATTCCGAAAACTGGGGAAAACTGCTGAAGATCTGATCAAGACAAATATGGTGCTAAAAGACTTCGGTGGGAATTCGTCAGAAGCGAAGGGCGTATTTAACGTGGAGCTGCAGTGGGGAATAAGACATTACCCACCACGTTTTTCGTCATTGACGGAAAGGGGTCATACAGTTTACTTCTCGGCAGGGACTGGATTCATGCGAACTGTTGCGTGCCTTTGACGATGCATCAATGTCTGATATAGTGGCAGGGAGATCAAGTCGAGGTAGTGCTAGCAGATCGGTCGACCAATATTGCCATGACCGATCTGCCAGTTTGGGAAGCCGATGGTGTTGACTGCCTATCCGGAAAAGTTTGGGAAGGAGATTATCTCAAGGTTACTAGACAGGGGATACAGCCTATCCAGCAAGTCGGCTCTGGACTGTTACTCTGATGGGCTCTATTGAAGACTTTGAAGGAAAACTAGGGCAAGGATTTACGTCGACCGATGATTTGGAAGAGATCGATATTGGACCAGGAGATAGACCAAGGCCGACATACATAAGCAAGAAGTTATGCCCTGAACTCCGAGAAGAGTTGATAAAATTGCTGAAAGAGTATCGGGATTGTTTCGCCTGGGAGTACCATGAGATGCCAGGATTAAGCCGATCAATTGTTGAACATCGGCTACCCATTAAACCAGGATATCGGCCATTCAAGCAGGCTCCAAGAAGATTCAAGGCAGAGTTATATGAGCCGATGAAGGCAGAGATCACAAGATTGTACGATGCCAAGTTCATCAGGCCATGCCGATATGCTGAGTGGGTTTCTAATATCGTCCCGGTGGAGAAGAAGAACGGAAAATTGAGGATATGTATTGATTTCCGGGATTTGAATAAAGCTACCCCCAAAGATGAGTACCCAATGCCGATAGCAGACTTATTGGTAGATGCTGCATCTGGACACAAGATTATCAGCTTCATGGACGGCAATGCAGGATACAATCAGATTTTTATGGCCGAAGAAGATATACACAAGACTGCGTTTCGATGTCCTGGAGCTATCGGCTTGTATGAATGGGTAGTAATGACTTTTGGATTAAAGAGTGCCGGTGCGACTTATCAGAGAGCGATGAATTATATATTTCATGATCTCATCGGCATGTTGGTAGAAATATACATTGATGATGTGGTGGTTAAGTCTAAAAATGAGGAGAGCCATATAGCCAATTTACGAAGAGTGCTGGAGAGAGCCAAGAAATACGGACTGAGGATGAATCCCAATAAATGCGCTTTTGGTGTATCGGCTGGGCAGTTTCTGGGCTTTATGGTGCATGAGCGAGGGATTGAAGTTAGTCAGCGAAGCATCAGAGCTATTAAGACTACAGAGCCACCAAGCAATAAGACAGAGTTGCAATCATTGATCGGCAAGATTAATTTTGTGAGGAGATTTATATCAAATTTATCAGGGAAAATTGAGTCTTTTACGCCGTTGTTAAAGTTGAAGGCCAATCAAGAGTTTGTGTGGGGGGCAGCACAGCAGAAGGCGTTCGACAAGATAAAAAACTATCTGAGTTCCCCACCTATTTTGATTCCGCCGCAGAGAGGAGTGCCGTTCAGGTTATATTTATCGGCCGATGAGAAGTCCATCGGATCTGTTTTGGTACAAGAGTTTGAAGGCAAAAAGCGGGTTGTGTTTTATCTGAGCAGAAGGCTTTTGGATGCTGAAACGAGATATCTTGCGGTGGAGAAGTTATGCTTGTGTTTATATTTCTCATGTACAAAGTTAAGGCATTATATCCTATCGGCTGAGTGTACAGTAGTTTGCCAGGCCGATGTGGTCAAGTATATGCTGTCGGCTCCAGTCTTGAAAGGGCGGGTCGGCAAATGGATTTTTGCGTTAACAGAGTTTGATTTAAGATACGAATCGGCTAAAGCAATCAAAGGACAAGCAGTGGCCGATTTCATTGTGCAGCACAGAGGGTCTCACGAAGATTATGTAGAGCCGATCCCATGGACTTTATTTTTTGATGGATCGGTTTGCAAGCATGGATCTGGTATCGGTTTGGTTATTGTATCGCCTCGGGGGGCAAGTTTTGAGTTTGCTTTTACAATTAAGCCTTATCGGACTAATAATCAAGCGGAGTACGAGGCGGTGCTAAAAGGACTTCAACTATTGAAGGAGATCGGGGCCGATATCATAGAGGTTATTGGTGATTCTTTGTTGGTGATCAAGCAGTTGTCTGGAGAATATGAGTGCAAGGATGATGTTTTGAGGTCATATTATGAAGAATGCATAGATTTGTTGAAGGATTTCAAGATGGTGTCAATGGATCATATTCCCAGGGAGCAGAATTTAGAAGCCAATGATCTTGCACAGATTGCTTCAGGATATCGGCTAAATAGGCAGGTTGAGGTGGAGATAGCCGATATTGATGTTCAGAGCAAGGCTAATGACTGGAGGCAGGAGATAGTTGATTATTTGCAAAATCCGTCGCAGTCTGTTTCCAGGAAGATTCGGTATAAAGCTACTAAGTATGTGCTATTTGATGGGGAGCTATATCATCGGACTTTTGAGGGAGTTCTACTTAGGTGCCTGGATTTGGAAGAAGCCAAAGTGGTCATGTGCGAGGTGCATGAAGGCGTCTGTGGGACTCACCAATCGGCTCATAAGATGAAGTGGTTGCTAAGAAGAGTGGGATATTTTTGGCCGACAATGTTGGAAGATTGCTTCAGGTACTATAAAGGGTGTCAAGATTGTCAGAAATTTGGAAATGTACAACAAGCACCAGCATCGGCTATGAATCCTATCATCAAACCGTGGCCGTTCAGAGGATGGGGAATTGACATGATCGGCCAGGTTTTTCCTCCATCAAGTAAAGGACATAAGTTCATATTGGCGGCAACAGATTATTTTACCAAGTGGGTAGAGGCGATTCCTTTGAAGAAGGTCACGTCTAAGGAAGCAATCGAGTTCGTGAAGGAGCATATCATTTATCGTTTTGGAATTCCTCAGACAATAACTACTGATCAGGGATCTATCTTTGTATCGGAAGAGTTTCAACAGTTTGCTGCCAGTATGGGAATCAGGTTATTAAATTCGTCGCCTTATTACGCTCAGGCCAATGGACAAGCAGAAGCTTCTAACAAGAGTTTGATCAAGTTGATTAAGCGGAAAATTGATGAGCAGCCACAGCGATGGCATACTACATGGCCTATCGGATGGCATGTCATGGATCTACTCGGGTGCCACCGTATCAGTTAGTATATGGACATGAGGCGGTTTTACCATGGGAAACTAACATCGGCTCTAGGAGGATTTCTTTGCAGAATCAGTTGACGGCCGATGATTATTATAACTTGATGACAGATGAACTTGAAGATTTGGCTCAGAATCGGTTGAGAGCGTTGGAAAGAATCAAGGCAAATAAGGCTAAGGCAGCTCGGCATTACAACAAAAAGGTGGTGAATAAGTCGTTTGCCGAGGGAGATCTTGTGTGGAAGTTGATTTTGCCGATCGGATCCAGAGATAATAAGTTCAGAAAATGGTCGCCTAATTGGGAAGGGCCCTATCGGATTAATCGCTGTGTGCCTGGTAACGCATATATATTAGAAGATCTTGACGGGACGGAGTTTGCTAAAGCACTTAACGGGAAATATCTCAAGAAATACTACCCTAGTGTTTGGATCAACTCTTAAATCGGTTAAGTACAGACGATTTCCAAGCAATTCAGAAAGCCGATGTTTTTCTACATCGCCTAAAGACAGCCGATATCAATCGATATCGCCTTTAGATCAAACGAGCAAAAATATTATCGAGATTGAAAAGGATGAGTAGCAGAGCCGATCAGATTACACGGCAGCAGAAAGGTGATCGGCATGTTCCAGGAAATCGTCAGTTATAAAGGTTTAAGGTTTACAGGAATTTTTGGATCACTTCAATTGCGCGCAGGCGGATCTGATCAATCTCATTGATGGCGCGGATGTCATCTTCATTGGAGCCCGGGATGATCTTCAGGTTCTTGCGCCGATGAATCACTTGATGCACTGTCGCTGCAACCTTGGCCTCTTGATCTTGGATAGCTTGCGGTAGGCCGATTAGCTGAGATTCTGTTGCTGTGAGGTCCTTACGAACTTTTTCAAGTTCTGCCAGCAAATCGGCCTCCTTCTTCTTCAGCTGGTTTAACTTAGGTTGGAGCTCTTGGGGGGCAGCGGCCATATCATCAAGCTTTTTCTTCTCTACTTGGGCTAGTAGCCGATCGGCTTGGATGTCTTCGGTAGTCTTTTGGTGGTCAGCGCGGTCGGCTATGCGTTGTCTAAGCTTGATGAGTTTAAATCTATGGGATTCCAAATATGCTGCGGGAGTTAGTGCGTCGACAAGTTCTTCGGGTAGATGGTGTTCAATTTCTGCGAATCTTGCCCGGATTGGCCCGCAATCTTCTACTAGCGCGTCAATTGGGTTTCCCAGCCGACTGAGGATGCTCGTCAGATATTCGCGTACGTCGGCTGGGAAGGACGGTTTGGTCGTTGTGCTGGTGGCTGTGGATTCTTCCGCTTCTAAGTACTTGTCGATGTCAAAGGAGAACAGATCGGCTAAGGACTGCAAAATTGGCATCGGTAAAGGAGTTAGTAGGAAAGTTGAGAGCAGAGTATGGACAAAAAAGAGTTACCTGAGGAAGGACATCAGCAGCTCGAATGACATCGGCTTCGGGGGGATGAGTAGGTTGTTCTTTGAGAGGGCCGATGTCAGCTGATGGAGCAAGAACAGTATCATCGGCGACTGAGGGACTTGGTGCTGAGAAGGGAGCAGCTGGAGGAGCCATCGGCTCAGTACTTGGAGGGATGTCGGAGGTGTGTTGAGACTCTGGGGCCGATGACTCAAGCTGAAAAGGATTTGGTGATATAAATGAAGAAGTGGATAATAATAATAATAAGACTTGGCGCGCACCTGAGGAGATGAGGGAGCCGATGGGGTTTGCAGAGAAGACGACGTCGGGGCGACGACATCAACATCAGTTTTCTGCTTCTTTGAGGAGGGGCGATGCGCCAACTTCTTACGTTTTTGTCCCATCGGCCGAGGCGCCTTGAGGAGAGCCGATGGAGATGGAGCGTCGTGCCCTAAATTTGGGGTGGCCGATGGAGGTTGGTACTGGATCGGCCGACCGTTGTTGCTTGTTCTCGGGGGTTCGACGCTGGCGGCCTGCAAAATTAGAGATGAGAATTGGTTGAAGAAGGCGATTAAAGCTTGCAGGTGTTACCTCGTCATCGGATTCGATATACTCGGTGTCAAGACGGGAGCAATAACAGGTGGATGCTAAGCTGAACAAGTGTTTCCTCCATTCTGACCACCATCGGACAAAGAGCTTGGTGTTGGCAGTGCAGATACACACCTCGGTGGCGGCGCCTAGCAGGAGAGAATCTGTTAAAGTCCGCAGCCGATCATATTCCAGGGCGCTGCTGACCGTGCCTCGAGCCTGGAGTTTGTCAATGAAGAACAGGCCGATGGGAAGCTGACCAAGGCCAAGCTGGTGAGAGCTGACCGATGGGTGGTAGAACTCGTAAGAAGGTTGTGATCGGCCCAGAGAGAAGCCTGTTGGCAGCAGGCGAGGGGTGATGGCCGAAAGAAAGATGGCCTTGGATTCACCATTGTCCAGGGCTTTGAGCGGGTCAAAGTTAGAAGGCATCTCAAATGATGATGCATCATTGTAAGCGAACCAGAGAGTGGCTTCCCTGGTAAAGCCATAGTAAAATCCCTTGAACCATTGACTGAGTTCAGAGGGGATCATCTTGCCGCCAGAGAGGGCCGATGCAGCTTCACCCATAGAGGTGCATCGGCGGAAAACAGGGTCTTGATTTTCTGCATAATCGGCCGGGAAGGATTGGTCAGAGAGAGAAGTCCCAGGGACAGCCTTGGAGGTATAGATATTGAGCCAGAGTTGAACAAACCACCAAGGGCCCCCGATATGGCCGACAGGCTGGCCGGCTGATAACTTAGTTGCCACTTGGTGAAGCAACTGATAGGTAGCGCCAAGGAGGAATTGCCCTAATGGGATCTGTTTCCGATCAACCAAGCATTCTGCTATACATTGCATGTTGACCGTCGGACCAAGAGTGGCGCCACCAAAAACAAAGCGCTCCAACCACAAGTTCAGAAAAGCGACGTGCTCCCGATCATCAACCGGTCCAGTCCCCTTGTTGTGAAGAGAAATGTACCTGGACCAGCCGCCGATGTTCTTCGCTTGGAGCCGATGAGCGGGTTTAAAGCGAAGCTTGAAGGGGTCAATATAGCTTGTGGTGTCAAGACAGGTGAGCATGGTCACGTCCAGCAAGGTGGGAGTCATAGGCCCGTGCCCAAACAAGAAGGCATTGAGAGCATCAGACCAGAAGTATGAAGTGGATGCAAGCAGGGATTCATTTCTCTCCATATCGGCCAGAGAGAGATTGATGCAGTGGCCGATGTGAGATTCTTCCCAGTAGGTCCTCTTTGCAGCCGATACCCTGAGGTACCAATCTCTCCACCCAGGCAGTTTGCTTGGCCACGACCTGAAGCTGTTGGTCCAATCGCCGATCCGCATGGCCGAGTTCTTGAAGGGAATACGCTGGGTCTCGGCGCTGATGAAATCGGTGGGGTCTTCGCTACCCATAGGGCCATGATAGAAAAAATTGGGGTAATCGGCGGCCGGGATCAAGATTTGGTCTCTAAGATGCTACAGGAAACAAGAACACGACGAAGAACAGATGAAAAATGGAGCAGATCAGGTTCGTATAGATTGCAGATTGGGGGAAAATAATCGGGTAAGAAGATTACCTCAGGAACTGCAGATGCCGATGCCATCGCGAGAGTGGGAGAAGATGCAGAGACCGACGGCTGAAGAAAGGAGCTGCGACGATTCGTCTGGATGTGCTGGAGCTTGACAGAACTTTGGAAGATGAAGCGGTGGTGCTCTGGTAATGTGAAAGCGTAAAAAAGGCAAGGAGACGAAGCGTTTTTATAGGGATGTGACAACCGAGCGGGAATCGAGGCCGTTGGCACTGTTTCAAACAATTATGGCAAGTGGGCTACCTTGGGCCGCCTCGGTATGGGATAAATCTGGAGGCCCAAAATGAAAGAATTTCGAAGTCCTATTGAAGAACTCCGAAATTGGGGGGCATGTGTTAACGCCAAAATTTGGTAAGGCCCTGTATCAGATTCGGTCAAAGGAAGAATTGCAGTCAACTGACGGAGAAGAGATCGGAATCGGGAAGGAGCCGTGAAGACCGCTATTTGGTAGTTATTTACTGTATATACTAATTAGGCAAGTGTTTATCTTTAGGAAACCTGACCTCGTGTCCGGTCAGGATGTGTTAGCGTTTTTATTAGGAAACCATGTACCGTGTCCTATAAGGACTCATGTAACTCGGGGTATATATACGTATGCTCGGGGACTTTGTAAATCATCACAACGATCAATACAAAATTCGGCGCATCGCCACCCCTTCGACGGGATCTTGCTTCTCGAGCCGGGCTGCATCGGTTAAGTCCGAACTCCTGCGAGAGGGTAAGTCTCGTCACCCCGGTTACCAATCGGCTAGGACTTCCTCGGTTAGGTCCGATATTCTAGTCGGTTTATGGTAGTCGGCTTACCACGATATATTTACTTTATCTATGGCTGCATCAGTTCAGTTTGATCTCATAGATTGATTAGGTATATCACATCACGCGTGCGTAGATTGTATCGGCTTACTGGGGGCGGTTTATCATCAGTTTGTGCTGCATCGGTTAAGTCCGACCTACTAAATTGCTAGCGATAGACCGAGCCTACTAAGCCGATGCTTTACGCGCATGTGTTTTATCGGAGTGTATAGCCGGTAAGTTATCTTCATCATTATCGCATTATATCTATCGGCCCATCGAGGTATCGCTATCATTGTCGGTCTATGCTGCAACGGTTGAGTCCGATCTACTAGACTGACGATAATAGCTTCACTCTTGGTGAGCCGATGGGCGTTGTGCGATGGTGTTATCGGAGTGCTTAGCCGATAAGTTATCCATTGAAGCCGACTACATTTATTCATCGTCTTATTCTATATTCGTTCCTTTCAGTAGTCGGCTGGCTCATCAATTATTTATCATTTATATTATTGCATGCCTTATCATATACTCCTGCCTGTATTATTGTTACGATCGGCTAAGAACTAGCCGATGAGCTTACTCTGCCGATCCAAGCACAAGTACGAGCAGGTTCCCGGGCACGACCCCAAGTGAGATCCTAGGTACGAGCTTAGGTAAAACCCAGGCACGGGCTCGGACAGCAGACGAAGACCCTGGGAGCCGATGGGAGTAAGGGCCCGGGCACGAGCACATTTTCACGGCAATACCAGTAACACTGAAACTATGATCGGCTAGAGATTATCTATTTATTTATGCATTATAATTGTTTATCTTACCGAGTTTATAGCCGATTTTTGAATATTTTTTCGATGATCGGCTAGCGCATCACTGATTTATTATTATGATATTATTCTTGCCGTCATCGGCTTCAAGCCGATGTATAAGTGCTACAGTACGTATCGGTCATCGGCCGATGATGCGAGTCCAGATCGGCTTCGAGCCGATTGGCTCATGGATTTAATATTTTCTGTTTCCTTGTCAATTGCAGGGTCAAATTGACTGGCACGCCTACGAACCTCAACATTTTAGGACCTGCACTGGAGTGAAGCAAATCTCCCAGGCCTTCGCGTGTCTCCGCGACGCCGGACGGCCCCCGGCGGGTTTTCGGCGTCAACATAAGGATACAGCTTATTGCTCATAAATTCCCCACTTTCTAGCACATGATCAACCGGGCTTTGATGGTGGAAGATACCAGGAAGGAAGTTGAAGTCTTACGCAAGTGCAAGATCGTGCAGTCTGGATTCCAGTCCGATGGTGCTCCATGCCCTAGGACCTATCCCCCTACCCGGTACCACCAGTTAGCTCCACAGCAGGCTTAGTGCTATGTTCCTCGCCCTCATGCTCCACGCCCGACTCCACCAACCTAGCCTAAGACTTATAGTGGAAACATTGGAGCTAGCAACCCCACCTCATTCAACACCCAGCCAAAGAACCTAGCAGAGGTGATATGCTACCGCTGCGAGAACTTGGGACATTGTCGATGTTCTACACCGGCAATATTGTTATGGGGCTACTCGGTGAAGGGAAATCCGATGGATTGCAAAGGAACACAGGAGAGTTTTATACTGGTTCAGGCCCTCGATGTGAGGTAATACCCTACGTCCAGTTGTGATGGTATTCCTTTGAGGTGTTTGTCGATCAATGATCTGGTTGTATGCTTCTATGAGCTCTTGCCCTCAGGGGGCGCCCTACCTCCCCTTATATACTAGGGGACAGGGGTACAGGATAGGAATCGCAGCCGGATCTGGACAAGGGATTTCCTTCTTAGAGATAGAAACCTATGCGACTAAGACCATGTTTTCCTTATCGTACAAGGCAAAGTCTATTGGGTGCTATCTTATCTCTAATTACAAGACTCGGCACATCCTCTATCCGAGTGGCCCATATGCTTGTGGTGAGGTACCCGGGGCCCATGGCCTCCACAGTAGCCCCTGAGACCTTCATAGTTGAGTCACAGCTGATGCCGAGTGCTCATCCTCCACGGTGAAGATTGCCCGAGTGCGTTGCTCCCGAGTACTCTTTGTCCGAGTGCGTCTTCTTCCTGAGTCCTGCTTCATGTAAACTGGCAGCGAGGCTATGAAGGGCTTCATGTAGATGTATGAATAGTGTGCACCGAATAGGCGCACCTATTAGGTGTAGCCCCCAACTTTGTGCTTAATTGTGAAGACAATTAAACATAAAGTCAAAGATCTTTAACCTAGTAGTCTTTCCCGAGTAGTATACTACTGGTACATGAGACTCTTCAGTATCATGTCAACCGGAATATGATTTATAGTCGTACCAAGTAGGATACTACTTGTATATAGACTCTTCGACCTCATGTCAGTCGGAATGTGGGTTTATAGTCTTGCTGAGTAGGATTCTACTCGTATATAGGACTCTTCAGCTTCATGTCAGCAGGAAAAGGGGGTTTATAGTCTTTCCCGAGTGGCGTCCCACTCGAGAGTTAGACTCATCCGCATCATGTCAGCAGGAAAGAATATTTATAGTCTCTCCCGAGTAGTGCACTACTCGAAAGTTAGACTCTTCAGCGTTATGTCGGCTGGAATAATGTTGCTCATGGCAACTGGTGGCCAAGCATGTAGGCCGAGTACCACTTTATGAAGATAAATCCATTGCGTGGTCAGGTGTACTCGAGAAAGATACCTGCATCCCCAATTTTAATGAAGACCAGCTTGTGATCCTTATAAGGATATATCCTCGAGACCTGGTGGATAAAACAGATACCCAAACATATATGTTTAGCAATAAGGCTCTCATGAAGCGTATCTGTTTACCTCATCGGTTCCTGTTAGTAGCACCAGCGCTATAATTTCAACTCAGCCTGCGGTCAGCCCACGTGGAGCATGCTACTGTAGGAACTCATGTCTTGGTGGCCCAGCACTGACTGTGTGGCTTAAGCCCGTTAGTCGGTATCGGCTCTATAAAAAGCGGGGAGAGAGCAAAAGATTCCTTCATCTTCCCCAAATCAGCCAATCGCTTCATCTTCCGCCTCCACACCCAACTTTTCGCCTCCCGCTCAGCTAGGGTTAGCTGCTGTTGCTGTCCCCTGCTCGAACTCGGGTGATTCCAGTCCTCTTCATCTGTTCCAAGCCCCCAATCACTTTTCCGCCAAATCTCTCCGCCCCCAACCATGTCGAAAGCTTCGGATCTCGCGGGTGCGCCGGGGAATGCCTGGCCGACTTCGGATTGCGGTGTGGTGAAACTGAAGCTACTGGAGAATCAATTGACGTTGCCAAACCAGGAAGTGATTCATTGGCGGCTGGCTAAGGGTGAGTCGGTCCCAAATCCCCAACCCGACGAAACTGTAGTTTTCGCCTCTTTTTTCGATCGGGGTTTGTGCCTTCCCTCTTTCGCATTTTTCCGCCGCATCCTTGACTTCTATGGGTTGGAGTTGGTGAATTTGAATCCCAACTCAATTCTTCAAATCTCTATATTTGTTACTCTCTGCGAGTGCTTTTTGGGTGTGGAGCCCCATTTTAATTTCTTTAGGCACCTGTTCCACATCAAACCCCAGCCCTCTAAGGATAATATCCAAGTAATTGGGGGGCTGGTCTCCAGTTGAGTAGTGAGAGGAAGAAAACATATATAGATCTCCCCTTGAAATCTTCCTTGAAAGGCTGGCATAAGGAGTGGTTCTATTGTTCAGATCTAAAACCCTCCTTACATCCATTCACCGGCTTGCCACTGGTGGTTTCACCAAATTGGTCATCAGACCCAACCTTCGAGGAGATGGGCCAAGTCCATCAGTTGTTGGAGAAGTTGGATAGTTTCAAGAAAGCCGGCTTGACCGGACCCTGGGTGGCCAGGGGTTTTCTGAGTCGGTGCATCTAGCCGCTGAAGCTTAGGAGCGCGTTCGGCTGGGATTATCTGGGAAAACATGACCCTGACCGAGTCAGCCCCGAGTCAGCCAACGAGCAGAAGATAACTGAGACCCTGTTTGGATACTTCTCCAGTGGGGTGGTCAAGACTGAGGACAAGAAACGCCGCCTCGCGTCCTTTAGACACAATCGGCCCTGTCCCGAGGTAACCTTCATCCTTCTTCTGCAATGAATGCTTGTGGACATGTATCTATATTTGCCCGGCTTTGTGTGATATATGTTGTTGAATCATCTGTAGTGGTGCGAGGAATTTGATGAGGACTCCTGCCCGTTGTCGGCCGTTAAATCGAAGAAGAGGCCGAGGAGCCCCCTTGCTACCCAACCCGACTCCAAGAGAGTGGGGAAAAAACTGTTCTATATCGGGGCGAGGGGGCCATGATGCCGCGTGCCATGGTAGGAAGTTTGAAGAGAAAGGACACCGCCGCCGCGGTACCCAGGTGATCAAGTCCCAGGTTGGGACCAGTACGGCCGAGCTCGACATTGCCGAGCCCGACAAAAGCACCGCCGAGTACACGGTCCGAGCAGATGCCGCCAAGCACACGGGTACCTGAGTCGGCCACATCACCAACGGGGCCAACTCCAGTTGCCACGCCGCCGCCGACTGCTTCGCCGACTAGGCCGACAACCGGGCGTAGCGCTCCGTCGGGACCCGGATCACCCGGCGGGAAACTCAAGTTCTCCAAGAGGTAAGCTGCTCTGGATCTTCTGAGATTCTTGACAGTTGTAGTAGTAGCGTCTTGATGTCTGTTTTGCCATGCAGGAAGCGTGCCGATATCGATCTCAAGGAGACCGCTCCGACCGCTCTCCTTGAAGAGCCTGCCCCAGCCGAGCCGGCGCCCGCGAGCGCACCCGCTGAGCCGGTGGCCAACCTAGTCACGGAGACTGAGGTGGTCCCGACTGCGGGGCCGCTGGTGCCGCCTGACCAAGGGGCGGTTACTGAGGTTGTTGCCCAAGCCCCTGAGTCGACGCTCGCTGCAGAAGTCATCGCCGGAGCCCCTGAGTCGACCCCCGAAGCCGCAGGGGACGCCGGCGTGGGGGCTAGGACCCCGTCGCCATCATGGTCGTCGTCGTCGTTGTCGTCGCTGTCGTCGTCACTGCTGGAGATCCCGAACCTTCCCCGGATTGAAGCTCCTCCGTGTAAGTTCCCCCGGACGTTCACCTGGACGGCGCTCGATGGAACCGCGAAGAGGTTCAAGCTTGATGAGGTCACGACGAAAAGGGAACGCGAGGGCTTGCTTCGTGCCGCCATTGCTGGGTCCTAGGGGGTTCGGGTATAATTCTTGCGGTGGAGTCCTGGTGGTCTTCCTGTTGTGACGTCTGACTCCGCTCTTGACTTGTTCTCTCCCTGAGCAGAAGCTTGATGATCGTAATGAGGCGATGACCGAGATCCTGATCGAAATGGCCCCTCACCTCCAAGAATTGAACCAGCTCTGGGAGCTGAAGGCCACATTGGAGGGGCGAGAGGCTTGGCTGAGGGACGGCGTCACCTAGCTTAGGAACGAAAAGTGGGACCAAGCCAAGAAGATCAGGGGTAAGTTCCCTGGGTAAACCTTCCTAACCAAGCCCCTGTTGTGATGTCTCCAGCTGTGTTGTTTCCCAACTGCCCAGTTGTGTCCTGACTGCAATGATGAGTACTTGACTGTTTTGATGTGCAGACCTCGAAGCCGAGTTGAAGGCCCGAACAGAGGAGAAAGTCCAGTTGGAGGAGGCCGAGAGAGCCAAGGCCGAGCTTGAGAAGAGCAAGGCCGACCTGACCATGGCCAATGCCGAGCTTGAACGGGAGAAACCCGAGTTAAAGGAGGCCAACGTCAAGCTCGACAAGGAGAAGGCTGAACTTGAGAAGACCGTAGCCAAGTGGGAGGCCGACTATGAAAGTAAGTCTCCGTTTTGACCATGATCTTGACTAATCCATCAATATTCGCCTAACGAGTTTACTCATCGGTGATGCCATGTAGCTGCCAGGGCCAATTCCCAGCAACAATATCTGTTTTACACAGAGGAGATAAGGCTGATCAGGGAGTCACGGGAAGCCCTCGTCGAGTCCGTGAAAGGGCTCATTGACCTTATAGATCCCCATCATGTGGGAACCAGCTGCACCAGGATGCCCCAAGTGGAAGCGCCCCTTGAGGATGCACCGAGTGCCCTGAAGAGGTACTCGGATGAGCATGTCATTGCCGACGTAGCTAGGACCCTAGCAATGACCAAATCCATCTACCTCCAGATAGACATTGAAGCCATCTGGGAGGGGTTTGCCGAGGAGACGACGCCAGAGGAGGCACTGGAGCTGATAGCACAGGCAAGGCCAACCGCGGAGATAATCACCCGAGACCTGGGTCTGTAAGGGTAACATATCATGTAGTCGGTATGTATAAACTTTTGTGGAAAACATGTGTAAATATATGTGCGATGCCGCCAAGCTCTGAATCGTTGCCCAGTTGTCATTAGGTTTACCCGACTGTATTGTCTACGTTGAGATAGTCTATTGGAACTTAATAAAATTGTTCGCTATCAAGAGCTGTACTCGGGCAGACGTGACAAAGTCATAGTAAATCTTCATAACTGAAGTAAGACAGGCTCGTATATTATTGACAAAACACATATAATACATGCAGCCCCCGACTCGCTACTCGGTTGATACAATCGGCGTAGCGAGTCAGAGAAACTGTACACATGAGAAAAGTAGAAACTCAGGTATAGAAAGGACGTAGCTGTTATATGTTCCATGAGTTGCTGATGAGGGCACTGTCTTCGGTCTTTAGTTAGTAGGCGCCTGGCCGCGTGACCTCGGCTATAATGAACGGCCCTTCCCAGATTGGGGATAATTTGTGCCTGTCTTTGGTGGTTTGTATTTTTCTCAAGACGAGATTCCCGACCAAAAAGGCGCGGCCACAGACATTGCGACTGTGGAAGCAACGCAAGCTTTGAAGATACCTTGCCGGCTGGATTGTTGCGATATCCCTCGCTTCTTCCAACTAATCTAATTCGACCAATCGGGTATTATTGGAGATGTCTTCTGAGTAAGCCCAAACTCGCGGAGAGCCGAACTGTAACTCTGTCGATAGCATGGCCTCAGCACCGTAGACCAGAAAGAAAGGGGATTGCCCTGTTGCCCGACTAACTGTGGTTCTGAGAGACCAGAGAACAGATGGGAGTTCTTGTACCCACCGGCCCGCGTATGGTTGTAGTCGGTCAAATATTGTGGAGGCCATGGGCCCCGGGTACCTCACCACCAGCATATGGGCCACTCGGATAGAGGATGGGCCGAACCATGCAGTTAGGGATAAGATAGCACCCGGCAGGCCTTGCCTTGTACAATAAGGAAAAAATAGTTCTAGTCGGATAAGTCTCTATCTCTAAGAAGGAAATCCCTTGGCCGTATCCGGCTGGGATCCTTATCCTGTACCCCTGCCCCCCAGTATATAAAGGGAGGCAGGGCGCCCCCATGAGGGTAGAAGATCATTGATCGACAAACACCTCAAAGGAATACCACCTCAACTGGACGTAGGGTATTACCTCACATCAAGGGCCTGAACCAGTATAAAATTCTCCTGTGTTCCTTTGCAATCCATCGGATTTCCCATTGCCGAGTAGCCCCATAGTAATATTGTCGGTGTAAAACATCGATAGTTGGCGCGCCAGATAGGGGTCTCGGCGCAATCTACATCCAAGACCTCGATGGATCCAACAAGAGTCGACGGCGATAAATTCTTTCCCGGAGACGTGATTTCCTTCAGAAGCCTCGACTTCATCATTGACCAGATCGGCAATCTGACTTTGGCCAACGCAGATCTAGTCCAACCGGCCGAGGAACCAGCCGACTCCGCGCCAGTCGGCCCACCAGATGCCGCGGCAGCCATTATCGAGCCGCAGCACCAACCCTTTGCGTCACCGAGCCACGGGACAACTCTCTCCGCCGACGTTCAGCCCGAGCCAAGCCTAGAGTCGACTCGGGTCGGGCTAGGAAGGAGGGAGATCTTCAATTTCTCACTCGGATTCGGCGACGCCACACGACCGCATCCCGTGCGGCACTACCGATTTCCCGCGCTTCAGTTTGGACACGGCCCTGAGCCGTTTCAGATTGGATCTAGGGTGATCGGGGCTATTCTTACTCCACTCAACTACGCGGACTCTGACTCCCAGTCGGACACCAGTTCAAACTTTGGTTCAGACACTAGTTTAGCGGGTCTCCTCATCCCCTGTGAGATCTTTATGGCATCAACTCCCCCACAGGAGGTTCGCCGAGCGCAAGAGGAACAACAAGAGGAGGACCGCCGACTATGACAACAGGAGGAAGCCAACCGCGTGGCTCGCAATGACGGGCTGCGACAAGCTGGGCGAGTTGCCCAGCAGCAGATCCTCCAAACCAAAGTCGGCGACCAAGATGTCTTTGTCATGCCACAACAGAACGTCGTGGCCGCTGCAACCCTGCTGGACAAGCTCCAGGTCGGGCCTGACCACCAGGCCACCCCGACTATCGCTAAGATCAAGGCGATGATCACAGCTACTGCCTGTCAGCAGCAACAGCAGTCGGATGACACAGTTATACCGATTGATCGGTCGGGTTCTCCGGTGGCAGGATCATCTGCGTCAACTCTACACCGGGCAGCCGGCTCTAGTCGGCCACACGAGGAGTCCTGACAAACCTCACTCGGCGGTACCAACAACAACAACCGACGGCGTCATCAGTACGACCGCCGACCCAATCAGGACCTCCGAGTACGACTACAACGCGACCTTCGCCACATCATAAACGCTCGGCGCGAAGAACGCGAAGAAGATGAGCGTCGCTGAATGGAGGACGAAAATGAGCGCTTTGGCCTCCACCACGAGCGATTACGCTGCTCCAGACGGAGCCGGAGTCCTGACGAAGACGAAGGCATTCCCGCCTTCACACGAGAGCTCTAGGAGGTCGATTGGCTGTCGGGCTTCAAGCCTACAAGGATCAAAAAATATGATGGCAAAACCAACCCCGAGTCCTGGCTCACCGTAAACACCCTGGCGGTTTGCGCAGCCGGAGGTGATAGCAAAGCCATGGCTAACTACCTCCCAGTCGCTCTAGCCAACTCGGCGAGGACATGGCTGTCAGGTCTACCCAAACGGTCGATCGGTTCCTGGGGA
This sequence comes from Oryza meyeriana var. granulata, assembly GCA_003991445.1. Taxonomy (NCBI): domain Eukaryota; kingdom Viridiplantae; phylum Streptophyta; class Magnoliopsida; order Poales; family Poaceae; genus Oryza; species Oryza meyeriana. The sequence continues at coordinate 520,185 of RYFJ01000535.1, forward strand.
CAACTCAGGGAGCGGTTCATCGCCAATTTTCAGGGGACCAACGAGAGGCCGTCTTCGGAGCACGATCTTATCAATTGCACCAGAAGAAGAACGAATCCCTGCGCGACTTTATCAAAAGGTTCTCCAAGAAGTGCAATCAAATTCCAACTATCAAGGACGAGGCTGTAATCGCCGCCTTCCGTAAGGGAGTAAAGGATGCCCCATTCATGGCGAAGTTCACTCGGAAGCCACCATCCACAGTCCGGGCTCTCTTCGACATGGCTAACAAATACGCTGACTCGGCCGAAGCAGTCGCCGAGGCTTTTGACGAGAAGAAGGAGTCCCGACAAAAAGATCAGAAGGCAAAAGCCGACAACGAGCCATCTCAAAACAAGTCCGGCGGCCGCAAGCGGAAGTCGGACAACGAGGTGGCCAACATGGAGCATACTCGGTTGCGGCCCCAGCGGAACAACGAGTACCAGAAAGTCATGAGCGGGCCATGCCCCTTCCACCCCAAGGGCAAGCACGCGGCCAAAGACTGTTACATGCTCAAGAAGTTTGCCTCCTAGCAGGCTTCATCGTCTGGTGCCGACAAAGGCAAAGACAAGCCAGACTCAGGCCTGGCCGATGATTTTTAAGATCCACAGGCCGAGCTCAATCATATCTTTGGAGGGCCGCTCGCGTACGAGTCCAAGTGCAAACAGAAGCTATTAGCGCGCGACATCAACACGATCTCTACGACGGACACCCCCCAGTACTTGCGCTGGTCAGAGATGGCCATTACCTTCAACCGCGCAGATCACCCAGATCGGGTTTCTCACCCGGGATGCAATCCACTCGTCCTGCACCCGGTCATCAGAAATATCACACTGAAGAAAACCCTCATCGACGGAGGCAGCGCGCTCAACATCTTATTCGCCAAGACTTTGGACGAGATGAATATTCCTCGTTCAGAGCTACGGCCAAGTACCGTGCCCTTCCACGAGATAATTCCCGGCCTGTCATCAACTCCACTCGGGCAGCTCACATTGCCAGTAACCTTCGACACGCGGGATAACTTCCGCACGGAAAACGTCTGCTTTGAGGTCGCAAACTTCAAGACCGCGTACCACGCAATACTCGGACGACCGGCGCTCGCCAAATTCATGGCGATACCGCACTATACATATATGGTGCTCAAGATGCCCGGGCCAGCAGGAGTCCTCTCCATTCGCAGCGACGTCAAGCAAGCCTTCACCTGCGACAAGGAGAGCAGCAAACTGGCTCAATCACAAGAGGCGGCAGTCAGGCGCAACAGCATTCGGCAAGCCGTCACAACTAAACTCGAGCAAGATCAAGTTCCGGCGAAAAAAGCAGCGAAGTCGGGAATTTCAGCGAACTCTGACACGAAGAAGATCCCCCTAGACCCTTCCGACCCCTCCAAGACTGCTCTAGTCGGGACCGGACTCGACCCCAAATAGGAAGACGCGCTCGTCACCTTCCGACATGTTGCGGTGATCCCCATGGTCTACAAGTCCAGGGACAACTCATTCTTTCGGTGTTCGACTTGGACTTGGCCTTGAGCCGGCTGAAGTTAGGCTAAGGGAGGAAGAGATCGTCAATCTCCCGTTCGGACTCAGCAATGCCGCGGACAATTTCAACCCAACTCTGATACAGCAGATCCAATCCCCCAGGGTTCGACTTGGATACGGTCCAGAGCTGCTTGAGATCGGATCTAGGGAGGTTGGAGTTGTAATCACCCCCCTAAATTACTCTGACTGGGACTCACAGTCGGACAACAGCTCGGCAAGCTTTTCTCCATTGCGCGATGTATTCATGGCGTCCAAGGGCTCAACTTCCACTCAAGATGCACGCCGACTACGCGATCAGCAAAAGGAGGAGGCTCACCAACTGCGTGAGCAACAGGAGGAAAATGCATGACGCTTGCAAGCCGAGCGTGATGCTCGCAATGACAACTTGTGCAAGGCCGGGCGAACTGCCCAACAATAGATCCTCCAAACCCGAGTAGGCGACCATGGCATCTTCATGACCCTACAACAGAATGTCGTGGTCGTGGCCACCAGGCCACCCTGACTATTGCGAGAATTAAGGCAATGATCACCGCTGTAGCATGTCAGCAGCGACAACAATCTGGAGATACCCTCATACCGTCAAACAAGACAACCTCTCATACTACGGTTTCATTTGTCTCGACATGGCACCGAGCGGCTGGCTCTGATCAGCATCACTCAGAGTCATGACATACATCACTCGACAATCAGAATAATGACTGACGATGGCGCTATCATAACCACCGCCGTGATAATCAGGACGCTCAAGGGAACCGCTCATGTTATACCTAGCGGCAACCACTTAGTCGTTTAGCAGGCGGAGCCAGGACACGTACAAAAAGTTCCAAGATCAATTTACTTTATCAGCGAAGTCCTAGGCAAATCTAAGATGAGATATCCCCAAGTCCTGAAGCTGCTATATGGCTTGTTCATAACTGTCCGGAAGTTGATGCATTATTTCTAGTCGCATCAAGTTACAATTGTCACATCGTATCCACTTGGGGACGTCCTATACAATCGTGAAGCCACGAGCAGAATTGCTAAATGGGTGCTTGAGTTGATGGTGTTTGATGTTATTTTTCAGCCACGGATAGCAATCAAGTCACAAGCACTGGCCGATTTTGTGGCCTAGTGGACAGAGGTTCAGATGGCTACATCAAGAAACAAGTTAGATTACTGGACAATGTACTTCAACAATTCTCTACGGATCGTCGGAGCAGGGACTAGCATCGTCCTGACATCACCCACTGGAGAAAAACTGAAATATGTCCTTCAGATACACTTTCCAGCATCCCACAATGTCGCCGAGCATGAGGCACTCATCCACGGGCTCCGCATCGTCATATCACTCGGCATCCGCCGACTGGTAGTACGCAGGGATTCTCAACTTGTCGTAAACCAGGTCATGAAAGACTAGACATGTCTGGACGACAACATGGTGGCATACTATCAAGAAGTACGGAAGCTAGAAAACAAGTTCGTCAGGCTAGAGATTACACATGTGCTACGATAATACTATGAAGCTGCAGATGAGCTAGCCAATATGGGATCCAAACAAGAAGTGGTCCCGACTAGAATTTTTGTCAGACAATTATTGGAACAGTCAGTTCAAAAGAAGCAAGTACTTGAGCAGTCGGGGGCTGAACCTACCCCGCAAAAAATGAAGTGCTAATCATCTCAGGATTGGCGGACTCCAATAATCAGGTTCCTCCTAGAAGAACAGCTCCCAGAAGATCGCAGTGAAGCCGAGCGGATCAAACGTCAAAGCAAATGTTTCCTTGTAGTTGGAGAAGATATCTATCGACGAAGTGCATCCAGAGTTCTCATGCGTTGCGTCACACTTGAGGAGGGCAAGCAGATTCTACAATCCATTCACTCGGGCATATGTGGCAACCATGCTGCATCAAGGACGTTAGTTGGAAAGGTTTACAGACAAGGATTCTTCTGGCTGACTGCAGTTACAGACGCCAAAGATATAGTTCAAATGTGCAAGGGATGCCAGTTCTTTGCTCGGCAAACACATCTTCCAGCACAAGAACTACAAACAATTCCAATCTCTTGGCCTTTCGCAGTTTGGGGGCTCAACATGGTCGGGCCGTTCAAAAAAGCACCAGGAGGGTTCAGACTCTTGTTTGTCGTAGTAGATAAATTCACAAAGTGGATCGAGGCAAAACCCGTTGCAACTATAACAGCTGCAAGGGCAAAAGACTTCATCATGAGTATCATATACCAATTTGGAGTTCCTAACCGCATCATAACGAACAACAACACTCAGTTCACTGCGACGTTTTTCAAGATTTCTGTGACGACTTTGGCATCAAGATCTATTTTGCTTCTGTGGCACACCCACAAAGCAATGGGCAGGTAGAGCGTGCAAATGGCATGGTCTTATAAGTTATCAAGACTTTGGTGTTCGACCGACTACAACCATATGCAAGGCAGTGGGTGCAAGAGCTTCCATCCGTTCTATGGTTTTTAAGAACCACGGCTAGTCAGGCAACAGAGCAATCCCCTTTCTTCCTAGTCTATGGTACTGAGGCTGTGTTACCAACCAAGTTCGGGCCCACTCAGAAGCAAAATCAACTGAAGACCGACTGGTTGAGTTAGATCCGTTGGAAGAAGCAAGGGACATCGCAACTATCCAGTTGGCACGGTATCTTCAAGTCCTACGTCGTTATCACAATCGAAATGTTCATGGCCATGCCTTTTCGGTGGGAGATCTCGTTCTGAGAAAAGTCCAAACCACCAAAAATAGGCATAAATTATCTCCCTTGTGGGAGGGGCCGTTCATTATCGCTGAGGTGACACGTCCGGGTGCCTACCGACTAAAGATAGAAAACGGCGTCCTAATCAACAACTCATGGAACATAGAATAGCTACGTCCTTTCTATACCTGAGTTTTGAACTCCTTTTATATACAAATAAAGTTTATAACTCTGACTCACTACACCGCTTGTTTCAACCGAGTAGTGAGTCGGGGGCTGCATGATGGTAATATGTCTTTTGTTGTTTATAAAGTTCAACCTTGTTTTGTCTAAGTGTGGAGGCCATGGCCCCGGGTACCTCATGACAAGCATATGGGCCACTCGGACAGAGGATGGGCCTAGCCTTGTAATTAGAGATATAGTAACCCCTGGCAGACTTTGCCTTGTACGATAAGGAATATACAGTCCTAGTCGAGTATGTTATATCTCTAAGAGGAAATCCCTTGGTCGTAATCCGGCTGGGACTCCTATTTTGTAACCCTGTCCCCTAGTATATAATGGGAGGCAGGGTGCCCCCTGAGGGCAAGACCACGGAGGTTCACCAGAATCACCACCATACATCCTCAAAGGAATACACCACAACTGGACGTAGGGTATTACCTCACATCGAGGGCCTGAACCAGTATAAATCGCTTGTGTCCTTTTGCAATCCATCAAGTTTCGGTCCGACAAGTAGCCCTATATATTTATTGCCGGTGTAAAACATCGACACTAAGTCATGAAGTTTTATAACAATTATGCTAAGTTTTTCCGAGTATAGTCTCAAGAGATGAATGCTTTTAAAAGTTGGTCTCAAACCACTCAACAAAAATTGGCTAGTCGGGTAAAACTGATGATGGCTAAGATAGAACAAGTACTCAGCAAGATACAATAATGAACATCGAAAGCATTTACAGTATCTACATATTGTTTCTGACAGACACCGACTACATAAAAGTTTGTGTTTGCATGGGCAAATCCTCGGCGATGGCCTCAGTAGTAGGCCTTACCTAGCTAATTAACTCCAATCCCTCCTCCGGGGTAGTGCCTTCAGCAAAGCCCTCTTCGATGGCCTCAATATCTACCCGAGGGTAGAGAGATTTCATCATGGCCAGTGCTTGGGCAATTCCCACGGCGATGTGCTCGGTTGAGTATTTCTTCAGGAGTGCAGGGGCTTCTTCACGGCGCTGCGCCACTTGGGAGATGGAGCTGGAGCTGGGCCTGGCTAGGCTTGGCTGCATAATATATAATAAAATCTTTGCGGAATCAACTATGATGTTCTATGACTCCTTTATTACTTTAATCTCTTCAGCAAAAGCACCAAATTGGATCTGTGAATTTGCTTTGAAAGCTGCTCACACAAGAAAGAGGCATCAATAAATCTGGATATCTAGTTAGACAGAGTACCAGAGCAGATATGAAACTTTCTTGCGTACTCGATGTCCACCTTGGACTTCGCCTTCTCGAGCTCCTTCAGCTCCTTCAGGTGTTCTATCTCCAGGGACTGGTTATTCAAATTTGTCTCTAAAGCTACAGCCAAACAAAGTCAAAGATTAGCAATACAGGAAGATTGGTCTGAAGTTACTCGAGCAAAAAGGAGACATACTTCTGATGGTCTCTATCTTTGCCCGGTTCTCGTCCCTGAGCTTGTTCACTGAATTCTTTAGCCACTCCTCCCTCTCCTTGCTAGACTTCTCCAAATCGTCTTTGGCAATCTTGAGCTGGTGGAGTTGAGTGAGCTGATGGGCAAGTTGGGACAAAACTTTGCCCATTCTCTCGGACCGATCAACCACTTGCTGCACAAGATACGTTGGAGTCAGACAAGACAAGCAACAATGCCAGAAGATTCTAAGAAATTGCAAACCAGCAAACACAATCAGATGGATTATATACCTGGATACCCTTCGATGCAACTATGGCGGCCTCCATTAGCTTGACTCGCTCCCTCTGGGCAGCCTCCCCCTTGTGCTCGAAGGTTTGTTCTTCCCCCTCTGGAGTGACCCAGTAAAATGTCCGAGGGAAGTTTGGTGGAGGAGCCTCGAGCCTGGGGAGGTCATCGTCGTCGGAAGATGAGGAAAGTGGGGGAGACAGCATTCTAGGCCTTGGATCGATCGGCGGTATTGGGTCTTGGGAGAACTCAGGGATGCCATGGCGTCCCAATTGGGTGATGCCTGTGGCCTGGCCGAGTAGGTTGTCTCAACCTCAGGGGCTGGGACAACACTTGGCTCGGGTTGCAGTGTTGCGGTCTCGGCCTCAGTCAAGACGGGAGCGGCTACGGGGGTCGGTGGCGCTGTCCCCTTGGGATCTGTGTCACTTGGCTTCCTGCATAATTATTTAGCAATTAAGAAACTCCTCGAGATTTTCTGAAGACTGAGGATTTTTGTACCTTTTGGAAGTCTTAAACCTGCATCCCTATGTGCTAGGGGTGGAGGTAGTAGGCGATGGGCCCGAAGGCCTACTTGGCGGTGAAGTGCTACCAGCTGTCGGGCTCGTGGGTGCGATAGTCGGTGGTGGAGGTTTGGGCCCAGTCGGCGCTGTACTCAGTGCGGTTGACTAGGGCGCGGTGGTGCTTGGTGGCACGGTTCTGGGGCTGGTTGGCCCAAGGGCTGTGCTGCTAGGATCTCTGATCATCAGACCACCTGATGCCTTACTTGGCATGTCTTTTTTCTTGGCTTGGTCCGTTGCTAGTCGCTTCCCAGCCCTCTTGGGGCTAGGTTAGGCTGATGAGGGGCTGGTCGGCCATTTTCTAGCCCCACTAACTGACTGGCTTTATGGGTTAAAATCAAACTCGGTGAATTCCTGCAAACAATCAAGCATCAAGGAAAGTTTGAACGAACGACATTCATGCAACACATTGCAGATGGATAACAAGACAAACATTGCACAAGACATTACCTTTGGCCGAGGCCTGTCCTTGCAATACGGCTTGGGGCCTCGCTCGGCATCTAGAGTCTTGACGACTCCATTGACTAAGTAGCCAAGCAAGGTGTCAGTGACGACATCCTTGTTGATGAAATCAGTACATTCCCGAGTCAGATCATCTTTTCCCTAGTAATCATAGCCAAGGTGAATCCTGGCCTTCAAGGGTCGGATCCGGCGGTTCTAGAATGTCCTAGCCACCCAAGGTCCGGTCAGTCCAGTGCTCTTCAGCGCATCGATCTTCTCTAGCAGCAGGTACACCTGAACCTCAGCTTGTGATGGTATGGTGGTCCAGCTCTCCAGAACGACAGGGGGATTTCCAGAAAAAGGGGGCAAGGAGGGCTCAAGATTGGAGCAATAAAACCACTCCCGATGCCACCCTTTTAGTAAAGTCTTTAGAGGAACATGGAGATAGCACTTCTATTTCGTTGCGGAGCTGAAGGCTAGCTCCCCCTATCACCTGGATCTTGGACTTGGAGGGTTTGGGCTTGATGTGGAATAGAAAGCGGAAAAGGTTGAAATGGGGATCGATCCCCAGAAAGGCCTCACAGAGGATGACAAAGATCGAGATGTGGAGAATAGAGTTGGGGTTGAGATGATAAAGCTTAATCTTGTAATACTCAAGCAACCTGCGGAGGAAATCGGAAGAAGGAAGAGTGAGACCATGGTCGAAGAAAGAAGCAAAGACCATGGTCTTGTGAGGACCAGGAAGGGGAATCGACTCACTGGTGGCAGGGCGCTAGTTGATGACCTCCTTCGATTGGAAGATCTTCTTCCTTTCTAGGAGGGCTAACTTCATCGCGCAATAGTTTGATGATGGCCAAGCTTCGGACGGCATGGCGAGGATGTCGAATGGTGCCCTCGGCATTGTTGGGGTGAAAAACTGGGTGAGAGGGCTTCTAGATGACATGAATCAAAGCAGGAGAGGAGATCTTCGCGGATTCTTGGGAGGGAGCTCGAGCTACAGGAAACCCTAAGCTGGGGGCGGAGAGTGCGAAGTTTGGCGCCTGTGCGGGAGGTGAAGCGATTTGGTGATTTGGGGAAGAAAAAGGAATCTTTTCTCTCTCCCATCGCTTTATAGGCCTGCGCAGGGTTAGCAGGCTTGGGCCAGCTTGCTCGGTAATGGGCCGTAAGCTATGAGTTCTTAAATAGCATGTCCTATTGGGCCGACAGCTGGCTGTGTTTAAATCACAGTGCATATCCTATTTTACAGGGACCGATTAAAATAATCAGATATGCTTCATGCTAAGCCTAATTGCTGGACATATGTGTTTGGATATTTGAATTATGTAACAGGTTTTGAGGATATATTCTTATAAGGATCAATAGCTCGTCTCCATTCAAAGTGGGGATGCAGATATCTCCCAAGTACAGCTCACCACATATTAGGTTAAAATCCATGAAGTGGTACTCGACTTACATGCTTGGCCAAAATTCCATTGAGCAAAAATATTTCCGGCTGATATGATGCTGAAGAGTCAAATTTCTAAGAAATATACCACTCGGGAAAGACTTAAAGGTTAAAGATATTTGACTTTATGTTTAATTGTTTCATAATTAAGCACAAAGTTGGGGGCTACACCTAATAGGTGCGCCTATTCGGTGCACACTTTTCATATTTTTCTATGAAGCCCTTCATAGCCTCATTGCCAGCTGATACGAAGCAGGACTTAAAGAAGAGTTACTCGGACAGTGAATACTCGGGAGAAAGGCACTCGGGAAATCTTCACCAAGGAGGATGAGCACTTGGCACCAGCTGTGACTCAACTATGAAGTCTTAGGGGCTACTGTGGAGACCATGGGCCTCAGGTACCTCATGGGAAGCTTTGTGGCCACTTGGATTGACGATGGGTCTAATCTTGCAATTAGGGATACGATAGGACTCGGTGCATAATTAAGCTGAAAGTAGAGTATTACCTCATATTGAGGGCCTGAACCAGGATAAATTGTTTCGTGTTCCTTTACAATCCATCAAGTTTAGGTTTCATGAGTAGCACCATATAATTATTGCCGATATAAAACATCGATAGACGAGTTGTTGCTTATGCCTAGAGGCAATTAAGGCCTCATGAGGTGAATTAGCCCACCCATGATCTGGAACTAGCAGTAGTAGTGCATGCCCTCAAGATATGGCGACACTACTTGGAAATAGGTGTGAAGTTTACACTGACCACAAAAGTCTAAAGTATATCTTCACTTAGACCAAGCTCAACCTGAGGCAAAGAAGATGGTTAGAATTGATCAAAGATTATGACTTAGGGATACATTATCATCCTGGAAAGGCAAATGTTGTTACCGACGCCCTAAGTCAGAAGGCTCATTGTAATGCCATCATAAACTTGCCCCACCAACTAGTGTTATGCAAAGAGTTGGAAAAGTTAGGCATAAACATGGTTAAATCAGGAACCCTAGCATCATTAGTGGTTCACCCAACCTTAGAAGATCAAATCCTTGAAGTCCAGAAGGATGATGAAGAAATCAAAACTATTGAGAAGAATATGGAGAAAGATAAGGCTATAGGTTATTCCATAGATGAAAAGGGCATAGTCTGGTTTGGAAAGCGTATCTGTGTGCCCAACAAGGAGATAAGAGATATGATACTTAGAAATGCTCATGAATCTTCCCACTCCATCCATCTCGAAAGTACCAAGATGTACCAGGATATTAAGAGTCATTATTGGTGATCAGGAATGAAGAGAGACATTGCTGAATATGTTGCTATCTGGGATATATGCCAAAGAGTCAAGGCGGAACATTAGAAGCCTACCGGATTGCTTCAACCCGTGAAGATCCCGGAATGGAAATGGAAAGAAATAGGAATGGACTTTATAACTGGTCTACCCAGAACCCCCGCAAGCTATGACTCCATTTGGGTAATAGTGGACCATCTGACCAAATTGGCCCACTTTATCCCTGTCAAGACCACCTATTCAGGTAAGAAGTTGGTAGAACTATACATGACTAAGATAGTCTATCGGCATGGTGTGCTTAAGAAGATCGTATCTGATCGAGGTACCCAGTTTACCTCACATTTCTAGTAGAAGTTGCATGAAGCCAGGGCACCAACCTCAATTTTAGCACAGCCTATCACCCCCAGACAGATGGACAAACAGAAAGGGTAAATCAAATACTAGAAGACATGATGAGAGCGTGTGCCTTGGATTTTGCAGGCACCTGGGATCTCTGTTTACCCTACGCCGAATTTTCCTATAACAATAGCTATCAGGCCAGCATACAAATGGCCCCCAATGAAGCCCTGTATGGACACAAGTGTAGAACCCCTCTCTGTTGGATAGACGTAGGTGAAAAGAGGATCTTCAGGCCAGACATTCTGAAGGATGCAAAAGAATAGGTCAAACTTATCAGGGAACGTCTAAAGGTACCCAATCCAGACAGAAGAACTATGCAAACAACAGAAGAAGAGATCTCGAGTTCCAAGTGGGCGATCATGTCTACCTCCAAATATCACCCCTACACGGAACAAAGATTTAGAATGGCTAGGAAGTTAGCACCCCGCTTCATCAGCTCATATCCCATCACCGGTAGACGTGGAGAAGTTGCATATCAGCTAGAGTTGCCCGCAGGACTTGCTGATGTCCACAATGTGTTTCATATGTCTCAGTTAAAGAAATGTCTCCGTGTCCCAGAATAGCAAGTTTTGTTGGAAATGGTCAGCCTACGAGAAAGCCTGACCTACGAAGAACATCCAATTCAGATCCTCGAAGAAAAGGAACGATGTAAAAGAAGGAAGGCGATCAAGTTCTACAAAGTACAGTGGAGTAATCACTTAGAAGACGAAGCCACGTGGGAACGCAAAGACCACCTCCGAACTAAGTACCCTGAGTTGTTCGCTTAGCGGCGGAATCTCAGGATGAGATTCTTTTAAGGTGGGTAGGTCTGTAATACCCTGATTTTTGTCCTTACAAAAAAACAAACATATTTTCCATAAAAGTTTAAATTCAAAATTTTGCTTCTTATCTAAAATTTGATTTCATATGCCAAGGGGATCTCTATCTATCTATCCATCCATTCATCCATCCATCCACCCAAAAATTTGAATCAGCTACGACCTTAAGTTTGAATCCAAATTTACATTCAAAAAAATCCCTCCAATTCTCAACCCTAGGAGATTCTTAGAAAATTTTGTGACAAATCCCTGTTCACTTGGGCCTCCATCCCCTCAGTTGGCCCACCCCTCCGCCACTCCACTCTCTCCCTCTTTCCCATCCCTCATGATCCGACGGCCCAACTCCCTTTCCCCCCCCCCCACGCGCTAGCCATCTGCCCGCACACTCGTGCGTGCCTGCTGGTTCGGGATTCCCATCGGGCCCACCAATTAGTGCCTCGCGCTACCCAATGGTCGTCCACTCACCGCACACAGTGCAGTCATCCCCCTCCCTGTGCTGACCACGCCCGCCTGGAGCGTGCCTGGCAAAATGCCGGACCGAGCCGCGACACTGACTGAGCCCCACACCTCACCGCACGCTACCCCGGTGGCTTTTCCTACTTGTCGCCGTCTCCAACCACCCGAGGCGACATCCCCCAAGGCCATCTCCTGCCTAGCACGCCCTGTTCCATCTCCTCGTGCCATCATCAACCTAGTTGGGTCGCGTCATAGCTGTACACTCGCCTCACCGCCGCATCAACGCCCTGAGGCATCACCTCCGCCCATGTCCTGTGCCACCCTCGCCCCCTCGCATCCACTGCCTTGCACCGGTGAAGCCAGCCACGAATCCCGCTGACCCCCATCCTCACTTCACCGTTGTTTGCCCACTGGAACAAGCGCGTTGCTGCAGAGTCAACCCCCCTCCCGCACCCCTTGATGCCCATCGGTCTCACGCCACTCCCCGCCGAGGCTCCCCCATCTCTTGCCTCTGTGCCATCCTGCCCATTCTCAAGCCTACTATCTTCTTGTTCCAGTGATCAGGAATATAGGAATTATCTCTCTAGATAAGTTTATCTCTAATCAACTCATTAAAACCCTCCACTAGAAACCATGCAGGTTCAAACCTAAACACAAAAGAGCTAGACCTCCTATCATCTCTAGAATTAAGAATCAAAGGTGTATGGTCAGATCCCACTCTCATGAGGGAAAAGATTTTCCCAATCTAGATTCATCAGAACTCTATCTAGGACTACCCTAACAGGATCCAGCTATTTATAAGTCCAAGTAAATTTGTTGCCTCCTCTATATAACTCTCTTAGGTTATAGTTCGAAATAAAACTATTAAACATCTCCATTCTTTTAAAGTCAATATTAGTATTAGGTTTCTCCTCAACCTTTCTGTAAAGATTAAAGTCACCTCCAATGATCAATGCTCTATCCCCAGAGCCAATATGGTAAGCAAGTTCATCCAAAAAATCACTCTTCCAATTATCAACCACAGGGCCATAAACATTAATAATCTCCCAAGAAGCCCCATTAGATTTATTTCTAACTACCTTACTAAGGAAAAATCTACCAACATGAGTATCTACACTATCAAACATGCTAGAATTAAAACCAATGAGCAGCCCTCCAGAAGTTCCTTTTGAAGCTTTCCAACACCAATCAAAAGACACACCAGGATTTATAGAGTCTAACTCCACACAGGAAAAAAATCTCTTTCTTATTCTCTTGCAAACAAATAATATCCACCTTATTAACTCTAACCAACTCTTTTAATTGGCACAATCTAGCATCATTCCCCATTCCCCTAATATTCTAGAATAAAATAATCATTTGGATTTATTTCTTTTAGTGGTCAACCTCTTCTTTTTTCCAACCTCAACCTCTTTATCCAGATCCCCATCTTGCTCATTATTAACTTTATTTGGAGAGTTTGCATTAGATTTTACCTTTTTTTTTGTTTTACCCAGTTCATTTTTGCAATCTTACCTTGAACCACCTCTTTAGCTCTAATTAAAGAAATATTAGCATCTATTTCATTTTGAGACAGACCTAGACAAATATTAGCAGATCTAGCAATTCTACTTAACTCCTCAGAATCAATCAATTCTAAAATGGCAATATACATTGATTTTTTTATTATTGTAGTTATCATTGTTTAGAATATATCATATTAAAATGGCATGCTCCCTCTAGTCAATAATATTTGACATTGGGAGTCCTACTCCTAATACTCCCAATGTCAAATATTGTTGACTGAAGGGAGTATCAAATTTGATTACACTACACAACAAAAACTTTCACAATTGTAACCGTACCTGGATTATGCAAAAGAATTAATTCGTCAAATTAAGTTATGTCTTATTGACTTTTAAAAGTCCAAAAAACAACCTTATTTGTGACATTAAGGAGTATATATGCAACTATGCATGTCGGATGATAACGGGCCAATTAATCCTGTTTTTCCTCCCCTTTGTCAAACTGATGTAATACCGTTAACTTTTCAGCTGCTCGAAGAAATACTTGAGCTTCAAGGGTTGGAAGGAGAAGAAATACATGCAGCAACAGAAGCAAGCAACACCCAGTTTTCAGCACACAGATACTGACGTAGAAGCACAACAAGATAATGGGCAGCTGAGTAGCAACTCTGCTTCTTCTCGTCAGCAAAATGGCGAGCACACCAAGGACGTGTTATCTCTATATGAGACAATATCCGACACATGGATAAGTGCAGATCCAGATTTTTCTCGTCAGCTGGATGAGATTGCTGAAGAGTTTTGTAAAGAACATGCCAAGCCTGTCAAGACTTTCGTTTCCCTCGTGAAAGAAGCACACGAACGTTTGGACAAGAAGAAATCAAAACAATCGATCGGAAACGAGCTTACCTGCATGACTAAGGTTGAGTAAATTGCATATATGTTCATCGGCCGTTTGACCGGTATGTTGATCCATACCACCGATGGGAAGATGTTCATGGTTGTGGCTTGTGACAGTATTCCCATTCTGCGAGCGTGTGTATTTTGGGTCTATTGCAATTTGATCAAGCATTCATAATTTCTTTCTTCAATTTTTGGTTGTTTTGTGTGTGTCAAGGTGAGTGAGCTCTGTTCTTCAGCTCACTGTAGCAGTTCATTTGTCAGTCTGTGGTCGCATTGTCGATTTGGGCAGCGTGAGCGTCATGGCTTCGGTGTTTGTTATCCGGAGCTGAGTCGTCACCTGTAGAGTCACAACGGCCTGCTCATTTTCACTTTGCTTGTACACATAAAAGACAAGGAATCAGAAAACGCTGCAATGTTGCACGCAGCACCAAAACACTTGTGTTCACTTCCTATTCCAATTTTCATGAGTAATTATTGACTGTGACAGGAGTAGTTGATATCCGGCGATGCTGATAGGGTCGGTTAATTAATACTGGGAATCAAATATTTGTTATATTGTGTTTTTGTCCCTAAATCATCCTACAGTATTATTGTGTATTTGTTTTCGTCAAGGAACTCACAATACATTGAAAGCCGCTGACATTTGGACATGGATCCACATGTCGATGGCCTTTGATGCATATATAGTACTGTAGAGGATCCGTGTCTGATAATCTGTGTGGCATGAGTATTGATGAGCTAGCATCTAGTGATCCCAAGCAGTCACGTCAGCACCAACCGCTCCCCGCACATGTCGCATGCTTGCTAACCTGCTGCATACGACTCTTTCTTGATAATTGCTATATCATGTTCCCTCGTAACCACCTTCGCCACATCTCGGTATTTGTGTAGTTTTTATAAGTATCGACAGTCACGTTCAAAACTCAAAATTTAAGAATATTAAATAATTGTCATGATTAATATTTTATGATAAACAATTGGTTTTTCAAATAATTTATTTAATAGACATTGTTTTGGAATATATGTGGATGTTGGTGTGAGTATGTTGTCGGAGAATGGAACTCTAACCGCGGGGAGTCTGGGAACCCCCCTTTGAGGTTCGGCCAGGGGAGTTGTTCACAGACGGCTTACGGCGTCGGATCGATGACACACAAGGAAGACAGGAGGAGTAGACAAGTTCGGGCCGCACGGTGGCGTAATACCCTACTCCTGTGTATGTTTTGCTGTGTGGGAGATGAAGGTGTTTGCTGTTACAAGGAGACTCAGGGCGCTCAGGAGCTAGCCGGGAGCGAACGGGAGCAGCTCCGGAAGTTCTATCAGGAACCGGACTTCTCGTCGGAGAAGAAGAAGACCAGAAAACTCTCTATCCAGAAGCTCTACTCAAACTGGGACCCCTAACTCAGTGGCATGGATCCTCCTTTTATAGTGCAAAGGGAGTCCACAGTGCCTGAGCTAGATACCATTTGCCTTCTCGCACGCGCGCGGCCGCCTGCCGCGCCGCGCCTGGAGGAACGTCACACGTGGCCGCCTGTCGCGCCGCGCCTGGAGGAACGTCTAGTCGCCGCCTCGCTCGGCTGGTCTAGTCGTCTGGTCGTCATACCGCTTGGCTGCTACGGGCGGCTGGTCTGGCCGCTGCGGGCGGCGAGATTATGGAGATGTGACAGCGCACGGCTCCACTGCCGGAATCAAATATCCTCTGACTGTGCAGGGAACTGTGCAGGGAGCAGGCCCATGGGGGGCCATCTTGAGAGTCCACGCGTGTCCGACCGGGCGACAGGCGCGGCACGCCCCGTCACCTGTCATTAACGTTGGTCGCTGGAGTATTGATCCGCTCGCCGAGGACGCGCCCCGTGACCGTGTATGTGGGTCCCGGGACCGGGGAATGTCCCCGGACCACGGGGCCTGAGGAAGACGCCCGGGCCTGGGCAGCGCGCGGGCCCCGGGCACTTAGCGGGAGATACGGTCGTAGCCGGCCTTTACTTGTGCAGAATGTGGGCCTCGGAGTAGCTGACGTGGCAGAAGGCCCATGCGACCCCGGGGTACGTGGGACCCCCTGTCCCGTTTCGCCGATAGTGGCCCCTAGCCCTGTTGCTCGACCGGGACCTGCTCCGGGCAGGAACAGGGCCACGTCTTGGGCAAAACGAGGAGATGCGGGGCCCACCTAGGATTGCCGGTGGCCAAAAAGGCAAAGAATGTTGCCTCGGCGGCCGTTGTCCTGGCAGCCACTTCCTGGAGCTGCGCGGACCCCGGGTGGACCGGGGCCGCTGTCGCGGTTAATGCATGTGTGGTAGTGAGCATGGAGGCCGCGGCGGCCACGTCGGAGCGGGCCACCGTGGAACTGACTGATGTCCCTGCTGCCGAAGAAGAGGGGAATGCCAGGGCCCAGCCATCTCCCGTGAGGAGGGAGCGGGCCCTGGTAGTTTTTGCTGCCCGGCGAACAGGAGCGGCGTGCGGACACGTGACGCTACATTTCGTGCTGGAGCAGATGGCGATCGCCGTCGGCCAAGTGCAGGCGGCAACCCTCGAGACCGACGGGAGTCCGCCCGGGCCCGGGCGGATCTCGAGAGCGGACGGGCAGCGATCGCGATGGCGATGCAGCAGCTCACCGCCCGTACAGTCGCCACCGAGATATTCGTGGCGACCCGCCGGCTGGAGATTGAGGCGGCAGAGGGGCGCGGCGTCCAACTAGGGGGCGCCGCCAAGTCCGCCGCCGATGGGGCCTCCCGCGCCCGGTCCGAGATGGAGGCGCGGGAGATGGAAACATCCTCCTGGGAAGATCGCGTCCGGGCCCGAGAAGCCAGGCTCGTGGCCCGGGAGCATGAGATCACCGCGCACGAGGCAGTGGTGGAGGCCGCCGAGTCCCGGTTGGTGGAGATGGAGCGGGAGGCCGAGGCCTCCCGGAAGTGCGCGGCCGACTTCGAGGCCGTGGCCGACACCGCAGCAATGGTGGCAGGGTTCTGCGAGCGGGGCGAGCGACTCGTGGGGCTGATGACCGACGAGTCCGAGGAAGATGCCAGTCCCCTTCTGACACCGCCCGGGGTCCGGTTCGAAGAAGACTGGTGACCTCCCCCGGGCGACGACATCTCCGGGCCTCCGCGCGTGCTTGCGCTCTGATTTTGCCTGTCTTGTACAAAGAGAGACATTTGTATATGTATATAATCATGTTTGTATTTTGGTACCTTTGCTTATTGTGTTGTTCGGAGGTTGCTTGTATTCGGGGCCCCGTGTCCGGGAACGCCGAGTGCCGGGCGCCATTCGACAGCGAGAGCCAGCAGCCGCGAAAAGCCGTAGAGCCTGAGACCCCTATCCGGGCCTTGGCGTAGCCGCCTGCCCGGGGAACTCGGTCCCCAGGGGCAGCGAACGCGATGGTTGCCCGCCCTGGGAAGCCGGTCCCCGGGGCCGCGAGCAACCGAACGCGAGCCTTGCGGAGCGATTAAGTCTGTAGGTTCAACCCCTCCCGTCTTCCGGGTTCAGGGGCCCTCCGTGCCCCCGGGCGCCATTGGCCCAAGGAGCGCAGCAAGGCCACGAGAACAGACTGGTATCTGGATGTTGCAAGGGGCGGCATGGCTCCGCAAGCACAATCCCAGGGCCAGGAGCGTTGTCAGCCCCTGGGCCGGGAATCGGCTCCGGATGTGAATCTGGGATGGGGCCCGAGCACCGTCCGGGCCCAGAAACGCCTTCCCCGGGTGCATTCCCTCGGGCCCCGGGTTCCGGGGACGTGCTCGGTCCCAGGGCACAATACCGGGGCGCTGACCCAAGCACCATACTTAAGCCTGCCGGGGAAGGGTCTAACCTGCACACAGTGAATTTGGAGAGTACTTGGCTGTTCTTTGTCATTCCATGCTACGAAACGTGGCGTCGACCACCTCCCGAAGGCGTCCTCGCGGTCGTGACCGTGCGGAGGAAAAGATCACGCATAAGCATTTCACCCCCTACCTCTGGACAAACCGATCCCGGGGCTAGCCATCGAGGGCACCGGAGCCGCTGGGCCCCGGGGCACCGCGCAGAGGGGCGCCACCACGGTCCCATGGGCTCGACAATGCCCCGGGCTTAGTGCATGGGGACACGGTAGCCCGTTGGTAGAGAACTGATGATTATGGGCAAAACCCAGCCACCGTACGGGCGCGGCCCGATTATGCCCCCAGGGGGTGAGACTGCCACGAACGCAACACATGGAAAAAGACGAAAGGCACGAGACCAGAAGGGATATTAAAAATGCTGCTCAGTAAAGAGTATACACATGGGGGCCCCGGCCAGTGCTGAGATTTGGAGAAATCCGGCGCTGGCCCGGGCGCACCGCATTTACAGGATGTGTTTGCAGATGAAATTTGCGAAGATCTCCTAGGCTTATCGAGCCCGGTCTGGAGACACCGATCACCAGGAAGGGGCCTTTCGCAGGGGGAAGGTTTATTTCTTTCCGGCACGTGTGAGGACACGGCGGAGGACAAAGTCCCCGACCTGGAGTGATCGGGCCCCAACCTTACGCCGATGATAGCGCTTGAGGCTGTACTGGTTATGACCGACACGGAGCGAAGCGCGCCGCTGTCGGTGAGGATTCGACGTGATGTAGCATTGCGGAGTACTTCGCTGACGAAGTACACCGGCTTTTGTTGCGTGCTCTCCGATCCCGGCCTGACGGGGGCTAGGGCTCGGGCTCAGCTCCCTCGGGAAGGAGCGAGCTCTCGCGGCCAGGAGCACATGTAGGCTCGGGGCCCGGGGGCCCCAGCTAGAATGTGGTTTGATATATGCTAGGATCCGGAGGCCCGGGCTTGGATATGGAATGTATCGGGACGACTTCCCCGGACTCACTCTCGCCTGGGCGAAGCTGTCTGGGTAATCGCGCCCCATCTGGTTGTGAAAATGTTGAGGTTGTTCCAGGCGCTGCGTTCCTAGGCCTGAACTCGCCTTGGCGAGGCGGCCCTGGTTCGGGCTTCGCGGTGCCCCGCCGTGCCTAGAGGCGGATCCCGGGCCACGCCCTTACCGCGCAAGAGGCCCCGGGACCCGGCTGGGATGTGGTTTGATATGTGCCGGGATCCGGGCGCCCGGGCTTGAATATGGGATGTATCGGGGAGACTCCCCAGAACTACTATCGCCGGGGCGATGCTGTCCGGCTTATCGCGCCCTGTATGGTTGTTTCGGGTGCCGCGTCCAAGACTCACACTCGCCTTGGCGAGGCTGCCCTGGTTCGGGCTCCACGGTGGCGGCCCCGGGAGGCGGATCCCGAGTCGCGCGCCTGTTTGGTTGTGAAAATGTTGAGGTTGTTCCGGGCGCCGCGTTCCTAGGCCTACACTCGCCTTGGCGAGGCGGCCCTGGTTCGGGCTCCGCGCTGCCGGGCCCGGGAGGCGGATCCCGGGCCACCCCCTTATCGGGCAAGGGGCCCCGGGACCCGGGGGCCCGGCTAGAATGTGGTTGATGTGTGCCAGGATCCGGAAGCCCGGGCTTTGATATGGGATGTATCGGGACGACCCGCCGGAACGGCTATCGCCGGGGCGATGCTGTCCGGCTTATCGCGCCCTGTTGGAGTTGTTCCGGGTGCCACGTCCAAGACATGCACTCGCCTTGGCGAGGCTGTCCGGGTTCGGGCTTCCCGGTGTCGGGCACGGGGTGCGGATCCCGAGACATGGACCCTGGATCCTGGGGCCCCGGCTCGAATTTGTCTGGCCCGGGTGGCCAATCCCAGGCCACACGTTTGTCGAACAAGGGGCACTCAACGACGAGCGCCGCGCCCACCACATGCGTGGTCGCCGCTATGTAGAGCAGCGGGGGCTCGCCTTGAGCCTGTGTCACGAGGACAGGGGGAGTTGTCAGGCACCTCTTGAGCTTGTCGAGGGCTTGATCAACCTCATCCGTCTAAGTGAACTGCCAGGTCTCCTTGAGAAGCTTGAAGAGGGGGAGGGCACGCTCCTCTAGCTTGGAGATGAAGCGGCCGAGTGCAAGCACGCACCGGCCATCTTTTGGCCTCCCTGAGCGAGCTGTCCCTCCCGGGTACCCGGGACGAGATGGTCCTCGGGGCCGAAAGTGATCTAGGCGTCCGACCACTTCAGCCTCTGAGCGGCCGCTGGGCCCGGGGTCGGGGCCAGCAACTCGCGCTTCATGGCTTGGGAGCCACCACGCGAGGAGCTGGTGCGCGCCCCGCCATCGAGGGTGGCGAGGACATTCTCGGGTTCTTAGAACTCGAGAGGTTGCTCCGGATCGGGAGCGGGCTTCGGACCGTTGATCAGCTTGACGGTTGCCCTGAATCGGACCGTCCGCCTAGGGATCGGACCGTCCGATTCGCGACGACCGGACCGTCCGCCTTAGGATCAGACCGTCCGAATCAGGGAGATCGGACTGTTCGAATTGGGATCGGACCGTCCGAATCACCCCGATCGGGCTTGGCCTGCTGCGGTTCCTACTGGAACTTCTTGACGCGCTTGGCCAACTTCAGGACGGCGCGGCACTCCGTGAGGTCGTGCCGGTCCGTCTCGTGGACAGTGCACCACTTCCGGGCCATTGCCGGCTTGACATGCTCGGCCAGGCCTAGACGGGGCACTCCGTGAGGTCGTGCCGGCCCGTCTGGTGGAAGGCGCACCACCTCCGGGCTATTGCCGATGGCAGCGGCGCGCGTGCGGCCTTTTGCCGCTTGCCGCCGTTGTTGTCCCCGCGGGCGTCGTCGGCCCGGGGGGCGCCCACAACAGCCAAGGCGACGTTCTCGGCGGCCGCCTTGTCTTTCTGGCGCTTCCTCCTGTTCCACCGTGATGCGGAACGTGAGGGTTCGCCGTCCTCTCCAGGGCCCTTGTCGGGGGCCTCGGGAGGCGCGGCAGCGTCAGCGCGCTGCCGCTCGTTCGTGGCCCGGGCATCCTCATGAGTCCGCATCCTGCTTAGCCGGTCATGGAGGTCGCCGGGGCCATTATCGATTGGAGGTGCGGCGTGAGGCGCCGCGCTCCGGGCTTGGTTATGCTCCGGGGCGGGGGGCCGGTCTGCGCTAGATGCCGCGCGGTCGGCGCTCTCGGCCCCTGCACTGCTGTCAGCGGCGACCCGGCGACGGGCCGTGGCTACCAGCTCGGCGACTTCATTGAGCCACCGCCACTCCCGGCCTCCGCCCCCAGTAAATGCCGGGGGGTGGCGCAGGAAGGCTTCCGCCGTCAGGAGAGTTCCTTGGGGCGAAGCTGACTGGAAGTCGAGATTGCGGCGCGCCGTGGAGCGGCGCGTCCGTTCACGCCTCATGGACGAGGCCGTGACGGACCAGCGGGGCACTTGCGGGCTCCCTCCCGAGGGGAGGGGCCGAGGCCGCACGACCAGGCCGCCGAGGGGCGAGCTCGGCTCGTCGGGCGCGCGCCGCCCGCCCCCAGGAAGGCGAAGAGGGGGAACGTGGTGGGCTCGCCACGGGGCTAACCTCGCCCGGCGGGGTGAAGCCGCCGGACTCCTCGTTAGAGTCTCGCGGACGATGACCTCCTGCCATGAGGCATGCCGGCGTTGGGGACGCCGACGTGCCTCCTGGAAGAGAAACTCCCCCTACCTGGCACGCCAGCTGTCGGAGGATGGAACTCCAACCGCGGGGAGTCTGGGAACCCCCTTTGAGGTTCGGCCAGGGAAGTTGTTCACAGACGGCTTGCGGCGTCGGATCGATGACACACAAGGAAGACAGGAGGAGTAGACAGGTTCGGGCCGCACGGTGGCATAATACCCTACTCCTGTGTATGTTTTGCTGTGTGGGAGATGAAGGTGTTTGCTGTTACAAGGAGACTCAGGGCGCTCAGGAGCTAGCCGGGAGCGAACGGGAGCAGCTCCGGAAGTTCTATCAGGAACAGGACTTCTCGTCGGAGAAGAAGAAGACTAGAAAGCTCTCTATCCGGAAGCTCTACTCAAACTGGGACCCCTAACTCAGTGGCATGGATCCTCCTTTTATAGTGCAAGGGGAGTCCACAGTGCCTAAGCTAGATACCATTTGCCTTCTCGCACGCGCGCGGCTGCCTGCCGCGCCGCGCCTGGAGGAACTTCTAGTCGCCGCCTAGCTCGGCTGGTCTGGTCGTCTGGTCATCATACCGCTTGGCTGCTGTGGACGGCTGGTCTGGCCGCTGCGGGCGGCGAGATTATGGAGATGTGACAGCGCACGACTCCGCTGCCGGAATCAAATATCCACTGACTATGCAGGGAACTGTGCAGGGAGCAGGCCCATGGGGGGCCATCTTGAGAGTCCACGCGTGTCCGACTGGGCGACAGGCGTGGCACGCTCCGTCGCCTGTCATTAACGCTGGTCGCTGGAGTATTGATCCGCTCGCCGGGGACGCGCCCCGCGACCATGTATGTGGGTCTTGGGACCGGGGAATGTCCCGCCGCGGGGAATGTCCCGCCGCGCCCGGTCCCGAGGGAGACGCACCCAGGCACAGGGAGGCGCACCCGGGCAAGCCACGCCCGGTCCCGAGGGAGACGCACCCGGGCACAGGGAGGCACACCCGGGCCAGGGCAGCGCGCGGGCCCCGGGCACTTAGCGGGAGATACGGTCGTAGCCGGCCTTTACTTGTGCAGAATGTGGGCCCCGGAGTAGCTGACGTGGCAGAAGGCCCACGCGACCCCGGGGTACGTGGGACCCCCTGTCCCGTTTCGCCGACATATGTGACTAATGTGGGTCAGGTGTGATATCTGTGGATGTTGGTGTGAGTGTGTGTGACTAATGTGGATGTTGTTTTGGAATATCTTGCTAATTTGCTACATATGACCCTTTCTTGATAATTGCTATATCATGTTCTCTCGTAACCACCTCTGTCGTACCTCGGTATTTGTGCAATTTTGCATGAGTATCGGCAATCGCCCTTAAAATTTAAAATTTAAGAATGTTAAATCATTGTTATGATTAATATTTTGTTTTGGAATATCTGTGGATATTGGTGTGAGTGGGTGTAACTAATGATGTTGGTGTGAGTGGATGTAACTAATATGGGTCAAGTGTGATATCTGTGTCCAGAAACGGTTATTTTGTCTATTGGTGTATAGGTAACTTGAGGTCAACGTTGGTCAATGGTGAGGACCGGGGTTACGCTCTAGGAGGAACCGAGGTCTAGCATGGTCGGGATACCATATGACAAGATTAGACTGAAGCCAAGAGGTCTTGGGATCTACCTCGGTTAACAATAGGATAGGGACTAATCTTAGAGGAGTGGAGGTCGAGAACAATCAAGAATGCCATGTGACGAGGTTGGACACAAGGTGACATACAATAGATGGACACCGTGTGGAGAGTTTTCATAACGGACTTCATAAGTTGTGTGTGTAAGCGCTAGAAAAATCGTGGAGAAACTGGGAGGAGAATTGAACGAGAAAAATGGCATGCATCGGTGCAATCATATGTGCATGTGACATGGGTGTGTGCACGCGGTCTGCAGTGCAGCGATGCAAGGCGGTCCAAGGAGCGAGCAGCAGCAGGCGGCCCACGCGGAGCAGTGGCAGGGCTCGGTCTAGCTCGGGAGCAAGGTGGTCAAGGCTGTACAACGCAGGCCCACGGACATGAGATAAGCAGGAGTCGGAGACCGTGAATCGGACTGCCACGGTTTTGAAAAGAAGAATTCAATTTGGTAAATTGAATTATATTTGGAATACAAGCGATTAAGTTTAGTTGGAGCTAGGAGTTCTACTTCTAGTTTGTATTGGAGATTTTGGTATAAATAGATGAGTAGTTGAGGTCCTAGTGGGATAACCTTGCAGATTACAAGTTAGGGTTTAGTTTTGAGAAAAAGAAGTGCTTTATATGTACTTTGTAAACACATCTTGATGTAATAAAGTTGATCAAACTTCAATAATTTGTCAAGCTGTGTTTTCAGGATTTTGCAGCGGACGGACCGACGTCAAGAGGTGATCCGCTCATGATCAACCAGTTAATCTATCAAGTTTTGGGTTCTCTTAATTCCGCAAAAAAAGAATTTGGTTGTTTGATTTTTTCTACCATTCACCTTGGCCACTCTAGTAGGCTTGGTTCCATGCTTTCGATCCTACAAGTGGTATCAGTGCCACGTTTGCTCTTTTTGGTCTTAACGATCTTTAGTTTTTTGCCATGGATGATAGATTTTTCACCAGCATCATGTTTTTTATGGAGTTGATTTTCAATTTTGAAAACAAAAGATGCAATCATTTATTATGTCCAGGGTTCGATATTTGGCAAAAATTTTGTAATCCTTATGATATTCCTGAAGCTATAACCGCAGCAAACAAAAATTAAATTTGAAAATAATAGCAAAGTAAATTTGAAAATAATAGCAAAGCTCGCAACATGATTTTGAGTGGTGTTTCTCATTTAGATTTTGATCGGATTTCTTATCGAACTGCGTACGAGATGTGGAAAATTATATGATTTTTCATCAAGGTTCTTCTAACATCAACGAAATACGTAAAGATGTGTTTTAAAAGGATTATATGAAATTTGAGATGAAATCTAGTGAAGTTTTGGATGATTATTTTGCACGTTTTATAAAGTTCTGAGCAACCTTCGTTCTATGGATGATTCTTATGATACTACTTATACACAGTCCGAAATTGCTAGACATCTTTTAAATAGTCTTGATATGTCTGTCTAGAAGATAAAGATTACATCTATTGAAGAATCTGTTAATATAAATTACTTTAATCGTGGATTCTCTTTACAGGTAAATTAAACACACATGAGATGAACATTCTTTTCGCACGTTGATTTTAAATCTATTGTGTTGTTATCTTCTTCAAGTTCTTCCATGGATTGGTTCTTCGTCATCTTCTTTTTACTGCTTTGAAAGCAACGTCCGATGACCAACTTGAGCAAGTCTCTGAGTAGTGACTTGGCTTGCCTATTAACAAGTTTTCTCGAGCTTTGAATAATGTCAAGAAAAGAAAAAGATGATGCCCCAATCCAGTGCTTTGAATGTAAAAGAGCTAAACTACATTCATTCGAAAAGAGGTGTCTAAGAGAAAGTGTGGGTGTTGGCTCAGGAATCCAACAATGAAAGACAAGGAGAAAAAGAAGAAAACGGACCAGACTCAACTTTTATGACAATAAGAAACCGAAAAACACACAGAGCCCAATTGCTACAAGTTTTCAAGAAGTTAGTTGAGCGATGGAAGAATCTGAAGCGTAGAAGGCGAGTAGTATGAGTAGAAGCGATAGGGAAGGTAAGCATTTTACCAAAGTTGAGGCTTTAGTTCTCAGTGTGTAAACTCTGATGGACGGTAATGGATTTAATAGTGATACAGACGAGTGTATGACAGAGAGTCTAAGAATCTACTTATATCAATTAAGATAAGGTTGTTAATTCTCCAGATAAACTTGACTAAATTACTACAAGCTAAAAATGATCAACCGGTAAGTCTAAATGCTGAATATAAAAATAAAATTTATTTTCTGATAACCGATGATAAAATCTTGTGTATTGTTATCGTTCTGAAAATTTAACTGCTTTAAAAAGAGTCATACTAACACTGCCTCTAAAATTGAAAGATAAAATTTGAGACACTAAAAAACTTGAAAGTTATTTTACTTTTGGTTTTAACTTTGTATCGTGGTTAACATAAGGTGCGTTGACCAAAGAAGTTTTGAAAAGAAAACTGGTTTTGCTTTACAATTTTGTTTAAGTCTTGTGATAAAGAAGGTTAAACAATAAAAATATTTCAGTACAAACCTGGCTTAAAGGTGCTTTTGAATAAATAACAACACACAACTTGTGCTCGTTGAGTTTTTGCAAAACAATTGTGAAAACTCATGAAATGCTAAATTGCAACAATTACAGAAAGTGGCTCATGCCCTCGCTACACTCATTGCACCAGGAAGATCCTCTCTTAGTGCCGACAGCCACGTGTAAGAGGGGAACAACGAAAACCGGATAGCTAACGGACAGCACGTTTAGGATCGTACCTGTCATCTCATTGCAGCATGCACGCCTTTACAAAAAGCAACTGGAATTTCATTATGCCAGTACTACCAAATTTACCAAGCCAAGCAACGTATCTGTAAAAGTCAGTCCTCTGAATATTATACTCGGCTTAGGAGTAGGTAGTTCAGTACTCGTTGGTCACTCTTCTAACTCCACTAGGTGCAT